>CM021731.1:13282887-13333465 GCA_011075105.1 Heteronetta atricapilla
CCCATAATTTTATTTTTCAATATAGCTCAAGGACAGAACATGTGAGTGAACCAAAGTGTACTTTAGGAGAAAGTACAGAAACAGTGTTTATGGAGTATTTGTGTTGTCATAATCTACATTTCACTTGATCCCTAAACTTGTAGCTGAAGAACATGGGAGCAGGAACAAGAAGAATACACAGAATTCTACAATATTCTGGTATTGTTTTCATTGTCTGCTCATACATTTTGGGGGTTTATAGTGGAGCAACTGCCTGACATCTTGACATATGCATTCAGAGACATATATGGCAGGAAAACTACCTATCAAAACTACACAGGGAACTCTTATACCCTAATAAAAGGACAGACTTAATCCAAGGGATATTTTATTTTTTTAATCATTGTATTTTGGTGAATATACAGTTGGTTGTTCATCTATTCCACTGCTGCAATGTGGTCTATGAAATATAGAGAAGTGTTTGGAAGTCTAGAAATAGTGTCCTTCTAACACAGCTATTTCATCATCACTCATCTCTAGGATGACTCCTCTCATCAGAAATTGGATGGCTGTTGGTAATCCTGATTCAAAGCTTTGTGATCTCTGAAATGTGTCACTTCTGACAATAAATTGCTCGGTAGCTTGACAGGAATGTACGAAGAGTAAGATAACTGATCTGCTGTTCCTCAGACCATTGTCATCATATTAAGTATTTAGAAATCATCCAATTTGCTCCTCTCCAGGTGCAGACAGTAAGGTTAACTTCTTTACCGTTCTTAAAACCAAGACACAGTATTAATCGCTCTGTCTAGGTGTAGCTTTTTATATTAATCTTTCTCACCTGCCTGGTCTAAATTCTTAGCACATTAAAATCATTTCAGCTTTCTCTTCACTGCTCATTTTCACTGCCACTGTTGGTGTTTGTCATATTCATCTAGATGCCTTCTCTACAGACCTGCCATCACTCTCATCCCTGGCCTAGAGAGTCCCACCTCTCTCAGCTATTGTTTTTCACTTTGCTGAAGGGGAAACATCTGCTGTTTCCTCATTGCTATTTGTCATCTCATTTCCCTCTACAATACCTGAGTCTGTGGACATTATATTGACTGATGTCTTTTGTGATGTCTGGACTATAAAGAAGATAAACATCTCAAACTGCCAAGAGATTTTAAAACATACATCTTTCTGAAGTTTAATCCCACAGTTTTAGTGCAATTTCAAAACCACTTTAGGACCTCTCTCTCCTGTCACAAAGCTTTCCGCCACCTCTTCGCCACTGGAAATATCACTGTACCTCTTCATTTCTCATGTGCTATGAATAAGTGATGGAGTGTTGTTTCTTATTGATTGATTTTACTTGCTCAGCTTTTCTTCATGTCATCTTTGAAGAGTATATCTTTTGTAAGTGACTGCTGTTTGAAGTGCCAATGGGCTTTGAGATGAAACATGGCATCAAGTTGGGAAGGAGAGTTTACCCACCTACAGCTTCCATACAGAGTTTTTCTTTCTTAAATTTACTGGATCCCCTGTTGTCTTCATCCCTACTGTTAAAACTGTGTTTTATCCATGTATTAACATGTATTAATGACAGAATCTCTACTAATATATGCATCTGCTTCACCCCCCACCTTTTTTTGTCCTAAGATTAAGTAATTCACCATTACAATATATATATATCTTAAGATATATATATGTACACATTTTTTTTCTATTTTTTTTTCTTGTTTGATTGTTTTAGTTATATAGCACCATTTTTATACTCTGCCATGAGAAGTTACATGGAGGTTATGAGGTTACATGGAGGCAAAATGATCACAGAAACAGGTGACCAATGAACTAGACAGTCTTCCAGATATCACCTATATTGGGCCTTTACTCATCCAGCCACCACCTGGCCTTTTCTCTTGCAAGGCACAGACTACGTGTTCCAGAAAATTTGAACAAGATGCACAAAACCTTGCTTCTCTTCTGCTACAACAAAGTGTTCATCAGAAGTATCAACCAGAACCTCAAAAAGCAAATAACATTTCCAGAAATTGGAAACATGCAGTTCTGCCTTCAAAAGATTCTGATTAAGCCTTCCCTCCCCTAAAGGACTGAAAACTGAAGTTTCCCTGTGCAAAGGTTCCCTGTTTTTGTTTACATGATGCAGATTTCCTTTCCCTACAGAGAAAACCAATTACTTTCATGGTTTCTGAGCTTTCTGAACTAACACACTCCTGACAGTTTTCAGCAAGTCCTATGGACCAGCAAACACCTGTGCTATTAAACTTTTATTTGAAAAATACAATAAACATTACTGTCTAATTAGTTCTGCAACTCATCCAGGAACTCATCATGAAAGTCAGTGATATGTTGACCACACAGTGGGATTCACTTAACTACCTTAACTTAAACACCTAATACACATTAGGCATGAAAAGAGAGGTGTTAATTTATGAATCCATGAGTCATATTTATTTGAAGGATAGAGAAGGAAGAGAGATCTTTGCAAAGTATGTTGCAAACTAGGTGAGAGAAATGAGGAAATCTTTGCTTAAATAAACAGGCTTGTGTCTGTGGCTTAGTAGCTTTAAAAATAGTCACATTTTGGCATTACTGCTTGTTGGAAGACAGCAATATAAAAATTAGTTGGACACACCACACAAGGAAATCTCCATGATGGTTGAGTCCCAAGAAAATGGAAGAGATGAGACATGCTCCAGTGACTTTTTCCCAGAAGTCCTCCCTGCTTCTTGCTTCACCTGTTGTCTCCTCTCCTGCTGCTTCCTCCTCTCCTCTTTCTTTACTACTTTAACAGTTTTTCCTGTCTTCTCTCAATCACCAAACTGTGATTTGGTCAGGAACCCATTCCCAGATGCTGTGATTATTGTGTTTACAAAGAGCCCAATCCCATCCCTTCCTTTTTCCTCCCCTCACAGCTCCAGAAACACCCGTGGCCATTCCTTCCCTCCTCCTGAGCCTCTGAAGAAACAGATGGTTGCTGGGTGGGATGTATCTTTTAATTCATTTAAAAGACCAGAAATCCATAAAAAGCAGGCAGACACCCTCAAAATGATACGGAGTCCTTGTGCAAAATAGTTATTTAATGTGAGGCCTCTCCCAGAGATGGAGAGGCACACCAGATCTGCTGGGACTCCTAAAATTAGACACACACACAAGCTATAAAAGGCTTTGCTTGTGCACTCAGACTGCACATCTCTGGCCAGAGTAGCACATGCCTGAGAGTGGATCAGGAGGAGGGGGACAATGCTAATCACACCCAAGCCACTGCTATATAGGATCTGGGAAGAAAAGACCATAGGAAAATATTAACACCTCTCTTTTCATCTTTACACAAATAATGGCTTCAGAAATTATTAGAGGGGCTTAGTCTAACTGGCCCCTGGTGACAAGGCACCACTGGAGTGTCAGTGCAAAAGGCAGCTGCTACCACACTCTGAACACAGACCATGGCCAGAGCAGGGCTGGGAATCCTGCTCCAGCAGTTACTGCAATTGTTTGTGATAAAGATGGGATTTTAGCAGCTGCCAGGGGAAAAATACAATTTTAGGATGGATGGCGTAAACTGTTAATAATCCCTGATTTAACTCCCACCAGACAATCAAATGAGAATGAGCTTTCTGCCACTAAGCAGCTCTTCACTGGAGGGAGAGCTACTGTAGAAATCCTTTATGCAGAAAAGCTCATGACACCTCATTATAGTTTTCTTTTATTTGTGCTGCACTTCCATTTAGCGTTGCTGAAGATGTTAGCTTTCTGGTGTCATTACAGGGATATCAAGGCATCTGTCACAGGTCTGCAGTGAGTTTTAGGACTTTCTCCCAGCACACAGCTCTGTGCACTCACCCACCAGCCAAGGTGGGTCAAGTTTATTCCATGGGGACCACATCCAAATCTCAGGAACAAAAGGACCAGGAGACTGGGGCCTCTTTTAGTCTGAAATTTCTCTACTGAGACTTTTGAAAAGCAAGGGTGAATTTAAAGATAAGAGAGCAATGGATAAATAAATTATGGAGGCTCCCAACAGACAGGCCCTCTGTGAGTTATGAGACATCTGCAGGGAAATAATGCCTCCTCTCATTTCCTTCCACTCAAGTCCATTTAACACACTGCTGTTAAAGCTATCTACCTTGGCAGCTATTCTGTAACCCATTAAGAGTCCTTGATCTATTCATTCCCATAAAGAAAGAGTTTTTTGTTGTTGTTGTTATTTTTCTTTTTTCTTTTTCTTTTTCTTTTTTTTTTTTTTTAATATTATAGCATTCCAGGTCCCTAATGCATCTGTCCAGAAAAAAAAAAAAAAAAAAAAAAAAAAAAAAATCATTTAAAGAGATAATGTAAAAGGAACAAAAGGAGGAAAAATACTAGGCATATACGAAAAAGTAATTAAATAAATATGTGCAAAAGAAAAATATCTGTAGCATTCCACAAACTATAATCTTTTTACATACAATGGTAAAACTGTGAAAGACATGCAAAGATGGAAAACTGTGAGACCTTAATAAAAAAGAAAGTAAAGTTAGATTTCAAAGAATATATGTACTTCTAACTATCAAATGGTATCTGCTACAAAGCTTGTTTAATCTGAAAAAACTAAACTAACCCATTAGTTTAATCCAATTAGTCATATTTATGAAATAGGATTGGAGGGAATATTTTTTTTAAAAAAAACAAACAAACATTAACAACCTCAAATAAAAAAAGTGACTCCAACCTTTAAAACCTTATGTTAAGACCAATAAATGTGTTTATCTGGCTACAAAATGATCATTAGACATACTAACTATGTAGTATAAAATCAGTTTAGTACAACAAAAGACCTGTACCTTCTTCCTTTAATAGATACACATATACCATACAAAATGATACTCCGTCACTGTGACGGTGCACTTGAGCATGTGCTGCTTAAGGAATAGTAACAACCTGTCCTTGCTGTTTCAAACATAAATTGTGATAATGTAAATGGCCCTGCTCAGGAATCCTGTCAAATGAGAAAAAATAGGAATTAGGAACTGCAGTACAGTACCAGAATGGTGAGAGCTTTCCCTTCCTATGCAATACAAAAGATAAGGAAATTCTTGCCTTCCATGAAAAAAAGAAAATAAAAAATAGTTAGCTTCTCCAGAAATATGTACTTCATGAACAGGTAATGAAAATATAATTGAAAAACAAATTTTAAATATCAAAATTCATTAGCTTTTCCATGAAAAGCTTTGATTTGAAGAAATCAACATTAGAATAAAATGTTGATTATAAAAAATTATAATAAAACACAAAAATATTCAGTAAGTTCAGCTCTACTCCTTCTTTCTATTTTTGGATTAATTTAAAATTTGAAGGGGATATGAATTTGCCACTCATTTCAATGGGCTTAGAATTTCTTGCTCAATCATTAATAAATGAATGCCAATATATGTAGGTTCTTATGGAGCAAAGACATATATAAGGTTAAATCAACATGAGCTGAGATATCAAGGAATTCATATAATACAGATATGTCACTGTAGTAAACAAAATATTTTAATTTGTTAAGATGTACATAAAGGGAAGTAGAAGTCCGAAACTCACCACATGTTAGGATTCAGTTCTTGCTGATGGTAAGAGTCAAAGTCATCTCGTAGGATAATGCTGTCACTGTGCATTTCAGCTAAAATAAAAGAAAGTTCTATATGAAAGATCCAGTTTAATTACCAGGTGTGTATTCTAGTTCTGACAAAGTATTGCCTTTCCTAGAGCCCATGTAATACTACGTAAAATGAGGAAGTAATATTTAAAGTGTGTTAGTTACAAAAGCAGGCTTTGTTTTTTTGTTTGTTTGTTTTCTTTTTTTCCTTACTCTAGACCATAGTACCACATAAAATTAAGAAGTCTCCCAGTCTATTACCAAAGTGTGATGGCCATGAAAATATGCAGTCATCCAATATATACTGATGGCAGTAAAGATCAAATCATTTAAAGTATCTAAGCTGTGAATTATATTACGCTAATGTTTCCAGCCATTGGACTGCACACTTTAAACTCCAACTTTCACCCTAGATTTTCTAGGGTGCTTTTGATCATTTATGTATAATGACCAAAACTTACAAATGCCAAAACTTGGGCACCAGTATTTCCATTAAACAGACCCTTTTCTACAAATACTTCCCTCAAATTAATGAAGTGACGGTCACCTGTTATTCGAACTGAGCAAGGATGCCAGAATCTTGCCCACGCTAACCAAATTGCAACTCAATAGTTGGTGAGCACAGGCTGGAGCTCTGCAGTGTGCTCCATGACCTGCTTAGGGAGCAGGACAGGAGCTCTCCTGGGTGCACCTTGGAAGTGCATAGGGACAAAACCCTCCCAGTAACCCTGAGTTGGTGTGACACACCGGGGGTGGTGTCCTTATAAAAATGGATGCCATAATGCACAGCTAGGAAGAAAGGCTCTGTGGCATGATATACTCACACTACAAGGGCTCAAGGATGATAAATAAACAGCAATAAAAATCACAATGAAAAAAACACCTAATCAGAGTTCGACATAATTCAATTCATTTTATATGAGTCTCATTTTTATTTGAATTCCCCAGAGCTCATTTCATATGACCTTACAGATTGTTTATTATAATAAAGTTAATATTTCTGAGTTTTAGTAATAAGAATGACAAATCACTTACCTAGGTGAGGATGTAATGGAGCTTCTGTTGGAGCTGTGGAGAACAAAGACACGCAAAGCATGAATATCTGCTGTGATCAGGGCTTAATCGCAGCATTAAAGACCAGTTCAGCATAAAACAAATTGTAACAGTACTCTGCTAGGTCAACTCTTCAGACATTATAATTATGAAAAATGTGGCACGCATTAAAAGTTATAAAATATAGTAGCAAATAAAAATAAAATAAATATTCTTTAATTAAAATAGGCATCAATAATAAATGAAATATATAAATTGTTGTATAGCAAGGCAAGAAAGATCACTTCTAGTCTAGTACTATGAGATATTATTAGAAATAGCTCAGATTAAGATTCAGTGACTTAATGATTGACTGGAATAGTTGAAATTATGTTCAAAAAAAGAAGCAAAGACTAGGAGAGGCAAAAATGCCACATTTTGACCACTTATACTGCTCTGGACCATATTTTAGGCATATTTGTAGGAGGAAAATCCTATTATTCCTAGGGCAACAAATATGGGATTGACTGATTATGTGAATCAAACACTTATTTTTATACGCATTTTTTGCATACATTGTTGAATTGTTTCCCCAGTAGGCCTGGTCTTCCAAGAAACAGTAGAATATCGTAAAGACACAATATACATGGGGTGTGTACGTGAAATGGCTAAATTTTATTGAGTAGTCATTTTCTAACACTTTGCAACAGGATTCTTGGTGTAAAATTACACAAATAAAAACAGAATACATGTATATTTGTAGATGTATGCACAAAGAATTGGGATAGTGTAGAACATGTCTACAGAGCATGTTAGATACTCCATGGTAGCTACTACATTCATAGGCTTGCCTGATCTTAAATCCCAAGTATGTTACTTCTTTTTCAGAGGCGAAAATGGTGCATATAAACAAGCTCCGAGGGAGCTATCTTGTTTGCCTCTCAGTACCTTGTCCAAGTAGCTGTATTTTTATTTGCATTTTATAATTTGACAAAAAGAACACATATAAAAGAAAAAAAGATGATTCTGTGTTTCTTGTTGGACACTGGCCTAAATTGTATCATGTTCCCAATTACTTCAGTATATTACAAAAAATTACTGAAGTACCACAATTTCTGTCATAACATCTGAAAAAATATAGATTTAAAATAAACAATCAATCAAACAAACAAACAAAAAACATAAACATGAATGCTGCAATCTGTAGAGCCCTCACACGCAGTCATTTGAAGAGTAAGTAAAACACAAATCTCATTTTCCTCTTCCTGTTTTTCCTTAACCACTTGGTTTGCTTGGGGGTGTAACATTTTGTAATGGATTTGCAACATTTCATGAGGAAGCTGGTGATTACAGAAGTGAGAGCAAGAAACAAGGGATGTGTCTGCAAACCAGGAAAGAATGGTGAGCAGTCTGGATTTAGTTCAGACAGAAGGCATTGATTCAGTTTGGGAGACTACAGTCTTTTACTCCATCCAGTAACATAAACAGACAATGCTGAAGACAACAACATGACCACTGAAAGCACCAATCTGCAGCAAAGATCAAATGCATTCTTAAGAGTCTGACATTGAAAAGAAGTTACAGATATGCAGAAATATATATATATATATATTTTTCTTGTGTGTCTAACTTAGGATGTGGAGAAATGGCCTCAAGCTGCACCAGGGGAGATTTAGATAGGGTTAGGCGTTGGACTGGGCTGCCCAGGGAAGTGTTAGAGATACCATCCCTGGAGGCATTTAGGAGGTATTTAGGGATGTCCACATGTGGACATGGCACTTAAAGACATGGTTTAGTGGTGGACTTGTAGTGTTAGCTGATGGTTGGCCTTGATGATCTTATGGGTCTTTTTCAACCTCTATGATTCTATGATCCTAACTTACTGTATTTTTATGGAAGAAAGTTATCCATGTAAAGATTTGACAAGCAGCTATCTTGTCTTCCCCAGAAGAAATGACAGTAAGGACTCTAGCAATAGCCAAAACCTTTCATCATGACTTTACACAAGCTGGAGAAAGTGGACTCCAACTGCAAGCTAGGGTTTGGCACTGCCTCCAGGGTAATGCTGGTGGGTATTGCACAGGAAGAGACAGCATATGTCCCTTGCAGTCCCAGACACTCTTCTTCTTCATGGAGGCATGTATACATTTCTCTAGAAGACTTTTTAAAACTCTTTACACAGAATAAACGAATTAAGATGGATTAACTGAATTGTTTCCCAGGTAGAGCAATGAAGCTGCTCTGGATTTTGCCTGCAGAAAAAGAAGTACATTATGGTGTGGGATTTGAAATACTCTTTATGTTGCAAGTGGCTAAGATTAAAATAAGACCTCTGTCTCTGATGCTCTGTATTACCCTTTTTCATTAGTCCTGGCTCATCACTAGGGGCAATCTGCGAAGACATAGCTGAGAACCACTCTGCTGGTGCTCTTCTGTGAGGAGGATGGTCATGTCAGGCCAGGTCACGGACAGACTCATCAGTTGGCCAAGCAAATTTCATTAACCTTAAAGAGCAACTCAATTGAAAGAGACCTTCCTCTCCAATGAGAGCAATTCAGACCTCAAAATGGAAATGAAAGGCTCTAACTTCTCATTCATCCCAGGTCACTCAGCATTGCTCTTTGGAAGAGATTTTCTGTGGAAGGTGCTCCAGCTTGGGATACATGCTATTGCTGATGGTACTTTCTGAGGTTATGCAAAATTACAGCATTCAGTTAAAAGGAGCAGGTGTAGTACAAACCTGCAATCTTTAAATATTCATATTCCTTTGCGTTCAGCATTTTTGGTTTTTGTTTTTCTTTTTTGTTGTTGTTGATTTGTTTTTTTGTGTGTGTGTTTGGTTTTTTTTTTTGAATATAAATACTCATTTATAAGATTAAAGATTTAAAAAATCGGATTCTTCCTAAAAGAGCTCTTCAATTATATGCAAAACTTATATAAAAACTATATTACTGAAAAAAAAAAAAAAAAAAAAAAAAAAAAAAAACTACTTCCCAACAGGCTGAAATGAAAGAAATTGTGCAAATACATAATAGTACTATTAATTGCTCTTTTTAAAAAATAAAGGTGGAGTTAAGCAAACAGTGTTGGACAAAAGGTTGTTCTTACAAATAAAATTATTTTGTTAAGGGGGGCTTTGTTCCCCCAAACTCTACGGTATCGGAGAAGCCCAAGAATTTTCACCTCCACCTAATTTGTAATTTAAATTCCAGAGCTGAACATGACAAAATATTGTGAAGGTACTGTTTAATCAGTGATGAATCTGGACTTTAATCTCACTAGTAATAATTTCTGTATTACATTATATATTGCAAAACAGCAGTGTGTAGGTCTTCAAGTGTTGTAGCTAAGGTCCCCAAAATATTATAAGTGTAGAACATCACAAAAAAAGAAAAAAAATATTTTCAGGTGTGCCTCTTTTTATCAGTTCATAGACCTACTTATTTTAAAGCAGTGTAAATTGTACAGTGGGTCATACACTGTGGCTAAAGTCAAACATAGTTTACTTGTATAAAATGAAAAATCTAAAAAATATATGGTGCAGTTTAACTATACAATGAAAAGACCTAAACTACTTCCAATTTAAAAAACTTATAGTACTTCAGACTGAGAGGAGAAAAAGGCTATCTTAAAATGTATTTTAAATCATGATTCACTTTCTAAAATGCCTACCATGGTTGGGTGGTTTGAAATTTACAAACAGTATTTGTATGGCTCAGAAATGCATATTAGCTTGAAAGAGAATCTTATTCCATGTAAAAAAGATTTTATTTTTATTTTATTTTTTTGACTAGCACCACGGGTATATAGAGAGCTTTACAAGAGGTGATTTGTACTAGGCAAAGAATGTAAATTGAGCTCAACAGAGCTCACAACCTAAGAAGCATGAGCAAATACAATACAAGAAAATGTAAGGAAATATACGATGCTTGCCTTGCAAGGCGAGACAATCCTTTTTGGTAAGGAAAAGCACAGAAGAGAGTATATAATACAAAGTGATTCAGAGAGAAAAGGCCACAAACTGGAAGCGTGAGAAAGTTGAAGAAAGTAATAGGGAATTAGAAAGTCAATGGGGTCATTGTGGTGCTCTGTGTCCATGGGATGAGGGAGAACGAAGGAATCTTTTGGAGTAAAAGGTTAAGATTTTCTGTCGATGAAGTAAGGCTAATGAAAGGTTATTAACAATTAAAATAATAGAAAACAGTGTCCTGTTTTGGTTAAACTAGAGGGGAGGAAAATAGAAGTGGCAATGGAATGCCAGCTCATGCTAGAGGAGCTGGAATATGAGATGGCAAACAAGATTTGGTGATGGGTCTGATGGCCATGGAAATATAAGAACCAAAATCATCAAACATGGTAATAGCTAATGGTTAAGCAAAACAACTGTTCAACCAGAAAAAAAAAAAAAAAAGAACTAACATAATGCAAATTAAACATATGTTCCAGCTAAGTCAGTTTATGTTATTTACACTCATATTCCATACAACACAGCATAAAAAAACATTTGTAAAACTCACTGCAAATAAACTTTTTTTTAGAACTCTGAGCATTTTTTTTTTAATATAAAGCAAAACAAAATTACAAAAACACAAATACTCCCAGCCAAGTTAAACAGCCAGCAGCCATTAGCCATCGCTCACCAATTCATCGCAAATGAGATGTGCAGAGAGGTATATTATATTTTGCAGATTATGAAAAAGTCTAATCTCCTAATTTTCAGCCAGATGAAGAGGAAAAAGAAAATTATTGGTTTTATTTAGACCACTGTCAATACTTGGTCTCCACTGGTAAACAAAGTTGCTATTGAAAGATAGATGCTCAACATCCCCCTAGAGAGAGCCAGTGCGTTGCCTGAGGGCTGCATTATTCTCACTGACACATAAGCCAATACGTCAGCTCTGAACTCGAGTCTTCTGTAAAATACTACTCTGGTCAAGCCTGAGAGCTTTCAATCTGTTTTGTGTTTGTTTTTCAAAGTGTTCCTTAATCCATATTTACAAGGTACAAAACATGCCTAAAAGGTCTTCCACAAACATTCAGGCAGAAGCTATCAAATCAAAGGGAACCTGGGCCAGTTCTCAGGATTTACATTAACATGGAGGGGTTTCTTGAGAAAGGAATGCCAATCCTATAATTTGTGGTGTTGAATATGAGATCGTATGAAATTTGGGGTATTTTGCTGAAAGGAATGATTCTGCAGTAGGAGGGAATGACAAAGTCCTTTATCTTTTCCATCTTTTAAGTTTAATGGTTCTGATTCTCCTGCAGGCAGTCAGAACTAAATGACACAATCACAAATCTACCAGCTGGTCCTTATGCCAAAGCACTGCATTACCAGCCCAAAGTTACAGAGCGTATCAGTTGCAGGCTCTCCTTAACCCTCCAACAGCACTTGGTGAAGTTGGGCTGGCAGTGTGATGTGTGTGCTGGCTCCAAACCTGCACCATGAGCTCTTTCTCCCTATGACATCTCTGCTCTCACACAGACCTGAACCACCTTCAGTTTTGCAGTGCAGTGCAGCCAGGTCTGATGTTTTGCCAACTCTATTTTAATTATGCTAGTGTTTATTAACATAAGATTTTTGTCCTACTCCAGCCAAGAATAAATATGAATTAATCTGTACAGTAGTATGTTTACCTTATTTTCAATTTATTTTGCTATGAGATGAACAAGTTATATACATTATTAATTAAAAACGTTGTTAATGGTAATACTATAATACTATCATTGTTAACGGTAATACTATCATCAGTCATTAACATTCTTATGTTTCCTTACCAATATTTATATCACATCTATCTTCTCTGTCTTGACTTATAAACTCTTTTTAGCTGGACTTTTTTTTTTTTTGTGGGATAATTTTTATGTTTCCTTCCTTTTTAAGATCCAATAACATTCTTATTATCTTTAAAGCTCACATCAGTTCTCAAAGATCTCTCTAGCTTCTTAAAATATTTATTATACACTGAACACACAGCTTTTCAAGCGATTATTTTACTTTCCTTGGTGTCTTTCCCTGTGGCATCATTCTTTATTCTATTCGCATTATACATAGGGCTGCTGGTTTTGCATTGCCATTCCTTAACACAGCTCTTCATCATCCTATAATTGTCTTCAAAATAAGGACTACACTCTACTTTGTTGCACAAACCCCATTAACTCTATCAGGATTTACTAATGCACGTCCAAGGGCAGACAGCCCCAACAATCATGATTTCTGATATTCCTTGCTGCTTTCATGCCTTCGTGTATATCCTTTGTACTAGTTATAATGAAGGTTGATATCATATCCAGTGAATACTTATTAAAAAAATATCCTGTAATAAATCTAAAAAGTAGCCCTTTGGTTTTATTTTTTTTATTTAATATGTCACATTATTCACTTCAGCCTTTCAGTCAAGTAATATTTAGGGCCAGAAAGAGACCTTAAAAGCCTACTTTGGTCAATCTACCTTGCTGTTTTACATATTTATCATTTCCTCTAAATAAACACACAAATTCTATCTGAAATAATCCTTTGTTTTCATTAATAGCATTGCTGAAACTATGATTGTCTTAATGGAATGAAAGAAGTGAGGTTTGCTTCAAAGAAAAATCCTTTTCTTTGAAAAGGAAAATTAATGCTAATAGCCTAAGAGCTATAATAGTACACACTGGTTAGGAGAACCAATGCAATGCACACTGTCTGCTTAAGAAGTAAGAACAAAAGGGTAGAGGAAAGCCTGGTGCTAGACCTGACTGGAGGAAAGGTAATGGGCAATGAGGTATTTGACCAGCTGCATCAGAACTGTGACTGAGCAAGGAAACTAAGGGGAGTGGGGCCTTGGTGAGGATAAGAATCTGGAGAAGAGCCACAGGAAGCTCTGAGAAGCTTTCACATTGGTATTTCAAGGAAATCTTATAACTCATCCATGGATGCCACTCAATGCGTCAAACCTGATGTTTGCGGAGTTACCACCATGATATCAAACATTTTGAGGAAGACAAAGACATTAAATCTCTGGGGTGACTGTGTACAAAGTAACGGAAATCATAAAGGGAAACACAGAAGTTGATGAGGATGGATGCTGTGACAAGTTGGAGAAGCTGGAAGCCCTTTGAGGGTCATGGTGCAGGACATGGCTATCAGTGGTTGGGTGGGAGGAGGAGGCAAAGGCACTGCCACAGCTAAGCCCAGGGATGGCACGTCTCACCATCTCCTATTCTCTGAGCACAAACAACACACAAATCCCATTTTCCTCTTGTCCTGTGGAGTCCTTCTGTTCTCCAGGACTGCATGCAGTACCATCAGGAATTATTGTTCTAATCTAATCTAAATATTGCCAAAATGCTGATTTGAGGTTGGGTTATGATCCAAAATTAAAGAAATGTGAAAATGAACAGGGTGAAAGAATTACAATACCTGCTGCCAGCTCTCCTAACAAAGACTCCTGGTCTAGCATGTCAGAAAGCAGAGACTGCCAAAGCCTGTACGAATGGATTTCTGCTCACTAGTCTCTGCTTACCAAGGTGTTTTCTTCTAGCAGGCAGGAATTTTGTTGCTTTGGCCGTATTCTCTTTGACCATGCTGCCAGCTCTGATGTTGATGGTCATATGTTACCTTTAAACTTGTTTGCCCATAGCTTTCATCATGCAGATCACTGCCAGCTCTCTGTCTCCCTCTCCCTCTTATATCAATACATCTTTTACTTATTTGTCCCTTCCTTACCTGTTCTGGGCACTACAGGCTCTGCCTTGGGTAGTGATTTCATTATGCAGCAGCCATGGAGAATTTTACCTCCTTATGAGGCTTTTTACCATTTTATGCTGATGAATCTCAATATTGATTTTTTCACTCTTGTCTACCTAGTCCATATAAGATATCATCAACATTCTCTTTAATACATCCCAAATGGCATTCCTGCCCATACTTTTGTTCCCAAATCTCTTTATACCAGTCACCAAAACACCACACCTGCATTATAGGGGTACAATTTATTTCCTGTTCTAAATTTTAAAGACATCTTGGTTATTTCTCTACATTTTTCCTTCTACACAGTAGAACACTGATATGTTCTGGGCCCAATCATCTTCCATCCAGATGATTATCACACATCCATCTGATTGCCAGCACGTTTTACACTTTTCAAATTCATTCAAAATATACCTAATTCTAACCTCCAAGCTGATTAGCTTGTATGTGTAGTCACCTCTCTGAATTCCCCTACCTACTTCTTATTGATATAATAAGATACTGAAAATTCATATACTGAAGCTGAAAACTGTTTTTTTTTTTTTTTTTTTTTTTTTTACCCTTATTATCACAGAGGTACTACTCATACCTTACCCTACACCTCAATAAATGCTCCTGATGTAATTTCAGCAACAAAGCTATTGCACAGATATTCCCAAGCTCATAGCAAAAACACACCATAGTGCCCAAAAGTATGTATTTTGAGGGTTTTTATTGTTTATTTGTATGACAGCATGTTTCTAATCTTGAAATATTTATTTTAGACTGATTTGACCCATGCTTCAGTCTCTTTTCACATGGAAATAGCACTGGAATTTTGCAGAAAAAAAATGGATCAGCAGAGAAATTCTTTTCTCTCCTGTACCAGGAATGATGGATACCTTCCCTACTTCTCACTGCTTTAATGAAGCAGGTTCAAAGCAGTGTGCTGTTTGTAGACAACAGCTCACAACAGGACATTTATTTTTAGGTTATTCATCAAAAGAATATATGTGATAAGCTGTGCAAACAATTAGATTTTTAGTCAGTGTAAGTCAAACATTTTGTTTAGCTATAAAAATGATCAAAAGTTGTAGGTGAAGGGCAAAAATTTAGTGGTCTATTTTCACAAAATGAGAAAGTGGGTTCTTCACGAAGCTACACATGAGCTGGATGGTAAATGAAGTTTTGCTGCAGGCATGTTGCATTTTTTGTTTATAGTCAACACAAATGATAGTTAAAACTCAGCTTGTGGTGTTGACAAAAACAAAAAACAAAACAACAACAACAAACTTGGTTATTACAGGCTGATTTTAAGTAAGCATATAAGGCAATAAGATGTACATCAATTTTAGGATATTCCCCAGTGCTTAGCAGGGAGGAAATCACTCTAGGTTTCCCAGATCACTGATGGGAGATGCAAAGCCAAAGAAAGTATCAGTTTTGAGAATATAAAGAAGGTCCTGATGGAATTTTTCTAAAAATTTACCTTCATCATGAGTAGTACTGAAATGCAAGAACAATGAAAAATCACATTTACCAGGTATTTTTAAAATGATGGCTGCTCTTACCTCCCTGTTCACACAGCTGTTGTGCTAAGGCATCCTTGAATATAACTTGGCCCCTATGAGTAGCTGTAGCCCTGTGAACATAAAAAGACAACAATAAATAAAGTAGCACACTCATTTATATATGCATATGTATGGCTATGTGCATGAGTAATTGAATCAGAAGTCCCATTCTGCTTTCTTCCTCTGCTCCTCTTTCTGTACTCTCTTTGTTTTCAAGCTTGTAGAGCAATTTGTAGGGATTTTTTCTGTACACAGAAAAAAAAAAAAAAAAAAGTTCCTAAACCAAAATGGTTATGCTGGTAATAAAAAGCACTAGGACGGAGATTCAGAAAGACATTAGTAGGAGCATGTACATTGCAGAACTTAGCACATCACTCTGCCTGGGAATGCATACCTGTCTCAGAGCGGGAAAGAAGAAATGGCTGTAGAGCTGCTGCCCTGTAAAATTAATAGTCACGCAATCCAATAATCTACAGAGATACTTTGATACGCTGGGTGAAAATGTATTCAATGGGTTTCCAGAAATCCCTTCTGGAAACAAAAGGAAAACTTGTCCACCAAAGGAGTATCCACAGCATTTCTTAGTACACTCTATTAGGTTTTGCTGCCATTTGAGTTACTCCTTCTCTCCTTTTCATGTTTGTCTTTTTTTCAGAGAAATCCAAGTGGATCACTTTATTTTTTTGTTTTGTTGTTATTGGAAAAACATCGTTATTCTGTTCCTTTTTTTTCCAACTCCACAAACTCACAAGCCAGTATTTTGACCCTGCCTGTCCTCTAACCATTCACCTTCTGAACAGCATACCATTTTCTTGGTCCCCGCGGGTCTCTCTCAGTCTGCCTCTACTTTTGAGGAAGTGATATGCCTATAATAGCACATAGTGTTTCTATACTTGAGGTCTTACCAATTTTGTCTACATAATAATTCTTTCCCATTAATGACCCACAACTAACAGGCTGCCTAATGTACCATGGAAAAATACTTGTCATTTTGTTTTCCCATAATCAGCTAGGGATCCAATGCAATTTGATTTGCTATTCTCTTACAGTGCTGCCATGCTAACAGTGCTAGTTATTTTTTTTTTCCAGTTGCTCATTTCATCTCTATTTCCTAAGTGTAACTTTGCAACTTAATTTTATCTTGTTGATTTCAAAATCAGTGTTTGTCAGTGCTGACTCTGAATTCTGATTTCTTGCAGCTGAAGTTCTTCCAATTCCTGTCTAGACTTATATACACTCTCATACATGTTCTTCACCCTTTCTGAGTCAGTAACAGAAATAATTAACATAAATAGACTCAGGACTGATCAATATGAATTCCTTTAAATAGCCTCTCAGCCCAACAGTAAGATATTGAAAACAACTTTATGAGTGTGATTTTTAGCCAGCTGTGTGCCCTCTCCAATGCATAACACCTGACTTGCTCATGAAACTGTCAGGAAGGAGCATAAAGGCATGGTCTGTAGAGGTAACTCCACATAGATCATTTTTTACTCAGCTATTAGGTCAGTTATGCTGACAGGGAAGAGCAACAAAACACATCTAATGCTATATTTTTCAGATAAAGGGGACCCTGAAGGTAAAACTCATCTGCAAACTGCTAAACAGGAAAACTTCTTTGGGATCCAATTTGCTTCCTGCTCAAATAGGAAAACTCTATTTACCCCTATTTGTATGACCAGAAATGGAAAATTATGGCTACCTGATGCTTGTTAGGGCACTCAGGGAATTCCCTTCTGTGCTTGTTGCTTTATCTGGCTGGTTGGACTGCTTGGTTGCTTTGGAGGTGTAAGGAAAGCTGAGGTGGAGCCTCACCAGGTAGTAAGAGTACTTTGGCCACAGTGCTGGGATCACATTACTGGTGTGAGGTTTTGGTTGTAGCTCCTACCATATACGTTATACGTCCTATTTTAGGATTTCAAACACTTCTGTAAAATACAGCAAAACTTCATGCCTCAGTTCTCCAATAGCATTTCTTCCTCTGTTATTGTGAGCAGTGACCATACCGTGCACAAAGCAAAATAAAAATAAATACATTGCCTCCACACACAAAAAAGGACATAAAAATGCCAGAAAGCTGAGGCTTTAAGTCTCATTTAACAGTATGAACTCAAGTAATTTTTACACCTGTGTTGTGATGAACATGCACTAAATATATTTCTGCAAATTCCCTCACAGGTATATGTGGACACACCAGGCAGAATAAGACCAAACAATCTCCAAAACCAAATGTCTGCCCAGGCTTCTTTAAAAGGACTGGATTTGGTGACTTGTGTTAACAGATAAAATTGCAGGACATCCTACAGCCATATTTAGGTGCGGACCACCATGAACAGACTTGTTTTGCAAATGTGTTTCATTGTGGGAATTCCAGGTCTTCAGCAAAATCTCTCTTACACAGAGGGATCCCTGTTATACACCTAAAAGAAAATTCCAGACCTAATGCACAGAAGAGACTTTGTGTATCATTTCTATCTCTGCCCATTCTGACAGTATGGAAGACAGGGCTGCTTGCAGACAGAAAACTTATACCAGCCATCGGCTGACCCTCCAAAGAAGCTGTTTATGCACTCACCCAGGATACAATTCAGGATGTATGCAACAAGGATAACCACAGAACTCCTCTATGAGGCAGAGAGGAGCAAACTCTCAAAACACAGACCAGATGCAGAGGGGAGCTTGAGTATGTGTCTGAATGCAAACCAACACCAATAACACCAAACTGAGTAGTGCTTACTTGCACAATGTGTAAGAAAAAGGAGGTTTGGGATGGAGCCAGCAACTGGCAGAATTATCTGCATCCTCCTGTGTCTATCATCCCTTGCTTGATAGCCCAGACCAAGAGCCAATTATTGCAGCTCCATGGCAGGAGTGATCTGTGCCGGGGGACAGAGGTGCTCTGCAGGAAGGACACCGCTTCGTACATGTGCTCAAGTTAGCATTGGTTTTGCTCTGGGCATATGCATGAGTTCTGCACCAGCCAGGGCAGCTTCAAAGAATTATTAAGGGTATTGCTCCTGTTTTCCAGTATTATCTTTTTTTTTTCTTTTTTTTTTTTTTTATGGTTTACACATGGAGCAATTGCCAATAATGCAGTGCAGTTATACAGCAGCTAAGCTACTTTTAGAAAGAAATGCAAAATGTACCTTGCCTGTGTTTAACTTCCTTCACTTGTGATATTCCTACCTGTCAGGTGAACTTAATAGGACAGGATCATGAATTTGGATTTTTAATTTTTAAAACTCAAAAAAATAACCATCCCTATGGTGACACTCAAGAAATTACTATAGTAATTATAATAAAAATAATAAAGGAAAACTTAAAAAATCTATAGTAAAGAAAGAAAATTATTCAATTATTAAGTGTGGGGTTTTGTTTTCTTGACATATATATTAGCTGATTTCTGTACTATTTTTCAGGAGTTTCTGTACAGACGTCAGTATAGTTAAATGTTGCTTAGATGAAAAGTACTTAATTAATTGGTGTTACTCCACATGAGCCTGTAGTGTGTACTTTGTCACTGTGTGCTAATTATTTCCAGCTAAAGGGCAAATGACCCATCAAGTATCACCTGTCAGCCAGGCAAAAGGCAGGATGCGTGCTCTGTGTGTCCCCAGAGGTAGCTCCTTCCCAGGAATAAATCTCTCCAAGAGGGTGAGAAATAAAAGAAAAATGGAAGGGAACAGGAACGTCCTGACATGGTAAGTGAGGGCTTTGAAAGAAAAACAACTTAGAGGTAATAAGGTTCCTCTTTACATTAACTTCACACCTCCATTAGCCTAGATGGATCTGTCTGCTTGGGGCTATGTAAGGGAGAAGAGAGAAGATGTGTTTTTAACAGTAGCAAGGAGAGATAAACTGCTGAGAGAGGACAAAAAGGCTCTGAACACTGGAAGCCTCTATCTGGTGCCAAGGCTTTGTAAGGGCTCAAGACATTGCCAACTCCATGCTTTGACCCCAGGAGTTCTGTAATAAACTTTGCTTCCCAAACCAGAACTGCTAAAGGTGAAACCAGGTGCCAAAGAAGACTTTTAGATTGTCATTGAAAAGGAAAAATAATTCTGGAAAAAGGAAAAAAGACAGGGACACAAAGCAACACCCTGCCAACAAGCTTAAAACCCCTTTATTCAAGTGCAGCATTGCCAGCTCTTCTGAACGTAGCCTAAGAAGTGACATCATTCTGTCCCCTGTGTGATGACACAAATCATTCCAGCCTTCAGGCAATGTGGGAGAAACAAGTCCAGAGATGTTCACATCCGTTCCCAAACTCGTGGTCCAGCCTCCTGCAGCATGCTCTGTGCTGTGTGCCCAGGAGCAGAGCACCAGCCCCAGGCCTCCCTCCCAGGGCTGCCAGCACCTGGTCATATTCTGGGGTCAGCACAGCCTGGCCCTCGCTCTGCTCCTATGGGGGCTGGCAGCACCTGTGCCTTCCCCTGGAGAGAGAAGACAGACACCAGCACAAACTTGTTCAGGAGGCATCTGGGAAGAGAGATTTCCTACGATAAAATACCCCTTCTCATGACAGCCCCAGAAGTTTTTTAACAGGATCATGAAAGCTGAGGTTATAGAATCACAGAACCACAGAATGGTTTGGATCATACGGGACCTTAAAGACCATCTAATTCCAACCCCATGCCATGGGCAGAGACACCTCCAATGAGACCAGTTTGCCCAAAGCCCCAAGTCCAGGCTTTAAACACCTGCAGTGATGGGGCATCCACAGCTTCTCTGGGCAGCCTGTGCCAGGTCCTCACCACCTTCAGAGTTTCTTCCTTATATCTAATCTAAATCTACCTGCTTTCAGTTTAAAATAATTACCCATTGATCTATCATTATATGCCCTCATAAAAAGTTATTCCTTTTCCCCACATTAGCACGGTTTAGCCTTGTGCCTGCCACTAGCACCTGCATTGCTTCTCTGTGTGTCATGGTCATGACTACTTCCACCAGAGGAAATTTAGGATGCTATCCATCTCTCCAGGGAAATCAGTGGCTGGCTATACTAAGCAGAGATTTTTCTCCCAAACTGCATAGTACTGTCCCCCATAAATCCAGTGGGATCCACTGACAGCATGGACTGCACTCCATCCCTGCCACCACCCGTGATACAGGAGATGCCCCATGCTGATGGCTCTGGGCTAGAAAGGAAAATAAATGCATTCATACTGAATAACTGCTGTCATGATTTTATGCTGAAGTATCTTGTATTCCACAGTGGATTTGGGTGCACTGCCAGAATGCTGTATTTTAAATTGAGTGTTTCAGCTCAGGAGAGAATAGCCAGGCAAGGTGAGTGGGAATGAGCCCAGGCTCTCCTGCGTGCAACAAGGATGCATGGCAGCACTGCCCAGAGGCCCAGACAGAGATTTGCCCTCTTGTTCAAATAAACTATGTGGGTTTAATGCTTTATTGTACTTGTAAAACTATATCTGCTTGAAGAGTTGTCCTGTTTTGGCTATAGTCAAAAACATATAAAACACACACACACACACTCACACAGACACAGAGAAACACACACAAACGCAAACAAAAATACTACCCAAATAAGAGGTTTTAATGAAATAAATAAATTAAAAAGCAAGAAGAGGAATAGGTCTGCTGGGTGTTACATGCCCAGGGCAGGAACATCCAGCCTTTCTCGGAGGGAGTCTGAAACATATTTTCAAATTGAACTGCAAAGGTAGCTTAGTGACCAAGTACAGGGCAGGGCAGGGCATGATGCTGGTGTGTACTTCAGCCTGTGTCTCCCATTGTGCTGAAACCACCAGTGACCAGGTCTCCAACGGCAGCCAATGAGGTGATTCAGGAAGTGCCGGGGATTTGGGCTCTAGATGGATGCCTCTGAGTTGTTTTTTCAGCCTCCACTTGACTTGTAAACACAGTCTAATTAAAGTGGCAGGGATAAGGCATATGCATCCTAAAAAACATAGTTTTGGCTCTGTCTTTCCCTCCCTTTATCCAACTGTTTCTTCCCTGAGGTACTGAAAAAAAAAAAAAAAAAAAAAAAAAAGTCATCTGTCCTGGCTGTATTCAGCTGAAGCTGCCAGGAAAAGCTGGCAAGATGTGATTATTTATGTGTACATTTGTTCAAGAGGACAAAATTACATGCTCGTTCTGAAAGCCTGGAGCAGAGGTGAAAAGACTTCAGAGGGAAAGGCTTAAAATGGCCACAGCGAACAGGGTTTGCATTAGAGGCCAAAGAGCAACCAGCACACTTGTGGCAGCTGCCCCGGGTTGAAGCCTGCGGGTCGGTCGTGCTCATGTATTGTGCTTCTGGCTGACTTTATCTTGAGGTTGGGCTCCTTTGCATTTGTATGGAGTAAGTGCAAGAGGAACAAGAGCCACCTCCTTTAACTCCTGCCTCTGAAGTTATCTCTGGGGTCAGCCCATGCGGGGAAGGGCACTAGGAGTCTGACCCAGGAGTGGTGTGAATATCTTTGTGAATATTTTGAAAATGACAATGACAGAAAAAATTATGTCTGAGAGACAAAAAATGCAGATGAAATGTCAAAGGGTTTCTCAGCAAGATCCAATAAACAGCAAATAAAGAAATCAAAGTCTTCTTTTGTGGATGTCTTTGATATTAAAACAGCATTTAAAGCTGCATGTGTGTATTTGTGTATGGGAGGGAGCGTATATCAGCATATGTGTACCCATGTCAGCTAGTGTTCGGTGAGACTACCCTGCCCTTAACAGAGCATGCAACACAGTGTGGGTATGGCTGGCAGAAACTCTGCTGGCTGGGACAAACCACACGCAGCATGAGCAGTAATGGGAACTTTCTCCCTCCCACACACAGTCTATACGCTGTGAAGTGCTCATTACCATGTTGCTAGCTCCAACCTGCGTGCAGCCAGTCTTGCAGAACTTTTCTTTCAGCACACCTCGTGCAAAACATGCATTTTTTAAAACCTACAACTTCAACCACACTCCAGATGAGACACTTCTAAAGTGTGCAGTGGTCCGTGCACCCTTCCGTGTGTTGGCCTGATGTGTATGGTTTCAACTGTACACATGGTCCAGTGCACACTTACAACACATATAGAGAACAAGGCTCCAAGACCTATCCCCATATATCTTCTGCACATTTTTTGTAGTATGACTATATTAACACCTAAACAGGTGATAATATACAAAAACAGACTTCTGGTTCAATCAAATATATCAGTCGAAATGTTGATATGAGGAGCCATTCATTTGTGCCAGCTTACCCTTTCTGATAGGGTAAGATATAGATCAGTAATAGATAAAATTACTGATTGATTTTTCATGTTTAGTCTTTTCTAGCATTGTTGGGAGAGCTGGTTTATCAGTAGGCTGAGAAAGCCACCCTCCATCCTGAGACATGGGTTTGGAGTCAGCTTGGAAAAAATTTCCATCTCATTCACTGAGGTGAGATCAGTTTTGTTGTTATTGTCTTTGACATTTTAAAAGTTAAAAAACTAAGTAAACAAATGTTTAAGAGAGAACGTGATGATTTTCCAGAAATAAATTCAGAATAAAATATGAAGGGAGGAATATGACAGTGAAATGTCAATTTCAGTTGAAGATCAAGCAGATTTAATGCTTTATGGTTTAACAGGGAAAGCTGCCCCACACTGCTTCACTTCGGAAGTGTTGCTCTGATTAGGGGGATTGAATTAAGTACATATTTAAGTGCTTTCTTTAATCAAGTTTTGAATAAAGATGGTAGAAAATAAATGAGATGAACATATAATTACTGAGTATATTACAGAGATTTGTGGATTTGTGGCTACAGCTCTGGAAGCAGAAGGCTGCACAGGAAGCCCCATCCCTACACATTATAATTTATAAGAATTTCCTTTTGTAGTCATAAAAAAAAACACAACACCAAATGTTTGGTTACAGGGAGTGAGTACACAATAGGGATAAAACAGAAGAGTAAATATGCATTAAAAATGAGGAAAAAAAAAAAAAAAGAATTACCATTTTAAACTGTAAGTAAGCATTTCCATCCTCTTTTCCCCTGTATCTCAAAGAATAAAAAGATGTTTTTCACTTCTATCTACTTTTATGTGACTAGAATGATTAGAGTCTCTTGCTGACTGAAAGCAGATTAGGACAATACTTTCTTCCCAGCTACAGGAAATCCAACATTTTCATTAGTATTTTGCATTGTGTGATTATATAGGAAAGCAAATTCTATTTTTTCTACATTTTAAATAAAGTGTTTTATTTTATTTTTTTTTTTCAGTGGCATCTGCCAAGCAGTCAGTTCATATAAATAATAGAACAAGCATCCATTGTCTGTATACAGACACAATGCCAACAACTAGGTCTCTGTTTTCCACCTTTTCCCGTGTTTGGGAGAGGATGCTGCCCTTGTCTTAGGTTTTACAATCTGTTGTGCTTTATTACCTAGTGAAACATGATTGCATGGATTTTCATTTTTTAATGTGTTGAGTATTCATAAGTATTTACAGTCAATATTTAGCCCTAGCCTAATGAATATATTATTTCTTTTTGTGTAAAAAATACTATTTTTCCCAAACTTTGCCTCTATAGTCTTCTAAAGCCTTTATTTAATCAAAATGTCTTTCAATCACCTAAATTATCCTTCAAGAAGTAGAACAACAACAAAAATGTCTTTTCTTGTGTCATAGAAAGAAAAGTTACAGCTTAATATGGATTTTCAAAGTACCTGACACATCTAAAGGAACACAGAGGTATTAAGTAAATGAATTTAACGGCACATGGTTATTTCCTGTATGCCCATACAATGAATAATATCCTTTCCTTTACTTATCAAGGCATAGTAATCAGATTTGACAGTGTTGATCAACTGGGGTGACTTGAGCAGAGGCCACAGAGGTGGTTGAGGCATCGGCACCTGCCCTATGAGGAAGGGCTGTGGGACTGGGTTTTGTTCAGCCTAGAGAGGAGACGACCCTAGAGAGATCTGACAGCAGCTGCCCAAGCAGTGGAGTGGGCTGCCCAGAGAGGTGGTGCAGTATCTCTCCATCTCTTAAAAAAAAGCTTAAAATCTGAAAGAGTAAAATTTGAAACAGGGTATTTGACCCTATTGTAGAAATAATAATAATAATAATAATAATAAAATGCTTTTAAATGACCCTAAGTAATGGAAAAAAGGATGATTTTAAGGACACCTTTTCAGTTCACTGCTCTCGTGCCTTCTGTCTCGCTATCCATTTTCCCGTTAAGGTTTGAGCAGCCTGCTGTAACCTGTTCTAGCTGCCCGCATCCCCGAAGGATGCTGCCAGCAGCTGCAGATGACCTGAACCATATGAGAATCTGGAACTTCACCCACCGTGTTTGCTTTACAACCCACACAGGGAAATCCTCAAATAGACAAATTAACCCCATTTCTTAACAAACACTCAGTTCAAAATTAATTACAGAGATGCAACTGGTGCATCCACATTGTGTAAAGCAGATTATAAGGGAAGGATAAAACCTGTCTCTTTAGACTAAAGCTAGAAAATGTTGCATCAAAAATTAAAATGTCCACAGGCTGCAGCCCTGTGTCCCTGGGACATGTCTCTGCTTCCTACAGCTTCACTGGACACTGAAATATGACCTTCCTTGTCTAAAGTTTCCTTGTGCTCTTCCCATTGCCTTAAATATTTACAGAGGACTGAAAAACAAATGAAATACACAAACATTTAACAGATTTCTACAAATCTAATTATGGAAGAACCAGCTACAGTTGTTACTGAAAATCTTTTTATTCCCTCCTTTCCCAAGAGGAAATTACAGCCCCCACTTGCCTCTTGCATGATAGGAATATGGCAGATTTCCAGTGGGGGGGGGGGGGGGGGGGGGGGGGGGGGAAAAAGGAAAAAAAAAAAAAAAGGGTAACAAATCATACAAAGGACAGTTATTTCTCCTTGGTTTTTAATTTTCAGCCAGATTTATGTGTTGGAAGAAAGAACATATCCCTTAAGACCATACCAGCTTACAAACAGAAATAGACAGGTGAAATATTGCCTTAGGAGAATAATTAATTCCATCAGCCACTGAAAAAAAAATGACAAATTTGTTAAGTATTGCAGAACTACAGCCAAAAAAAGCAGGTGGAAGGACATCAGGAATATGGCATAAACTGGAGAGGCTACAGTGAGGAGATCTGGCATCAATACTAGGAGCTGGATGTACAGGAAGGGCAGAAGGATATCTGGGGATCGTGCAGCTATTGCAGGAGAGTCTGAGATGTGGCGTGAGAGCAGCTGGGAGCTATGGGGATTTACTGCTTGAAGTCACATGAAACAAAAATGCATGGATTCTGCTGCTCATGGCATCGCTCGGTGTTTCGTCAGCAAGGATATTTGTTCCAGAGAGGCCTGTTTAAGTAATGCTGCTTCTGAGCCATAGGCAGAATCTTTGATTCCTCCACCCAGGAGACCATGGTCTGGCCACACAGACTCTTCACACCCCAGAGAAGTTCATAGGATGATAAGAAAATCCAGGCTGGAAGGGACCTCAGGAGGTCCCAGGCCAACCTCAGTCAGCTGCATTGATCAAACACACACAACCCTGCTATGCCTTCTGCCACACTGTGCGACAGCATGTCCAGACTCACAGCTCTGGTACTCATGAATGTTTTTATGTAGTAAAATACTGTTAAAATTATAAAGATTATTTTAAACAAAAACTGCCATGTGAACTTTTGCTTGAATTGGTCAGTCACTTGGCACAGGCATAAACACTCTAAATTTACAGCTCATTTGGACAGCAACCTCCCATGTAATATACTGTTCTGACAATAATGAGTCTGAACCTGTGCTTCTCACTAGGAAGCAATCCGTGATTTATCTCACTCTGAAATAAATTACCCACTAAGCTACATTGCCATAACACCTCCTTTTGATACTGTGTTGGTAATAAATCTTTAAACATATTACTAAAAAAGGCCATCCAACTCTAAAAACCCTTCTCTTTAAGCAGAGTATTAATGAAGAGATCTATAACCACAGCCTTGAAAGAAAGAAAATAAGAGAGAATCCGTAAGTAATAACGTAAGTACTTCTAGGATAGACAGTTGGTGTCAGTTCTTTGTTCCTGGCTCATTTTTCCTCTGAGTATAGATTTGTTTTCAGAAATTGTTGGCAGAATAAGCACAACACTAGAATGAATCTTTGTAGGAAAATATTTTGATGGTGTTCTGAGACTCTTCAGTACAGTCACAACATTGGGCTCTGTACGTCCCAGATGAACAAAAACATTGCAAAATTGGGTAAAATGTAACCAGACTTTGACTCTTCATTTATTTGCTAATGACAGTTCCTAATCAAAATGAATACATTTGGAATTCAGTTCAGTAATGTTTCCAGGAAGGTGAACTTTTCAAATACTTAAAAATAATTATTTCTCTGTTACATGAAATATTGCTTGGGTTCTCTAATTCCCATGCACGGAATCCCAAATACGAAGTATTCCAGATGAAGGCATTCATCAGAGACCTGCACATCTGGTGCTGTACTTAACAGAATGGTGCTGGAAATTAGGGAAATTCATGAGTAATTTGTATATCTAAGAAGTTTATGGTTGATTAATAAAACAGCAAACTTGAGCTAACACTTATGATGAAATAGAACCTTGTCTCAAGATTGATATGCTAATGGCTTTTCAGAGAACCACATATATTAACTTTTAACTTTTTTTTTTTTTTTTTTTTTTTTTAATGTCTGCATCAAATAAGCAGCATCCTAAAAGGTGGGATTGTTCTTGTGAATCTCTCAACTTCAACTAAGGAACTTATGCAGTAGATGCACCACTGCATTTAATACAAGTCCCTGTGCCACTGGGGAAAGAAACATCTCATAAGCTGTTCAGGACAAATTCAGGACTGTGTCAGGCTAAGGCAGGCAGAGGTTTTCTAGCACCTTGGTGCTTCTGAGCAGTCTCTTTGGCAGAAATACACCAAGTACTGGCTCCGTCAGAGTCTTCTGGCACTGGGAAAGAGTAAAATACCATCTCTAAATCAAATCTTTCTGTGCAATGTAGGTAAAAATGGCCAGATGTCTGAGCATTGCCATTGTGGACAGCGTCAGAACAGATACTAGATTTGATGGAATGTCATATAAAGTTACCACAAACATTTCCCCTTTTAAATGGTAACTCCCCTTCTTGAATAATTACTAAATACCCCATGATTTCTGAAGAGAAAATCACATCTGCACAGAGAATGGCAGAAATCTTGAAAAACTGCGACAAGGAAACAATGAACCACAGGCTATAAAGTACTCTGCCCCTGTGGGTGAGATGGATGTTGCTGTGACTAGAAAGACTTGAAGCAAGACCCATCAAACAGATGGCAGGAATAACAGTAAACTGTGAACTGGTAAAGGCGTATGGATGACAGAGATACAATTATCAATTTAGAAGAAAATAAGACATCTCTGAGAACAGCATCTGAAAACAATGCTTTAAAAATAGCATCCTAACTATGTCGTACCACTTGTTTGGCACATGCTGGAGAAACAGGCTTCATTCATTGGCAGAGATTAACTCTGCTATGTTATTCTAGTAGGAAGACTGTGAAAAAACAATATATTGCCAACAACAAATACAATGTTTTAAAATACAGCTGGTGATTCATGTCTTTTAGCTTCCACATGCATCCATCTCTTGGCATCCCTCATTCAAGCGACTCATAGTAAGTTTGGATTCCTTACATGACTTTGTTGTGCACTTCCTATTTTAAATTTTATTGACCTCAGGCCAAACTGTTGCTTTGAAGCTGAAGACCTGTGCTTATATATCACTGATACTCAGTGGACACATGATCACAGGTATCTTTTACATTCAGAATTTTAAAATATTTATTTATTGCTGTTTCTCATTATATACCACACCTAAACATTGTTCTGGCTGTATTAATGACTATGAATAAAATGATATGAAAAATCTTGAGAATTCCTGGACAAAGAGAAACAGAATTCATTATAAATATTTTAGATATATTTAGTCAACCAGAACATGAGTATTATTCAGGTTTCCATTTACAAATCTTTTTTGTTATACTTGTTGCAAAACTTTTCATGTTGCCCTGTTGTAGAGGAATGAATACCTTACTGCTTTGCAGCTGGCGGTAGTGTTGCTTTTCAATATTTTTCACACTGCTACTTGATCTTCCAAAGAGTTTACCAATAAGAACATTGGAAAGATCTGTTGGTTTCAGGGAGCATAATTGAAACTACTCTTTTTTTTCTAGATCACTTCACATACTTCATTATACACAACAAAATACAACAAAAAGTTAAAGAATCTATTTGCTATTCAAATGCTAAAATTAATTCTCTAGTGCATAAATATTGGTCCTACTGATTTTTATTTTAAAAGAACTGCATCTTATTTCTTAATTGTCTATTTTATGGCAAAAAATGTTTATAGGAATTAACAGTTCTGAAACTGCTATCAGAATAAATATGAAAGTCCCATTTGATTTGGGGGGGGTGAGGGGGGAGGGAGAATATAGTTTAAACAAACAAACAAACAAAAGATTCTGTTTAAAACCCTGAAGTCAGAAATTCCCAGCTGCATTTCTGATACCAGGTATGCTGCACTATACCACTTTGTGATTTTATAATAAGTTTATTGGGTAGTGTGAAACTTGATGCATTTCTCCGTGTGCTGCCAGGCAGTGAGTGTGTGCACACAGCCATTCCCCACCTCAAGTAAGGAGAGGTGACATCTAAACCACAAGCTCATCACAGCCACACAGGTGTCATATTTCCTTTGATCTCTCAACAGAATTGAGACTCCTCCTGTATGTGATAATACTCCCCACTGGTTCCTTCAGCAGGATCCTCTATATTCAAACACCCAAAATAATATATTGAAGACACCTAAGCTGCTGTATGCTTTCATTGGAACAGACCTACGTGTTCAAAAATAATTTGTGTAGGAAGAAGAATGGGTTGATAAAGAGCATTATCAGTCCATCAATATATCTAAGGGTTTAAACATCCCCAAATTAAATTTGTTTTCCTTGCATGTTTTTCTCTTACTTGCTTTTAACTGGCACAAGCACCTTTTGATACTGGTGATGGCAAATTTTAATGTAACTTACTGACTGTCTGAAAACTGGACACTTGCCCAGGAATTAACTCTACTACCTCACCATGCACTGCAGTGACCTATTTTGAGTCAAAACCTTCCTAATCAAATGACACACAAAATAATGAAGAAAAATTACCCTAGTCACTGCTATTTCAGAAGTACTAGAAAGTGAAATTCTGAGCTTACTTGCAGTTAGTTCATGTATTGGAGCTCTGTGTCTTGGACAGATTGATGTAATTATGTTGATCCACGATAACTCTTTTGTTTGCACCTTTATATCCTGTCTAAGGATGCCACAACTAACAAGACTTTTGTTTTCTTTGTGAAACTGATGAAATAATTTCTTAGGCTCTTTCCTTGGGGTCTCAAGGCATCAAAGGCATTTTCCCTCCTTGCAAGTTCTCAGTATCCTTTCTAAAAGCATCTGCCACAAAACCAAATCATCCCAGGCTAGTCTGCTGCAGTTTGGGTGCTGGATGCCTGAGGAGGTAGATGCCTGCAGAGCTGGATGCCCAGAGATGTGTTATAAGGAAGATCTTGAAATACATGGGTCACCCCTGCTGTGAGACCAAGGGATCCCTCAGGGTCCTCAGACCTTCCCCAAACTCACTGCTCGCATTCTTGATGTAACCCAGCACAACAGTGGAAGCAAAGGGTGCTAGATATCTGGAGGCCAACAAGCCATCTTTGCAGGAGAAGGAGGAACAAAGGAGGCATTCAAGATAAAGAATTTTTGGAATATTTGGAACCCATAAAATACTAATAGGAGCTTCTGATTTTCTCACATAAATGATTTTTTTTTTTTCCTAGAAGTGTCTTGTTTACAAATTAGATAGAATAGTCTAATTTGCAAAACTGAGGTAACAAGATAATATTAACCCAAAAAGTTCACTTCCAACATATTTTTAAGTGAAAATGGAAAAAAAAATAATTCTTCCAGATTTGTGCATTAAATTTGAACATATATTTAAATTGATTTTTCCCTCATCCTAATGCACATGTTCTCATCTCAGTGACAGGCCAAATACTGTTTGTTCAAGCTTTTGAGTCTTTGTTGGTCTAACCTTTTTACTGGACCTGTAAAGAGAATAGAAATCCCAATTTGTGGGTCACGCCAGAACTCTGAAACAAATGTGGTTGCCATTTGCCAAGGAGTTTTGGGGCAGCACAGGAGGGCAGTGGGATGGGTCCTGCCCACCCACTCCAGCCTGAGGAGAGGCAGCAGTGACAGCAAGCAGCGGTGGTGAAGGTGGGGATGCAGCTCCTTTCCTCACTGCACCATGCTTATTCCAAATTTATATTCACACCCAAGGATAAGGCATGAAAGATGTGGCATAAGGAGCCTCAAGTCTGATTTTTCTCCCTGTCCAGTGATAAGTTATATTCATCTCTTTCTCTTATAGTATTTTGTTTCTGAAGAAATTTTAAACAAAAGTTTAAAACAGTAAATAATCAATAGTCTTTCAGCTTCAGAAACACATTTTTTCCAGTTTTGCTTTGGGTATAAACATTGGTATTCTCCCATGAATGCAGCTTCTTTCAGTCATACATTTAAAACCTGATGGCTATTTTGCTAACTCCAAGAAATATCTAAGAGTATGTCCCACTTCTTACAGACAGGCAATGAACAAACTCAGAGTGAGTAACAGCCCTGGAATCATCCACAGATCTCGCATACCTAACACCTGTAATAAACAGCCTCAATAGCATGAAGAGTTAAATCTTCTTTCTTCAAATTTCTTTTGTATGTGAATGACACTGTCAAGTATTCATACACACTTTGAATAACACTGAAGTAAAAGCACATTTCCAAGTCATACCTGATTCTAAATTTAGTCTTTCTAAAAACTACTTATTTTTTCTTTACAAAAGCTAAAAAGGACAGATATATTTACATAACATTAATAAAAAGTAAAAAAAAAATACTAGATAAATGTTCTTATATGCTTTTCAGTACTCTGGATTTCAATGTACTAGTTCAAGAAGAATTTAAAGAGATAAGTAAAGAAAGACTATAATGAAGAGAGGGTTTATTTACATTTCTATGGGAAGAGAAATGAAAATAACATTAAGAAATACTAGAAATATTAGGTTTTTAAAATGTAATTTAAATAAACAACAATAGTATTTATAACAGAATAGGCAAGACTTATCGTTATATTTATGGATTCCTTTATGAATCACTTTAAGTATATTCATGTAAATATATTCATTTGTGGCTTGTGGTAAAAATAATGATACCATTTGTACACAAATAAATAAAAACACAAATGTTATTCCTTTGACAAACTGCACCGTATTACTATATATTATTCTCACACAGAACATAAGGGCATACAGAAAGAGTCTGAATGCAATCAGAAGAGGTATTGTAAAGCATATTTTTGACATCTTCTAGCCCAACCTACACCTAAATGAGAGATTGGTGCCTCTTATGAATTAAACATAGTTCTTGATTTATGTTCCATAACCCTTGTATCAAAAACTGTAGTTCCAGAGCAATGTCACTGTGAATTCATTTAATGATATTGATGATACAGCTAACACAGAGAATGCAAAGTAACAAGCAGTGCAGAGCATAGCTTTATAAATCACTCCTACAAAGAACGAGGCAATAAATAACAAGCCTTTAATTCCCTCTAAATTATGCTAAAATACTTAAACTACTTGTGTAGCAAATTATAAATGCCTGCCATTTCTGGTAAAAATGTGAGACTTCTGACCAAGAAATTTTATCAAATCACATTGCACATATCAAACTTTAGAGTAACCAGTTTTGTGTGAGAACTTATTTCTTTAAAACAAGACACAATGTGTGTCTGGAAGAAGAAAAAATTGCAGTTATGCCATCCTTGATGTCAGATCCTTTCCAGTACTCTGATTCTGAATTATACCTCTGCTTCTACAAGTCAGTGCTATGACTGTGCAGGCATCTCCCCAAATGCCTGGTGGGGCTGGTGCAGCACCTGCATGCAATGAGCCAGGTCCTGAGTGCTTGCACCTTGAGTTACCAACAGGTGATCTCAGGAGAAGTGCTCACCTGCTGGTTACCAGCTACGCTGGTACTCACACTGCATATGGTGGATCATATGTGAGTGCAATGGAGGATCAATTTACAAAAACATCTGGCATTAAAGGTAGTCAAGTGATGTTAAAGGTGAGAGAATTTGAGAGGAAAACCAGATAATCTGTTTTTTTAAGGTCAAATCTTCAATATTTAGGGTAACTTAGTTTCAAGTGTTGTTTTTTTTTCTGTAACTATATAGCATAATTTATATATTTTTGTCTGTGTCTCAGAAATAGTAAAACCACTCCAACTGTACTTATCAGTCCTAACTTTTTGAATCCTGAAACTGAATCCAATTTCATATCCTCTACAATTGCTGTAGCAACTGTGGAGCTGGATTATGAGCCTATTGTGCAGGCCACAACTGGTATGATGGTTGCAATGACCACAAAAGAAGTTGTTTGCTTTCCCAGGAACTTTGGGACCCCAGTCCTGACATATGACCCCAACAGGGAAACCCTTACGTAAAGCTGTTCACAAATATCTTAGCCTTCTTGTTGGATCTACTAATAGCTTCAGAGGACCCAATCAGAGGGAAGAAATTGTGCTCAAAAGGGCAAGATTACAAGCTCAAGAAATCTGTTTAATGTACCATGCACCTGACCATGCCTGCTGGTGCTCCAATACAGCTCTTTCATGATACTTAGCCTAGCTGGTCAAAAAGGATAAAATAGCAGTCTGATAATTTGTGTGCTGTTGCACTCAGGGTGGCTGTTTTATTCCTTTGTAACTCTATTAACTCCAAGGAAAAATTCCACTCTTAAAGTCTCAGTGAGAAAGCTGAGGGCTAAGGCTGAGTGCAGGAGATGACCACTTTCCCCATTTCATACACATTAAGGTAAAACCTTTTCATGAGCACTTTTTATCTTGATTAACAAATAGTGCTTAAAAAGGCAATAAAATCGGTGGAACTGCTAGAACATGATCTGTATGGCGTTTGGGTTTGGGCTTCCCCAAGCTGTTCTGGCTCTTCTATCACTGCCCCTTTCCACAATCCACCAGTGATCTCTAGAACAGGTACCTTGTAATCTGTTGCTTTGATAATGGAGATTTGAGCACTGCCACTGGCAGAGAAACACCAGTAAAACTAATAAAAATTGCTCTGGAAGAGTAATGAAGTCACTCAGTATTTTTTATTTTTATTTTTTCATTCAAAATTTCTATAGGCAGGATGCTCACTTTCTCCACAAACTCTCCCTAAGCCTGGCTAAGCCTGTGCCTCCCTGAGCTTCACCATCTCACCACAAGATCACTCTCTTTTTTTTATCTCCCAGTATGTTTTTTCTGTTCCCACACAATTTAGTATTTCCCCAAACAATCCTAAGAATTTGCCAGTGGGAAACACAGAAAACAGCTCTTTCTAACTATCCCATCTGGAATTATATCTCCTAAATTAACTTTTCCTTTGAAAAGAAACCACTTAGTCTAACATTGTTTTAGCTATGTTTTTAGAATAAAAGGGTAATTATACTCTCAGTATATATCAGCCTCAATGCTAAAATTTAGCTTCATCTATGTGTAACTGTAGCAGTTACTGGGAGACCACAGCTATGTTAGTCACTCACTGTAAGTATTCCCCCCAACCCTGTTTTTTTTTGTTTGTTTGTTTTATTTTACAACCTCCAACAGCCCTTTACATACCAACAGCTGTATTAAAGAGCTCTTGCTCTTTAATTGTTCCAGTAGTTGCATGAGCAGATTGAGGTCAGCATAATGCCCTCAAAATTCCTAGTGACAAACCACTGGTGTTACATACTGAGATGGCCATAACCCAGACTTTTCCACATTAAAAATCCTGAGTCTGACCCAGTTATCCAGCTCTGGCATAGGTTATCTCTACAATAGTCCCAAAGACACACAGCAGTAGAATCGCAAATACTGCAAGTATTAGATACAGGCAAAGCACTGGAATTTCAGTCTATAGAGACCAGGTTCAGCTTTAAAATTCATCAAAATAAAGCTTTAAAATATAATGATAAATATAGACTGTTTATAGGAACAATGACAGTACAAGTCATTACTGCTTTTCCTAGCTACTATCTTAACTACATTTCCTAACTGTAACAAAACCCTAAAATAAAGTATTGTTAGCACCAAAGCTACACTTCTCACATTTTGCCTTAGTAGATCAGCAATCACTCTATAGCTGAAAAGAGCTATTCTTAGTTTGGTGCTATTTTGGTAACGATACTGCTGATTTAATTTCACCCATACAGACTCTCTGAATGCACAACTTCCCATATGTGCAGCAGGCAGCCAGCTTTCAGCTGGTGCACTCTCCATCGGGTACTGCCCAGCCATGGCTGGAAGTGCTCTCAGCCTTTGGCAAGTGCTTAGCGAAAGAAATTTTGTAGGAATGCACAAGCATGAAAATTATTATTGCATTACTTGTTGTCATGCTAATTTTGTTAAGGGTCTGTCAGAGTTTCATTATAAACCATATTTTCAATAGTTTCATAAATCAACCATGAAATGTATTCTGTGCTCAAACTTTTCACACAGCATACATCCTAAAAACATTATTATTTTACCAATTTGAAAAAAAAAAAGGAAGAAAGAAACAAGGTGTATTGAAAATCTATTAACTTTTCAAATATAATTTGAAAGTTTAAAGTTATTGGTAAAGTCCTGCTAAACAGAGTAATGCAAAGGTTCCAGCACAGACAAATGCTGAGCTTCACTTGCACTATGATTTTTTACTATATCTGAAAACCTAATGATGTTCACAACAGCTTCATAAACCTGTTTTAACACTTCTGTTTCCACTGGGGTTTCTATCCCTCAGGTGCTAGATGTGTTCAGTGTTCCTCAACCCACGAGCTACTCACCAAAGCCTCTGGGCAGCTGAAAGCCCCACGATACATGCCACATCCCTTGGAGGTCTGGGGCATGCACAGTTCCAGGACCAGCTCCCAGGATCATCATCCAAGGGTGTTAGCTACTGTATCGAGGCTTTGACCTCAATAGCTTCCCTTCTGCTCCATCTGGTTATTAACATTACCAGTCACATTCTGCAGCAGAAAAACCCTGCTGGCAAAAATGGGACAAATCCCCAGGTCTGAAATCCACCTTAACCACCTATGAGACAGGTTCTCTGCATCATGCAGATGCAAATAAACTACCTTTACCAAACTAAACCACTGCAATTAAACTCCCCTTTATGACAAATGCAAGTCATCTTTAGCCAATTACACAACACCTGTCAGACTCAGGAATATTTGTTCTAAATATATATATCTGTACATATAATTTTTAATTCTTCTCTTAGTCCACTGAGACTTGTAGCCAAAACTATTCCAGAACTCCGAACATAGTCACAAATAGTAGTCCTAGCTACTGGTTAGATCCACGGTGGGATACAAATACAATGGAAATATCCTTACAAATATAAGTAAACATTCCTGACATATCCTAGAAAGTAGTAAGAGTGAGATCTTTTCATCATTTGTATTTCATTTGGCTAAAACATGCTAACAATACAGTGTCTTCCTGAGATGCTTAGTTTGTGCATCATAACAAAGCATTAAAAGATCAACCCTTAAAAGCTTAACAATAAAAAAGGCCAAGTGCAATCTATATGTACTGAAAGTAATGATTATTATGACAATCTACTTATCTACCACATCAGTCTGGCAATTTAATGCATGAACTCCTGGAGTCTTAGTGCCTTAAGGTTGTGCCATATGGCACTGCAAAGTTAGATTTAAATTTGGCTTCAATATCCAAATGGCCATCCCGTTAAAGGCACAAATAAATGTACTAACAAATACATGAGGACTGTATTAATTTTCAGAAAATTAATATTGATTTGCACTTTTTAAAGCATGACTTATTCTTGGAGACTACTGCCCTAAGAAATAAAGCCAACATTCCTGTCCATCAGCACGGTCAACAGCTTACAATGCTAAATTTGTGGTTCCCAGAAAGAGGTCCTTCATGTGGCTTTGGAAGGGAGAAAAGGGAGCTGGGTCACCATTTCGTCCCTTTCCATGGTAGTCATGAGGAGGAAGTAGTCATGGGAGTCAGAGGAGGAAGGCACTGCCTCCTGTCCAGAGGGACAGAGAGAGGCAGGAGCATGGCTTCGTCTGACTCCATCCCTCACATTGGTGACCATCACAGCTGAGCTAACGTAGCAGGAGAGGGACATGAGCTACAGCCAACAACAACCTTCTCCAGTTTGCTTCTTTGCAAATCTGCAGTGCAGACAGCTTGAAAAAACATATTGGTCAAAACCACTGGAAGACACACACCATTATCTGAAGCAAAGATGTTTTCTTCATGTTAAGTAACAACATGAAGTCCAGCCTCCTGGGACCTTTTTTTTTTTTTTTTTTTTTTTTTTTTTTGTAAGAAGGTCACTCCAAAATAGATTCCTTACAGCAAAACAAAAATTTACACAGAAATAATTGGAATGATGACCTAATTGCCCATGCTATTTAAAACACAAAGCTCTGGCTAAAAACATCAGAAACCCACAAAATAGTGCCAACTCCAGGAGCGAAGGGAAACTAGATCCACAGCTGGGCACTTCATCCAGAGGAAAGGTCAGTGCTCCTTGGCAAGCAGGGAAATACCCAAACAGGTTCATGGCTGCTGGCAAGGAAGAGTCTCACAGCTGAAATATTTGTCCTTACAAACATGGCAGCTGAAATTTAAAATGACATTCATCATGACTTGAGTGCCGCAAGGGAATGTGGTGTTATGTAGGGCACAGGAGAGCAGCTGAGGGAGCCCAGCTCCAGCTGCACTGATGTGCCTCACCTGAGAGTTTCCTGGGCACAGCGACTCAGGCACATGCAGTTTCCACAGCCTGACCAAGGCAGAGGGTCTGTCCCAAGCTCCCAGGAGGGCCACTGATGTCTAACCAGCCACACTCCTGCACATCTGCCTTTCAACCATGTCCCAGTGTCCAGCTTCCAGCATAGCAGCCTTGTTCTGTTCTGTAAACCATGGCTGTTAGTGACCCTTTCCTCCATCTTTTCAATAACAGATCAAAAAGCAAAGAAATGAGCCTGGAAATGGTCAATAATGACCCAGTTCCCACCTGGGTCAAAGGATCTCCCGTCATGGAGCAGGATTTTCCCACTCACCCAAGCTAATTGGGTGCTCATGTCCCTTCCATTAAGCCCAGGAAGCAGGCAGCTTCTTGCAGTCAGAAAAATAAATAAATAAATAAATAAATAATCAGCAAGACAAAACCTAACAGATAGACAAGGGATCTGAGATTTAATCCGTGATCCCTCCATGGGACTGGAATCCACATGTCTCTGCATGGGTGCTGTTTCAGCCCCCAGAGTCGTCACACTGTGTCACACGCAGCAGAACGTGGGGCTCCAGCTCCTCTGAGCCCAGGATGTCTCCATCATAAGCCAACTTTGAGTGATTCAGCTTGCTCCACATCTTATCTCAGTCCTTTGTCATGTGAGGTAACGAGTGTACCCACAGCCCAGACAGAATACATGCTACCGCTTCCAAGCCCAAATTCAGTCCTGCAGATCCAGATCAGATATCCCCAAACCTAATTCACCAGCATGTGATGCTGTGATCAGGTTTACAAGCTCAGGCTAAGTGACAGCAGGGACTCAGCTTGGGGCAGGTATTCCCCAGGCAACCCAAATTGCGTTGGAAACCATGAGAAAGAGTCGACAGCCTTATTTCTGGGAGGAGAGTAGCCCCTCCTGAAGCTGGAAGCTGCATGATTAGCTAAATTCTTCCATTTTCAAGGGTATGAAATCTCCATATTGCCTCAGATAGTGAAGTACCGACTATGTGATATCATTTTCAGAGTTGGTTTTGCTTCAGTAAAGACAGTTAATCTAAAATTAACAAACTGAAAAGCCTTAATGTTCATTGATGTTATTTATAGAGGACTGAGCATTGCTTTCCTTCCACTATTTTAAAAGAATGAACCTTTCTAACTGTACATATCAAAGTACTCCCAAATGCTATCAGATGTGGCTCTCTTAGTAAAATGCACTTCAAATATGTATTTCTTAACTTTTATGTCTTCTGGAGATGTCAGTTTCCCTTATAATTTTGGCAGTCTGACAAATTTGAGGGAAGTTTCCCAGTATCTCACATGCTGTCACAGCATATTCAAAATGTCTTTAGAGCTTTTCCATTATATTTTGTGTAAAGAAAAACTTTTAATTCATCATTGCAGCAGCTGCTAATGAAGATCTGAAGGTTTTTTTTTTTTAATTGATAAAAAGAGAATGACAAATATTTTAAATAGCCATTAAACTACACCAAGCTGATGGTGTTTTACACAATTTCTATAGAGACATAGAACACATCCACTTTCATATCAAGTGAGTTAATATTAATCAATGATACCACAGTGAAAAGAAATGAATCCTTAATAGCAATAAACTTTACAGAAATAGAAGCTAACACAAAACCTCCTTGCTGCATTTTTCATGTTATATTATTGGGAAAAACTACTGTCTTGAAAAAACTAAAAGGAAAACATGAGTACTTTAAAGACTTATGGATCAATTTACAACACATAACAGGATTAGGAAAAAAGGGTGACATTGTTTAATGTTCATTTTTTCCATGTTATTGTAAATTTATTTTAACAAGTGTTAGATTAATTCAAAAGTTATCATCATAGAATTCAGGGTTATTTTTTAACAACTGAATACAAGACTGGAGACATTATGGGTGTCCTTGTCTCACTTTTACAACCATTTTTGTTTGACTTGTAGGTTTTAATGTGCATCATAACACCTCTCATCTAGCAGTAAGAAATTCACTGGGGAACACTTGCAGAAAATAGGACATTGAGTCCATAATTAAAGTAATCTCTTCCCAGGCAGATGCTTCAGTTGGCTCTGTTATCACATATTACAAAAGGCATCTTGAGGCCTATAAAATGTGCAGCAAATGGCTTTGGAGATGAGAAACAGCAATTTTTCATCTAATTTTGATCCATAGACATGTAAGTACTGTATTGCCACTTTTTGGTATGGAGCCAAATAACTATTGTGGTTGTTCAAATAAGCTTGGCAGTAACCAAAATTAAAGAGTACTCCAGCTTTTATCCTCAGTCAGGAAAGCCTTTTTCTAACCATCTTTGCACTTAGCAAATAAGCATGCCATCTCAAATGTGTGTGTTAATGCCTACATCTGGATTTAGAAGAAAGGCTTTATGCAGCTTAACTCACCATACACATTCTCTCTATATATGCTTGTTAAAACTGTTGTTCAAATTATGGCCCTAACATCTTCACTGTTTTGCAAAGCAGTCTGTGATATTGATTGGAAATGTTTCTACTGTTTATCTTTTGTATTTTAGGACATTTAGGACATAGCTCTTTGAATGTATAAGTAGGTTCTGCAAAGTAATTTGTTCATATCAGTTATAATCCTTTGCATAAACACTAATGCTGATAGGAGCTGGGTGAGCTTTTTCAAGCATGTTTCTGGTCATTGACTGCAACTGATGTGTCATATGTGAGCAAGATTTGACCTCAATCTAGTGAAGTATTTGAAAAAAGAGATTGACTTTCTTACATTATTCATTTCTTCAAACTTGCAATTTTAAACTCTTTCCTGCTTTGGCGGGAAATCACAGAGATTGATAGAGAGTTGCTTACTGTTTAAGGCTTCAAAAATGCATTTTTCACAGAAAAGGTCTCAAGTAAATGTACATCTTAGGCTAAACAGCTTATGTTGAGCTAAGAGGGTTATTAAGAAGGGTGCAGGATATTATGTTATGTTACATTTCTATTAAGAACTAAAGGATCCCAACCATTTGAGAGGATAAAGGAAAACAATGTCTTGTTAGGAAAACACTTTCATAAAGCTATGGTGGTATTATATTTGTACAATACCTGTTACGAGAACAGCCATTAGGCAATAGCAACAGTCAGCAAGTGGCATGTAAAATGCTTCGATTATTTCCTCCTAAAATGAAACTTATTTTTATTTGAATTAGTACAGCATCTCCAAGCCTTCTCCTAGGTGATTGCTCTTCTGTATCACAATAGAATGGAACACAGCTCTCACTGTGAGCTGCTACCATGATGACCTTGTATGATGACATCCTTACGACCTCTGCCACTGCAACATCGTTATGTCATCATTATGAGAGCAGGTGCCTTGCTGGGTACCTGTCTGAGACTTCTGCCCCTGCGATTGAGCTGCTGCTCTCCAAGAAATGTTGAGCAGTTGATGTGCCACATTTCAGCCAAAATCTCTTGTTGTGGTGCTCATATGGAAATGGATGCACCATTTACTAATTCTGATAGTTAATGCTGTGCACCTCTCTTGAAGATTATTTTTTATACTTTCACAACGGTCTGAAATTTTCAAAGCATTGTTGTACAGGTTAGCAATAAACACCCTTTAAAATCTAATGGCCCTCTCATCACACAAGATGGGCTACTACCTAAAGAGACCGTGTGGTCATGTTGAAGGAGGGAGGGTGGTCACCTAGAGGTGGCTGTATGTATCTGAAGATGCTGATGATCATGCCACCATTTATCAAGGGCATTGTCAAAAAGGGTATATTTCAGGCCCTGAGAGAAAAGGAGACAAGATGGACATGCTACAGGGGATTCAGGAGTAAGAGACTCCAAGTTTTTCAGAGGACAAGTGGTGCAAGAAAGTGGAGAAAAAGGGAGAGAACTATCAACGTATTATTTTTCAAACTTCTTTAATGTAAAGAATGGAAGAAAAATGAAACAAGGGAATAAGTATTTATTATTTAATTTACCTCTCCATATTTTCTCTTTTACATGCCAAATAATGATAGTGTTAAAAACTTCTGCAAGCCTTGGAGTTCTCTAGACCTCAAGAGTCTATAGCTCCTGAAGACAGAGTTCATATAGAGCACAATATGATACAGACCACTGTTTATAAGCAATGTTTGTAAAAAAAAATGGAAATCTGAATGGCATCAAAAAATTAACTCTCATTTCTGAGTACTGTTAAAAAAACAAAAACAAACTAACAAAACAAACAAACAAACAACAACAACAACAACAAGAAAAAGACAGATACCATCAAAATTTTCCTAGGGTAGTTCCATCCTGGTGACATTTGTATAATGTAGGTGCTGAGGTTATAATACAATATAATTTTATTATTTATTCTATGATAGTTTATATATGATACTATTCTTTAGTATTTTATAATTTATAATTATAAACAAAGAATTATGTTTCATTCTATAACCTCATATAAGTATTATCTAATTATTAATAACAGATCTGAGCTTCTCAAACTGAGATGAGATGGACGAAACCTATTGTTAAGTACAGTTTAAAAAATTATTATGAAGGATTGTCAAAATAAATATGACAGAGTGCACTCTGTTAGGTAGTTTGAGGTTACGGTCATTTTAAATACTCAAACCCAAATTTTCCCAGCATATGAGCAACAGAATTTGATACAATATTTTTGATATTTTCAAGTATACGGTTTAGTTCTTTTTTTGTTTTTAAACTTTTGCTACATTTAGATGTGAGGAGAATGTCTTACTACAGAAAAAGGCAGAAAGAACATTTTTTTCTTGTCATATTGGGTTATAGTTAATTTTCCTCAAAGTTTTCACATTTCAATTATATGTGTATCTTCACATATACATATATATATATGTATATGAAGTCTTGCTGAATATCACTGCACTACTACATAGTATTTTGTAAGTTACCCTGTTAGAGTTCATCAAAAGAAACGAGAAAAGTAAAGCTTGTGAGAACTGAGAATAAGGGCAGAGCATCCTTATATATCCTCTGCTGTGTACACAAACAAAGCCTAATTTCAACAAGTAATCTGAAGACATGAAATAAAAAAAAAATTAAAAAAATTGTCTGTGGTTTTGCTGACAGCCTGTACACGCACGATTGCTCTGCTGGATCAAAGCCAGTGCTCAGCATCCTGCAGTACTGAGTTCTTCACAAAATTTAGTAATAGTCCCTTGTAAGAAGTGCTTCCCAAAGAATTATAAAGACAATGCCCTTATCTCAAACTCATTTATGCACTGGACACTTCTTGAATTATCCACTCAAGAGACAGCATTGAAATTATCAGACTTTCTTAATCAGCCAGGGGGACATTCCAGAGCTACAAAGGTCTTCCACATGGACACAATGTCTGGTTGTACAGGCTTGTCGGCAGTACTGAAATTTAGCTTTCAAAAACAAACAAACAAACAAAAAATACAAATGTTCTCTGCCCTTTGCTGTAGTAGGGATTTTATATACTATATGTTTATCCCTAAAGAATGGTTCTATGTGTGTTAACAGATCATTCTTCACATAGTCAAAATTTCCAGAAGAATTCACAAAAAATATTTCATGCTGATTTCATTAAACATACTCTTTCTGCAATCTCATTTTAGAAAGTTTGTTATCAAACAATTATTAGCAGTCAAAAGATGTTTCACTCAATTCATCTGTTACAGTAGAGGCAAACTGTTGGAGTGTGTGTAATAAATTTTATATTCCAGTCATGTTTTCAAAATTAAAGCATCTTGGGAAAAAGGGAAGACAAAGCATCTCTTTGAATGAAACAAAGATTTATGTTCTTGATGAACTAAAATATGCTCTGAAAAATAACCCTGAGGTTAAATTTCAGAGAGAGCAAAACAAAGTTCAAGAGAGAATTCTAAACACAATTACTGATAACTGTACTGTGGATTGTGAATTGATGGTCTCATGCACAAAAATAATGGGTACATTGCACAGAAAGGGAAAAAAGTAAAATCTAATCTCTGCTTCTAGAATTGCCAAGTGAATATTTGTAAGAAGGGAAACAATTCTCATAGTGATTGTTTTATTATTTAGATAATACCAGTAGAAAATGAATTTCATTTTCTTTCATGCAGGAGGTGCCAGAGTCCTATATGGAATCATGCCAAAATCTTAACAGAGTAGCCAAAGGCTATATTGAGCTGCCTTCTGCTATCATACATTACAAGTACGTGATATATTAAATTTGTATCATACAAATAAAAGAAACCATCCTAATATTGTATCATTTTGCAGTTTCTATTCTGGCACTACACAATGTTGATGAAAGTAGCATTTTATGCTTTTTGCTCATCTTTTGAATTGAGTGCAACTAACTTATCAATAGAATTTTCATGTGCTTTTCTTTTTTAATACATATTCACATAGCTATTCTTCCTGTCTTTGTTGGTTCTGTTTCTTTTGCACCTACACAGCATGAGGAACCTAAAATAGCAAATGGTCATTTATCTGCAAGCTTGGAGAAAAAGTTAAGCATTGAACATCTCTCTCATTTTCATGGGCTTTACCAGCTACCTGAGGGGACATTAGACAAGAAAAATTACTTCCAAGGGAAAAGGAAAAAAATGCAAGATTTTATGAACTTTACAAGGTTGTCTTTTTTTATTCATACTCTTCAGCAGTTTTCAACTGTTGAGCAACCAACTTGTTAGAGATATCTTGACATGTACCAAAATACTGACAGTTGAGGATGATGGAGATCAAGAATTCATTTTTCATGATACGGCAAGGGATGCTTATGCTTAGGCAGATGAGTCTGTGTTGGTGGGATACAGATCCAGACTGAAAAATTGAGGTCCCTGCAGAAAGGTAAACATGGGGATTAGGTAGCCAGTGATCCATTAGAGTTAGTGGAGACCTAGGACTTGATTTGGCCACTTGAATATGTCTGAAATAATTTGAGATGTCTTAAAGAACATTAGATCTAGAGAGACCTTCTAGACCTGCAGGTACCTCCCTGTAAATGTAAAATTAGATGTCAGAGTGTACATGTGTGTGGTTTTGTAACTGGCCCAATTAGCTATCAAGAGAATTACAGATACATAATTCACTACCCAGAGATGTCTGTGTATTCTATCTGAAGTTGAAACTACCTGAAAATCCCTTTGAAGAATTGAAAATCATGCACAATCAGTTCCATTGTCCCTCATGGTGTCCTTCCTTTGCTTTGAACACATTTGAATATTCCCTCATCACAGTACACTAGTGCTAGAGCATAACAATGTTTCTGAAAATACATAGAATTCCTCCCTGGCCTTCTCTGTTTGCTTTATCACCACATAAAATAGGCAAAAGTGAGACACAACTAATAGACAAGCTACATCTAATTCTGCACAACTGGTTGAGTCTATGTTGCTTGTGGTCATACTCAGAAGAGCCATAGCAATTCCATGCACAGTGTTTGATTTCACTGGAAAATTAACAAACAGAAGATGAAGGAGGTAATCTGGGCACCACATCAAAATGGGGCATGAGCAGAGCCAAGATCTGAACCAAACATTGGCTTGTGATTTTCAAAATGTTACACATAATGCTGATTGACAGTACAACAATGCCTCTTCCCAGGGGAGTGGAAAACCTAGTGAAGGAGCAATTTTTCTTCATAGTTTCACTAAACTGGCACACCAGAAGGAACAGTTACTGTTTTTGTTGTTGTTGTTGTTTTGTTTTGTTTTTCACAAGACATAAGTTATAAGCAATATGGAAAAATAAAATGGCTGCAACACTGAGCTAGTGTTAGATCTACCCTGACTGCAAAAAAAAGGACTGTCTGTTACGTGATGTCTGTGCAACCCTTGTCTTAAGCAGAGTTCACACCAATAGCAAAAAGATTGGTAATAAATATTCTACTTCACTCTTACCTTGCAATAAACAGTATGAAGAGAAAGGTAGCACATGACTGCAGCAGGGAGCTGGTGCTTCACAGAATGCCAGAGCCAAGGCTGTTTATATATTATTATATATACAGCACACTCTTTAACTGATTGCAAAGATTACAAATCATAGCGACAAGCAGAATGCAATGAACCGTTTATTTCTTTGTACTATTCTGGTTCAGAATTTGAGTAATAAAAACCTATATGATCATATAATTGAGCATTGGGTAACTACATATAAATACAAGATAGTTCTGATATTTGCTCTTCTCTTAGCATTTTTAACACTTGTGTGTATTATCTTTGGATGTAGAGCAAACATAATCAGCTACTTAATCTTGAAGTTATCCTTCTACATTTCCTTCATTTGAGGTTGTTTTTTGTTTGTTTGTTTTTGTGTTTTGTTTTGTTTTGTGAAAAGAAATAGTAAATGCTTTCTTAAATGACAGTTTAGCAAAGTGGTTTACCAGGAGAATGTGGTTCCTTCAGACAATATATCCTTTTCCCACCCTGGTTAGAGGACTACTATAGCAGACCTTGTAATCTTTTTGGTTGTTTATACAATATTTTCATAATTCTTGTCATGGGTTTTCTATAAATATTTTAAATAGGTAACCAAGACTCTCAATCACAGTCTTTATGTTCTGCATGATATTTCAAGTTCATATGTTGACACAGTTGCCAGCTCCTAGAAACAGGCTTAAACACATGGACATGAAAAGACCAGTTTGGGAGCAGAGCATTTAAAATTTCCCAGAAAGGAGTTGTATCATTAGGTGACTGTGGGAAAAGGCATATTCACAATGAAAAACACATCCCCTTTCTTGCAAGTTTCTTCCAAGTTTCTTTTAATAGCTCAACTGCCTGGCTCAGCACTGACTTCAAAACTTTGTCCAGGAGCTGTGCTGGGAACCAATTGCTCCTGCTTTAGAAGTGATGTGCTAGTGTCCTTCCTCAGCAACCATAGCTCTCTTACCCTCATCTGCAAACCGATGTAAAAAAAATACTTATTTTCCAAAGTAATTTCTATAATGGCCTATTCTATTTAATATAGTAGTTGGAACTTCTGTAATAAACCATGCTGATGCTCAAAACATAGTATGTTTTTGAAATTTAGGTCAGCGTTATCACTTTTACAAACTAGAAAGTTAAGCCATCTACAAAAGTATGGGCTTAACAACCTAAGATGTAATGCTAAGTATCACCCTGCTTAGCAGCCATTATCGTCCCCATGGCAGGCTGAAGTTTAACTAGGTTAGTGTGAGCTTAGAGCAGAAATTACAAACAGTGAAACCTAGCTGAAGGACTGTGAAGATTATGTTTTAAAAAAAATCCATGCAATCAGAAGAATAATTTATTAGCATGAAGGAGGACCTGCTTTTATTTTTTATTTATTTTTTGGTGGTAAGCAGTGATTACAGATCCTGGCAATTTATTTAAGAGGTCTTGGTGTTCAAGGTCTCCTAAGACCTGTTTAAAGGAGTCCTAAATTACTGCTAGGAAAATTGCTCTGCAACAGAAGATACATTTTAGCTTTCATTTCCTCAGTTCTTCTTGAAGTACCAGTGGTGAAAAAAATACTAAAGAATTGCACCTAGACATCCTACAGGGGCAGCAGCAGCTTTCTATTTTTCTTTTAGAAGGGTATTTTACAGAAGAATGCTTCCAAGTATTTATATGTTAGCCATAATAAGGTATTTGGACCAACAAAAACAATAAAAAAGTGAGACTAAGAAGCAATTTTGTATGTGATCAAGGTAAAAACAATACCCATTGCCTGATTTTGCACAGAAGCATGTTGGTTCCAGCAGCCTTCCCCGATGGAGCACTGGGCTCTGCACCATCCCTTACCTTGGTGACATCAGGGAGAGGACTTGCTGAGGGACACATTGTGCCAAAGATAAATGCGGGACTCTGTCAGGCACCGTTACCATCAGACCTGGCAGTAGCACAGAAGTAACTGGACTACATCACACTGCACAGATGAGGACTGTTCCAGGGGGAGGAAAGAAACCAAGTGCTTTGCTGCAAGCTGCTGTATGTGGAATGAATCCCAGTTTCCTGCAACCTTGCATCTCCCATCTCCACAAATAAGGCCATCTTCTCCCATGCCAGAGCCCCAAGTACATTCCCAGTTCCCACCATCCCAGGGGATGACAGCTTCACCAGCCCTCCTTCCCCCCAGCAGCAGCAACACCTCAGGTGTCCAAGGCCACCCGTGTTAGTAAACAACATCTGGCCAGGAGCCACCCTCCTCAGCTATGTGTTGGGAATGTGTGGTGGGTTGGTAGCTGGAAACTGCCAAATTTAGGCCAGGAAAATTTCTGGTATTTTATAGACAATCATGCTGCATCAGGCAGGACTGCTGCTGAGAATGCCTGAATTTGCTGGTAGAAATTCTCTATCCATTTACTGTTATCAAGAAACTAAGTATATTGATATTCCAACCATTTTGTTGTCTTTGGTTACCAATAGATATAAGAACTATGGAGGGGGCTGACTGGCAGAATGACCACAGAGGTATCATTTCTTAGAGGTTCATTATATTTCAGGACTGAGCTCTAGAAGCACCAAAAAGAATAGATGAAGCAAACAGGATTTTTCCCTATGATATCTACAGGGTTATGACTGCCCTGTAGGTATTAAGTTTTTCTTTCATACTGATATGACAAAGTGTAACCTTCAGTTTCTATCAAGTTACTTGAGGTTATCACAGACTGAAGCAATAGAAATCTGTTATATCTGTTTTAACAACTAAATGTGGCCTTGTTATTCCTATTCCCAGAAATGAAAATGAAAATTGCCTTTTCATTTAGGCATGTTAGCAATAAATATGCTCCCAACAGACTGTTGTAAAAAGAAAAGCAGAAATAAGATAGAAATAATAGACAAGGCTGAATAATATAAACAAGAAATTGCACTTCAGTACATTATTCAGGAAACAGAAGATAGCAAAAAAATCCATCTCTACCCTTTCCTCACATGAAACTCAGTCTTGACGTGTAGAATACCCATCTGCATTGGAAGTGATAGGCAAGAATGATTTCACTGACGTTAGATTACGCATGAATGACCCTAACTTGAGCCCTGAGCATTTAAGATTTTCTGCCTGCATGCCCATGCCCCCAGAGGATGCCAGAGCAGGTCAATAGCAAGTGCACTTAATAAAAGCTGGACATGCAGTGGCCTGGGGAGATTTGCATGGTGACCTTTGTCCAGTTCCTCCTGAGAAGTGTCCAGGGATATGTGTCAACATGGCAAAACTTGCACCATCAGTGCTGGCACTAATTAATAGCCTTATTATCCATCCCAAGAGAGGTGAAAGACAAATGAGCTGATCTGAATCACTGATGCATTGGCAGCAGCATAGGAAGCTCTTACCTCTGTTGCTGTGTTTACAGAGTCCATAAATTATCATCCAGGTGCCTCTGTGAATACTATTATTTACATTAAATTAAACAAAACAGTTAGTGCCAAGTGTTAAAAAGTCTTTTTACATTAATTTTCTGCAAAGAGGCAAGTGGCAGTGAACAAGGCAGGGACAACTCTAAAGTCATGAAGTCAGAGAACTGTGTAAAGCACCTGCAGCCAAGTCCTGCAGCCAGGTGGAGGAAACACCACCATCAGGGAGGCTAAGCCTTTCCTCTCTTGTCTGAATTCATTCTGTAGGACACTATGCCGATATAAGCTGCATTGCTTTGCTGACACTAAAGGACAAACAGATATCACGGAGCATCCCTATGGGTGCCTCTGAGACCAATGGACGCTCAGGCCAGGGGCCCTGGCAGCAGCCTTGTGCCAGGCCGGTCGGCGCAGGGGCAGGCCGCTCAGCCCTGCCAGGCAAGGACAGGCAGATTTGGTGTCTCTGCACCCAGACTGCTAACACACTTACACTTACGTCCAAGCTGCAGAGTCAGGGATGAATTCAGATTTCTTCTGTGTGTGGTCTATACACTTCAACATGACCAAAAGCTTTACCAACGTGGTACAAAACCCACCACTAATAAGGTGCTAAGGCACATCTTGGATTAAACAAGCAGTTGGATTTCCAAAACAGTTCAGTGTTGAGCTAACTCTGTTACCACTGAGGCCAGTGATGAGCCTTCCACTGATTTCAAGATAGGTAAGAAATTACTCCCTCAGAAAATGTCCCTTTACTTTCATTTAAATGCGAATGATCAGTCACAACACTATTTGTACTTCTACAGAGCTATCTGTCAGCTCTTCTTCAGCAATGACAAACAGAACATGGACAAAAACATCAGTCTTCGGAAAATGAATGGCTGTTTACAAATTGACCTCAAAACTTGCAATGGAGGTTCACATCTCATAAATACATTCACAGTCACTATGCAAGATAGGACCAACAATTATTTCTTGAATATGCAGGAAAACCAAAAAAAAAAAAATGAGAAAGAAAGGGAATAAGCAGGAGTATGCAGAAAAAATGTACAGCTCATCTCATTTTCCTCATGCACCTCAAAGAACAAAATTTAGCTGCTACTTTGTGCTCAGCAAAAGAAATTGTATATTTGGAGAGAAATTAAAGGAAGCATAAAATTTACAGAATTTTCACAGGAAAAGAAAAAAAATATATCTCATGGATTTCTTTAAGGTATGTACAACTATTTTTTGAGGGTAACATTTTTTGAGAATTTTTGCAAACCAGTGACAGTATTTCCTCATATTTTCCTCAAATTTGACTTGTGTCAAATGGTGAATGAGAATCTTAAATACCATAAACAGCTTCACTAGTACATTATAGAAGTTAATGAGAAACAAATACGTTTTCAAAAGCCTGTTACCACTCATCAAAACTATTTTTCCCCCATTTATCATTAGACATTTAGAAGAAAAAGAGCTAGAAAAGAAAAAGAAAAAGAAAAAGAAAAAGAAAAAGAAAAAGAAAAAG
>CM021731.1:13333475-13351711 GCA_011075105.1 Heteronetta atricapilla
AAAAAGAAAAAGAAAAAGAAAAAGAAAAAGAAAAAGAAAAAGAAAAAAAAAAAAAAAAGTCTTGGCACTCTCATTGCAGCTAATATACTGCTACAAAATAGGCAAAACCATGCAATATGTAGGAAAGGGGAATATTAAGGGAATGGATCAGATGATCACCAGGTAACTGTATTCACTATCAGCATCATATATCCTCAGAGAATTAAGTCTCTCACTTCTTACTTCTTACAGCATGTTAAACAATAAAAATACTTGCCTATGTGAGACACTTATATGCAGTGGGACACTTCCCAGCACAGATAGAAAGGAAGGAATACTGACTAGGAGAAAGGTTTGTTGGGAAACACATGGCAGACACGAAAACACACAGAAGGTCTCACACACTGAAATTTTGCAACTGTTCACTTCTCTAACTAGGGAGCACTCTGGCTTTTTTTTGTCTGTGAATGGGTCAAACTTGAAATGTTTCCTACTTTAAACTCTACTCTAGGTATATTTTTTTCCTCTTAGATCTGATCTACCAAAAATTTGGGGAGAAATAATTAGAAAGTATGTAAAATATAATTTTACACAAAAATAGGTATTTTAATGATTCACAATAAGTTGTGCTTTTTTGGCACTTAATAAGGCACTAAATCATCATATGATAACTTAGGTCTTTAAAATGAATTGCCAAAAAATCAGGATACATACATGAAGTTCACGCAGCCCGTCCCCGCAGGTGGAGCAATCCAAACAAAACTGAGGTTGGTGGTTGGGAGATGGCTCACATGTGATGCAACCACACTGCACATGAACTGATTTCCAAACTGGTGGTCAGACATAATTCCTACAAGAAAGGCACAGGGGAGATAAAAAGTAACGTGTTAATAGCTCATTGCAAGGTGCTAACAGACAAAGTAGTACATCTACCATGTGTTTTATCATGGCAATATGCAAGGAGAAAGCCAAGGGTATGACATGAAGTAATTAGAATCAATACCAATGAAAACATTGGAGCTGGCCTTTGCTGAAGCCAAGGCTGACTTTGGCTCCATGTATTTACTATCATTATTCCTCATGAGACCAATACCAGAGGAATTATTTGCATTTTTAAGGGAGGGAGCTGGATCACAGCTGCTGTAAATCAATGTTACTCCACTAACTCATTTACACACATTATAGATCTAAAAGGAAATTAAATCTGAAGGAAAAATCTTATATTTTAATAAGAAAAATGAAGCTAATAGATAAAGGTGTTATCTTTTAGTAGATAGGCACATCTACTTGAAAAAAAAAAAAAAAAAAAAAAAGCTTTTGTTTCATGAACTCTCCTGATCTGAAATAAAAGCAGCAATCTTCAACAGCTTTACCAGTATATATTCCTTTGATTTTTTTTTGAATCAGCCCCTAAATATATGGATGAATGTAAATATCTTCTATTAATCACCCTCTCTGGAATTCACTCCAGTTCATCAGTAAATAAAAGAATTGTATTTTCACACATACACACACACACACACCAAAAGAAAATAAAAGAAACAAGGAAAATAAAATGAATACACACACACACACACTCACATGATATCTGACATAATTCTTGTCCCCACTTGGAGCCCTTCTGTAGTTTCCTCCAAATCAGTGCAAACTTGGTTCTTTGTTTAACACCTCCAGGCATAAAGTAAGGCAACCTTACTTTGAGTGGATTACTACACCTTTAATCCTAGCACATTAAACAATAACTGTTGAAACTATTCTTTAGAAGGCATTTAACAATAGGAAATGCCTTGTTCCCAGTTACTTCAAATACTGAATCTTCAGTTCAAAGAATAGCTACAAGGGCTAAAACATTGCTAATAGGATCAGAGGGAAAGTAAATGGTAGCAGGTACCTCCATGGTCAAAAAGGTCACTGTTAGCTGTTATGTGGCTGTATCTCAGAAAGTTTATGCTGGTTGGTATTTCTTACAGTTCCCTGCTGCAATTCAAACAACAGATAAATAAACCTTATCTCTGCCTCTCAGAATCCTCAACAATTGTTTTTGACAGCAGTTCTTCTGAAATGTGAACCCAACAGTTTCTCTTACACCCTCACTGACCCAAAGGATGAAGGAGTTTGCAAATAAGAGACTTTCATCACGGAGACGGATGGCTCTTTTCAGCTGCAAACACACGCTCCTCCTGTTCCTCCCCAGGGACTGCCAAGCCAGCAGAGAGGGGGCTGCCTCAGAAGGAAATCATGGAGCATTTTACAGGTCAAAAGCAACATCTGAAATCCCACTCAGGGACTAGTGAGGACCAAACTGTATTAAATTCTAAACTGGTTTCAATTATGGTGGAGAAATTAAGGCACAGTGAGTTTAAGTAATCTGTCCCTGGAACGACAGGAGGTGTGGGTGATGGCAGTGATGCCTGTATCTTTTACAAATGACCACAACCCTCTCATTCACAGTTTTTCAATTAGTTCCCCACTGAAGCATACACATAAAGTCTTCCATCATTCAGGTGGTTACACTGCTCAGCTCAAATTCTCAGGCAGTGGAAACACAGAATCAGAGAATGGCTTGTGTTGGAAGGGACCATAAACAGGCATGGCCATTTCTTGTTACCCTGTACTGATATTTAAGTTTTCATTTGCTTTCCTTGACTGGCCTGGGGGGGCTGGGGGAGTGGGGGGTGGGGGTGGCATTAACATCCTCAAAGAAATCTGCTTGACTGGTGCCCTGGAGTCTATCCAGCAGCTGCATGCAGAGACAGATACATCCAAATATATGCCCAGAGAACTCCCTTGCAGGGTGAGTGTTATTTAGGGAACTGCTTTGATTTGCTGAGGGGGCAAGATGGCATCTCTGCTTCTTTTGCAAAGCTGTGGATCTCATTCCTCTCTCTTTGAAGTTTGGGCTAAAACGAGTGACTTCAGTGACATGGGTCTGTCTCTCCAGAACTATGATGCTGGGTGCCAGCTCACACATATCAGAACCGTGGGCACATAACAGGAAACAGAGCCAGCTACAGGCTCTAGCAGGTTAATTAAATAACAGAGGCTGTCAGGAGAGAAACAGGAACTGCCCCTTCAGTTTGAAGAAATCCCCCTTACTCCAGAGCCAGACATTATGAGGCAGGACAAAGACTGCCCTACCCACATCCCACAGCTGGGGGACGGGCACAGCAGCTTGGGAAATGTGACCACTTCCCTCCTTGGCAGCAACTTGTGAGTTAATGAACTCCCTAGGTTTCAAGGCAGTAGGCTGCAAAAATGTGTCTAATACATCAAACACATGCAACATCTGTGGAGAATTTCTTTTCCCTTTGATTTACAGTTTATAAAAAGAACTTTGCAGTGATTAGAATAAATACTAAACAACAACAACAACAAACTCATTCAATTTTTTTAAGAAAAAAAAAAAAAAAGAATTGCAGAAAGAATAATCAAAATTCCAGATTTATCATCTTATCACCTTTTTATAATAATATTTTATTAATAGTTTATCATGATACCATTTTTACAATAAAAACAACCACTCCTCATCTGCTGGACATTTACAGGGTATGTAAATCCATTTTGGAGTTCAGTATCTTCAGAACATTTCACAAAACTGAAACACTGAAACTTCACTGAATGGCACAGTGATGTTTAAAAACAAACAAACAACAACAAAAAAACTTATTACTTTCTGAGGCTTAAAGCTAAAGGATTCATGCTGAAAAGGTGAACAGAAAAATCATAAAAATGTCAAATATGGAGCGATGTAATTGATACTAAGAACTCAGGAAAATAAAGAAGAAAAAAATGAATTATTCCCTCCTCTTGCTATCAACCTTCTTTCAGTGCCCTACTATGGAAAGCAACACTTTTCTTCTCCTCCAAACAGGCAGGCTGCTTCCCAGACTGAATGCTTGTTCCAAAATCTAAGGACAAATGTCAAACAAGGTTCTTCTATAAAAAATAAAGTGTGTACAAGACAACCTTGATTATATAGCAGCTCTCATAACAAAAGTGTGTCCTGTATGTACCTCAGACAGCTTCAAATGCAGAGCATGCCTTATTTTAAGGTATTTGGCTCAGGGTCACATTGTCCTACAGGCAACTCCTGGCATGTTTTGTTGACCACTGCAACTATACCCATTCAAGTCTAGTGTTACAAAAAATAATAAAAGTAAAGTAAAAATAAAAAGTAATAGTCTTAAGGTAACATTTTAAGATCTGTCTTTATAAAACTCAATAAACTCTCATGGAAATAATCAGGTGTTGTCATGTCACTCAATACAGAAATATTCAAAGGTTTGTGACAGTTACACATCCACAGATCTAAAACATACTGCATGCAAAGACACCATTAGCATCTCTCTGAATGTCTTTGCCCTTGTTTTTTACAATGTGCACTCATCATACTGAGGTGTCCCAGACATTTGCACTCTCCAGACTATCCATCTCCTTTTCACAGCCTTTAGGAATCCCAGTAAAATCATTCAAACCCCAGACATGCTTTGTACCTGCAAACACTGCTGGGAGAGGAACTAGACATGCTCAGGCCCTCTCAAGATTTAACTCAGCAGCTGTTTTTTATTGCATAAACTTTTAAAAATGTGCTCAGCCCTATTCAATCCATTATTTGTAGTCACTGAATGAAAAGGCTTCTACATGGAGAGGTAGATTTCAAGAGGTAGATTAAATGCAAGAAATCTAGAGATGGACAAAACCTTCTGAATGGAAAATCTTATGTAAAGTAAGATGACAAATACATTGCCTCAATGTTTGTCTGTGAAAAATTATTATATTGCTAATCAGAGTCATTTGTATGGGTGTTGGTGCTAATTCAGGGAACTATTTTGCCTCTTTCATAAGTCAGCATACAGGAAGGTGAACAAGATATGAAGATGCTGTGGTCAATAAATGTCTGAGCACAAGGGCAATTCCTCAGCTCTTTACTTCTATAACCTTGGTGAGTATCTCCTCCAAAATGGGAGGAAAAGAAGATAGGAACTGTTCTCTCAGCTGGACCACTGGATGCCAAAAGATAATCTTTTCTCCTGGTAAAGCTTAGGAGGCATCCAGTGGTGCAGACAAATACAGTAAAACTCACATCCTTTTTTGCTTTCTAAGTATGAGAAATGTTACTCTGTAATAGTCCTTACTCACATGTGGTAACTACATAATATTTATTTAGAAAACAGTCTTCTAAACCTGAAATTTATACAAGTAGCTCATCTGCATGTCAAAGTCTTTGGCAGATCTTGCATCCATGCTGTCTCAATGGACTTTCCAGCACTGAACCTGATGGTAGGTAGCCTACCACTTCTTATTTATTATGTTAATTGCAGCTGAGAGTAACAAGGACAGTTAATGTTAAATACAGGCGTAAGATGAATGACTACATTTGGGTTTTGCTGCCTCCAAATGGATTATCTGCTATGCATTTCCATTTCCAGAATTATACATAAGAGTGACAGCAAAATGCCAAACATAAAATATTGATGAAATACTGAGAAAATAAAGCTGTAAGTGCCAAATTACCCCAGGATCTTTCAGTAGCCATTCCTTAATAATAGATGATTTAAGCTAAAAACAGATATCTTCGAGGGAAAACCAAGTGTCTCTCCACATAATCTGGCGAGCAAAGAATTCTGTGTTGCAGTTGGGCAGAGAGCTGTCAAGACCTGAATTTACAGAAATCCATGTGCAGGCTCCAAGGAAATTTTTAGGCTAAAATCTGTGCCCTGAATAGGCACCAAGTGCATTTTACAGCTGCTGGAGCTGCAGCTTTCAGACTACATTTCCAGAGTGAGACACCTCCCTTTCTTCTAGGACTGTTTAGATGTTTAAAGGACCTTTCTGATCCTTACTCACAAATAATGGGTAAAAATATAATATGTGTTTTTTCCCTGAGTGCTATAGCAAGCTCAACATTCTGCATTAAGAAGGCCTATTGAGAGTAAAGAAATATCTGGAGTTAGCAACTATCCTGTTGTTTCTAAAACATGAATACAAATGTACAATTATTAGTTTATTTTGTGATCTGTACTCAGATAGCCAGTTGTAGGCAGCTGAATTACCCATGTAAGTTCCTTCAAAGTGAGTAAAGATGCAGAATCTGGTCCTAAGTGAACTCACCTAGCTAAAATATGAAGCTGCTGATTGATTTTTTTCAGAATAATTTCCTTCTGCTTCACAAGAAAAACACATCTCGTTTGATAGAAAGTAACAGGCTGCTAAAGCACTTGGTGGCCTTTGTGATCAATTAAGGGTCAGGATGATCTGATAAATTATTAAGTAGTACAAAGAAAGAAAAGACCAGCCACTGTGAGGTATATATAGGCTTCCACCATCATCTTTCTTGAAGTCATGAGTTTGTTTCACTATTATAATTTCTGCTTCATTAGTAAATAATAGATTTTTTCAGCTTATGCCATGTTGGGGAAAATACCATCCACAAGCTAGGAAGAAGAGTAGAAAAAGAATGAATAACCAAATAGCAACTCAATAAAGTCTGTCAGCAAAATCCTTAACTCCTTTTGTGGTCAGGAATCAAGTGGATACTAAATGCAGGAATCTGACTCCCGTGGGTTGCTGTTGTGCTTAAGTGGCTAGGGATAGAAGTATTTATTTTATAACATTTTGCTCCCCGTATAAATTTTGAAGGTGTTTTCTTTATAGTTCTGAAAACAACATTTTACAGCAACTTCGCATTAGAATTACATCCACAGTCTGGGATCCAGGTCAGAACCATCTGAGTGCTAGCAAGATGTTCACATTTTTTGAATATTTCTTAAAGTGAGCGCTTCACTAGATGCACAGGTTTGCAAAAACGAACCCCTAATGTACAGATCTAAAATTACATTTATTTTTTTTTTTCTGAAAGAGAGAATATTTTTATTCTTATATTTTTAAGAATATAAGGTAATTTTTATTTAATTTCTCTTTAAATATTCTACTTTTAAGGTCTTGTTAAAACTTTTGAGCAGCCTTTTGTTGGAAGCCACTTAGAGGCATAATACATCTCAGGGATTTATGAGTGCCTGTTTCATTAAATGTAACAGGAGTTGCACATATGGAAATTCTTGTGTATGGGGAGGAGAATAGCCCCTTTCATTTGCATAATTCCCCAAGACGCTGAATGAGCCCCTTGTGTAATGTGCGATAGGCTGTGTGAGGCAGGGGGGTGGGGGTGGTGAGACCCTGCTCTGCAGCCTCTTGGTGGCTTTGGCAGGAGAGCGGAGAGGACAGTGTTGGCAGGAGGGAGGAGAGGACAATTCACAGCTGAAGTCTAAGTGCTCCACAGAGAGCAACACAGCACTAAAGTGCTCCAAGGCAAGTAGATTTAGTAACAGTAAACATGGACCAGCAGTAATATAAATAGAAAATGCTAATAAGCTTCCGTGTTGCTGAAATATTGGAAAAGAAAAAACTCTTCAAAGGCTTGAGCCCAAATCTATTTTAAATGTTCACTAACAGCCCTAGCATGTTTTATAATTGTAGGTTTGGTATTTTTCTTTACAGAAGCCTGTTAGGCTGATACCTTCATTCTGTACTAGCTTTTTATAAGTCTATTTTAGCAATGTATTACAGTTTACCCTTTTGCAGAAAAGCAGCTGTCCCTGCTTTGCATTCACTTTTTTTTTTTTTTTTTTTTTTTTTTTTAATTGATTTTGTATTTAGCTTGTGAATGTCTCATCCATATGAACAGCTCTGGTACAACTTGCCCAAACCATTGCATTATTGTGAGTCTTTCCACTTCACCAAAGTCAGTAGGAGTCCCAGGAGCCAAAGCATTAGACACATGCTTGATAAGTTTTGTATGTGACCAGTGTGACAAAGGACCACTGTGCCATAGTGTCAGACATCAGCTCCCATCAGACTTGTTCTGGGGGTCAGCAGTAGCCACATCCTTCTTTATAGCAGTGACAATTCACGAAGGCAGGATTGGAGCCTCCGAAGTGCTCTGAATTTGCCTTGGTAGAGGTGAAACTGTGAACAAGCAGAACCACACTGACCTTCTCACTTAGGCAGAGCCACGCACTGACCAAACCTCCCTGCTCACCAGCTGAAGTGACATCCAATGAGACAAGAAGTGCAAGAGCTAGAAAACACCTACACGTCTTGATGACAATGTAACTGCCCAACAGTCCTTTATATTTGCTATTTCTATTGTAGCAAATTCCTCTACTGAATCATTATGTTAAATTGGCTGATGATTAAGTGCTGTTTAAAATCACTCAATCTAATTTTGTGATTTACCATAAAATATTAATAATTCTTAAATTGCTGCTAAATCAAAGTCATATAAAATCTATTTGTGACACTCACACGCATCCTGATTAGATCTATAATGCATCCTTTACAAGGCAGCAGCTTCCAGAAGAGAAATATTAATTAAGCTTCACCCCAGACTCTAGCTGTGCTGGGCCGAGTGGCTTGCACATGGACAGCACCCGTTCTCTGGTTAGGCTGTCATTGGTGACACCTCCCAGGATCCTGTTTGTTCTTCTATAGCCTACTGTGACTAATTGGGATAATGGCTTCAAGGTTTTGCTTACAAAACCCTAACTTTCATTTAGATTTATTTTTAATGAACTTAATAGTTGCTGGCGGCCATTTGCATTGTATCACATTTCCTCCTTTGTGATCCTTTGCTCACAGATATCATCTGCATTTGCCCACATTACCATCACTCAGTCACTGAAGGATGCACTCAGTGCCCATATCTTCTTTACTCTTGCACCGTCCCCAGTTAGCATTTTCTATCTCTGTTATTGACATAAGTGGCAATCTCTGATGCTTTAAAATTGGTAGTTTCCACCTAAGCAAATTCAGTCAGTCAAACCAATCAATAAAGATACGTATATAATTAAACCAGAGGGACCTCCATGGAAATCTTTCTCCAGATGGAGAATTTATCATTTACAGACTCCACTTCTTGTTTTGGAGTGATGCTATTATGCAAATTATTCTGTCCTATTCCACAATTCTTCATTGCAGATAGCTGAAAGTCAGCTTGTAAATTCGCATGGTGCCCAGGAACCACAGTGTGTCCCTCACCAGTGGCACCTGCTGCATCTCCAAGGAATGGGGCAAAGCTCCTGGCATACACTTCCTTCACTTAAATCAGCGTTAGCTGTTCCTGGTTAAAATTACCCTTTCTGAGGTGTTACTGACTGAGCACATGCTGTAAAGAGCTCAGAGCTGTGATTAGCAGATAAACTGAATTACAGCAGTGCTGTTTGCTGACAAGGCGCTGTTTCGACCCAGAGCCACAGACCTGGAGGTGCTCCAGGTTCCCTTTCCCCTCCCTCCTGAAGGCTGGGCTTGCAGCTGGGCAAAGATTGCATGCTGGAGCTATGGATCCACATGGGAAAAGCTGGCTGTGGCAATGACAGAATATGGTTTTATCTTCCCACATGTAAACATGACCAGCTGCTACAACACGCACAGTTTGTAAATACCAGTCACAGCGTCTGCAGCACTGTGTGAAGTGAAACATTTTGCATGGAGCAGGATGAGGTGACAAATGCATTTAACTGAGTAGTTCAGCAACGAGTCAGGAGCACTGCTTTGCCTTTTTGAGAGGTGCAGAAAGAGTTGCAAATTCCTTAGGATTCATAAACGTAAAAATTAAAACCATACACAAAGCTGTTTAAGGTGCACCATGGTCATTCCCAGACTCTGTGAAGAGGCAAGGGGAGCTGAGAAACCATCAAATAAGGAGGGGGAGAGGTCAGGGAGAGGTATGGGGGGGCAGAGAAAATGGCTTTGTGGGTTAAAGGGGGGAATTTCAATGCAAATTGCCAATCTCCTGTTCCTTCTTTGAATTTCTGAACTGCTGGCTAAAAACCACCAGTATCACTGGCCAGATCATGTCAACCAGTGGATAGGAGTTCTCTACACCAAATGTACGTTCCATAAGCATCCTGATATTAGCCAAAAACTGTTGGGTTCTCCTCTGTATAACAATAAACCTACTACAGCCAATGTTTAAGTTTTGTAACAAAGGAGAAGGTCTTGCTCTGCCCTCCACATTGTGCAGCACCAACTTAGCCTACTCCAATTTTTAGTTTTGAGGACACTGGAAAGTGCTCACTGGGCAGTGGGGTCACACAGCAAAGCTCTCTGGGGCAGGGGGACCGCTGGAGACCCCGGCAGCTTGCACAGCTTCGAGCAGCAATTAGCGTGACCCCTCTGAGCTGGAAATGCTTGGGAATGGCATTGCAAAACACCCAAGTGTGGTAGAGCAAATGCATTTCTGCATTTTGCAACCCACCTCTTGGCTGTGCGGTGTCACCTCACTGTCACCAGGGCAGTGCATGGGGAGAACATCTTTTGGCAGGGGCAGGAGTGTTGATACTCAGCTACTCTGAAAAGCTGGAGTTTGAAAGTGTTTTCCTGTTACATACTTCTCCCACTTTCTTTCATACCAGAAATATCAGCTATGATTTGCAGATTCCTGTGGTACTTTTACAAATAAAGGAAAAATCCCCATCTAAGAACACCCAAATAGCTGTCTTAATGTTTCAAACATTGTTAATATCATTTTCTATGATGATTAGAGGACAAAACAAAAAACTGAAACTGAATTACTGCAAACTCTGGCTATTGTTTCCCTTTCCCTTGGGAAATGGGCAATAGTTTACTTCCCTCCTGTTCAGTCTTACAACTGCTGTGACCCTACTCTTTGTCACCTTATGCTGTATCTCCCCCCACCTACCCAGCACCACACTGTAATGTTGAGAGTATTGCACTGAGCAGTCACTAAAAAAAAAAAAAAGAAAAAGAGCAGCATGCCCAGCACCATGAATGTCAGGACCAGCAGAACGGTGCCCATTAAGAAGAAAATCACTCAGAATCCGTGCTACAGGCTAATAAAAATGAACAGTAGCAGAATTTAAGAGAACAAATCACAAATACAAAACTTTACACAGAAAACCAAGCAAGAATAATCACAGCAAGAAAGCCCAAAGGGAACACAAATTGTTTTACTCATTCATTTGCATATTACTACTTTTAACTCTAGTGAGAAAAAAATCACTAGTGAGAACAAATCTGGTGCAATGCCCCTCATCCATATGGTATCTATTAAGACATACATGCCACAGACAGAAAATTGTAACGTCGTGCTTTTATTTCTATCTGACAACACACACTGTCACTTAAGAGTAGAAAGAAAGCAAATAAAATAATTCTGCATTTTATTCCTCTGCCTGGAAATTACTTCCAGGCAAAATACTGTCAATTGCAAATAGGAAAGAGTTCTTCCAGATCAGATGTGACCATTGCAAATAAAAGAGGGCTACCGAGTACGGTAAGCCTTTTGTAAGCTATCACTATACTATGTAAACAATAATTTCTGGGGGAAAAAAAACTGCTGTTCTTGAAGTCTTTGTCCTCGACAGAGCACTTTATAAATATATCTCAAAGGATAATATTTTGCAGTCCTTTTATGTTCAAGTGAGGATCTTAAAATACTGTGTAGGGTGTGTTGTGACTGAGCATGGTGGCAGGAGACAGTGGTGTCCCCAGAGCTGTTCAGGCTGCCCCCTCCCAGCCACAGCCCCGTCAGCAGCCTGAGAGGCATGGAAGTCCTGCTGGCAGCCTTTCACAGACCTCACTATTTTGTGCCTCAGACTTCCTTTCCATCCTGCACAGATCACTCTGAACCTGTGGGTTAGCTTAGTACTGGTCAGGCAGCAGGCTCATGGGTATAGCCACTACCTGCGCCTATGCTTTATGGAAGCCAATACGTATTACAAGAGATCTTAAGGAAATAAATTAGAAACCAGTGAACTATATTCACATCTGGAGATTGGTCAATGTACATGTGATAGCAGCTAAGACCACACTGTGTGTGAAAATTAAGTGTGCTACAGAAATAGTGTGCAGTATCTACACATCCTCCAAATCACTCTGCGGCTTTGCTGGCAAGAAGAAAGCTTCAGCCAGTGCTATGGGAATATGAGGACAAAGCCAAGCAAGTGATCACCTCTAAGAGATCTGGGTTACATTTCAAGATCTGGGACAGAATTGGGAGAAAACACTTGGACTGTGACATGGAGGGGTCATTGGGAGAGGTGCACTCAGAGTGCTCTCGATGCCTTGGTCTGCAAATCAGATGTTCAGATTCTGTTCTGTGAATGAATGCTCAGCTGAAAGCCTGCCTCTAAGCAAACAAACCCCCCTGGGACTGTAGTGGGATAGATGCACCAAGATTTTACTGCAGTTTTAGAAAGGGTTTAAAAAATACAGTAAGTCAAAGTAACACACCGGAGACTTACACTAGGGAGCAGCAGCCCCATTAACATATAAAGAGAAGGCTAAAAATATGAAGATCAAGACACAGTCCTTCTCTTTGACCTGCTAATGTGCCCTTAGCTAGAAAAATAGCCTAAATAGCCATAGCCCTACATTGAAGTAGCCCTCTTTATTTTTGTTTTGCAAGTAATAAAATCAACAGCAAAGTGTGGGTACAAAGGGAGAAAATGAACTCTCAATTTCTAGGTCTCAACTATATTTTATCCTGTTCAAGGCAGATTAAAGGTTCATCAAATGAGCAGGCTTTCTAATTTCCATTAATTTCAGCCCTGCCGTGTATGCTAATTGAGTTTTTTTCTCACTAGAACTTCCAGATACTTTGAATGTCTCACACTGTAGCATCAGCTTTCACAAATATCAGTGCTTCTTCACACATGTGTGTTCTCTGTTCTAACACACAGACTTTTGTGTGGTACACAGGGATGGTGGAAAGACCTATAAATTTATGAACAGAGTTAGCACTTCTGGAACTAGCATATAACCAAGAAGATGGTTTTGGTAAATAATATGCTTGCCAAAACTGAATAGATTAGGGAGTTTCCAGCTGATGTACAAACAAATTTAGGCCAAACTGAACAGGTAATTTGGTCTGGAGAAATGAGGGAGCCTAAAGACTAAAACAGTGTATTTCATCATTCCGTCAGTGCAGTGGCCAAGACATCACTATACAAGAACACTATATTGAATAAGCTGTGCTGCTTGGAAAAAATTAAACCTAGTTTCACATGGGTGAATGCAAATAGAGAGAGAGCTGTTCTGGAGTGAGCTGAAGATAGCACTGTGGTGGCCTCCTGAGGAAGCTGCTTGATGTCTACAGATGAGCAAAGACTTCTAGGAGATAGGGATGCCCCCATGGCCCACTTTTCAAGGAGGTGCTCTTCCAGGAGGGGAGGTATGGGGCACCTAGGGGTGGCCAACAGGGATATTCACTGGTGAGATGCTCCAAGCTTCGTGCAGGCTGCCCCATGGCCTGGCCTCTCTCTCTTCTCCCATCAGTGCCTAAGCACACATCTTGAGGGGCACTTTAGAGCACTTGACATTCCCCTTGCTGGCTACTTTTTAATTGCTAATTCAAAGTAGAGCAATTCTGACAATTAGAATTACTCTGTACCTTTTCCCCTTGTTAGGGGAAAACAAGGTTAGGATACTTTTCCCCCTGGTTAGGATACTTTTCAGACCAGTGGAATATGTAAATTTGAATATCCTCAGACAGAGGAAAAAATTGACCTAATATCCCACGTCCTTGTGAACCACTTTAGCCACTGAGACCTTGTTTAGAAAGGAGATATTCCCCCAGACAGTTCAGAAAGTGATACAGCTGCCTTTCCATCAACTGGCAGAAAGGTAACTCTTCTTTTGGGGTTGAACGAAAGGAAAAACAAACAAACAAACAAAAACACCATAAAATCCCAGTTCAGTACAAAGCACTATTTTTATTTTTATTTCTATTTTTTAATTTGGTAAGCAATTTGGAAAATAAATCATTTTCCAGGTATCCTTACTAATTACTATCAGCTATTTCAGAAAAATCAGAAAATGTAGGAAAGTACCAATGGTTGTATTGGCAAGTAAATATACACTGGTCCTAGAAATCTAATCATGTAGGTTTGCAAGTCCAGTGCAACTGGCATGTTGTAATCTATACCCTATATTCTGCAAGAGTAGGAATTTTCTCTGCCAGAAAAGCAAATTGTTCATCCATTCATTTGAGATCACCAAATATCAAATTTAAATGTAATGTACAGCTGTTCATATCTCCCAATGACTTAATTTTGTAACATTTTCATGGCAGAACATTTGTGATTGCTAATTGGGTCTGTAATGAATTTGATACAATCTATACTTATAATGCTGCCTAGTCTTTATTTTGCAGTTTATCTCAATGATTTGCCATATTTCACTTTGAGATCATTTCCAGAATTAGTTTTCCAACTATCTTTCTTGCAAATATTTTGAACTACCAACAGTGCACAACTAGAGCTGCAGGTTGTACTGACAACATATCAAAAGCTCAAGGGCTGCTGGTACTCTACAGCATAGAAAAGAGTACAGACAACACAAATGTATTTTTGTAGTCATGGGGTAAGAATAATAATGGAAATATTGAAAACATAGTATCTTCTAGCTTTGAATGCTTCTGTTTTCCTTGCTCCTTCTTAAATGATATATTTAAAGATTTTTTTTTTAATAGTAAGTTAAAAGAAATAAAGCATTTTATCACATGCAAGTGCACACTATATGAGTGAAGCCGAGAGCTGTCAAATCCATACCAGGAACTTCTACTACTTGAACCAGCTATCTTACTGTCTTGTGTCTGGCTATGCTGAAATCATTCCTGTGAATAATTAGGCTTACACAGACAACTTCAAATTAGCTTTCACCTACTTAGGTCAGCTACTGATAAGAATGTATAAAGCTGTAAAACTCTTACAAAAGCTGAGTAAACACTTGAGATGTTAGTGCCAGATAACTTCTACCAGTATGATCCAGACCACTTGGACCTAAACTTTAAATGCTTAATGAACCAGTCCTCCCCAAGAAATGATTATGCTCCTTTTATAAACAACACAGAGAGATGGCTGACTGTGATGGGCTCCACAGAAGGCTGTCTATAATTTGTGTCCTGTCCCATTCAATTACACAAGAATTTCAAACACTTCTTGATAACAAGGATTATAGAACACATAAAATTAATATATGTAGCAAAAGGAGATTGTGATTCCCCTTAGCTAGCCATACAGTACAACTATTTACAAGAAAATTAAAGAATTATTTTTCTTGCTAGCAGGTACATTTTTTTTTAACTCATTATCAAAAAAGAAATAAAAGATTCTTGTAAAGGAACACAGCTCATGAGCCAAAATATATTTCCATTCCATATATTCACTGCAGATGTACCATACAGATATTTATTTATTATTATTATTAATTCTACTCACTATGTGTAAATGGAAATTTTCAGAGAGTTGTAACTTGAGTGGACAGTTTTAGGACAATCATACTATTACAGATAGCTACCATGGTAAATTCAATTTCCTTTTTGAAGTATAAAGAAGTAAGAGTTACTAAAAGGTTGTTTAGAGATAGAAGAAAAAAAAAAAAAAAAGAAAAAAAGAAGAAAAAAGGAAAAAAAAAAAAGAAAAAAAAAAAGCTGAAGTGAAGAGAGGCCATGATAAATCTCTGAGAAGCAGTGGTGGGTAAAGCAATTTTTTGTTTTGTTCTTTCTAGGTGCTTTGAAACCATGAAGGTAACTGGTATCAAGGAAGGACTGCTCTCTTACACATAAATTTCATTTGGCTACAGGACCATCCCAGAGTGAGACACTGTAGGGTAAGTAACAATGGCTGGTCTACAGCTGTGGAAATTAGCAAAGCCATGGTTTGCCACTGCCAGGTAGTGACTCCACAAGTGTCTGGTGATGGAAAATATAATGAACCATGATCAAGTGTGTGAATGAAATTAGATGAAACTGCAGAGACAGAAACAGCTCACTGCACTTTCCTTAGAAATCTGGATCAAACTGAACCTAGAAATTCAGTGAAGCCTGTATATAAACTCAAAAGTATCAAAGTTTCTTGTCCCAAAGATGAAATGAACATACCATTCCTATTTTTATTTTTTCACCAACATTATAAGAAAAATGATATATTAGTAAATGAAAGTTGAAGATTACCTTCAGCATTCCCCACAAATACCATGTGAAATGAACAAATCTTTCTTGGTGAAGTGGATCATTTTAATATGATACATTATTCATCAAAAGTGTGAGACCACTGGACTGCTTGACTCTACTCAAAGTTGAGCCTGAAATGTCTCAGAGCATCTGGACAAGAACTCTACCTCTGCAAGTATAGTTGTATATATAGTTGTGGTTCATATCAGTGTATGTCTTCTTGCAGGAAAAAAACAGTAAGCTGGCAAAACATATGATATCTTTATCTCTAATGAGAGATCGATCTCGTTAGAGATAAAGATATCCAGAAGATAGAAGATACAAGTTTATATACCTGAATTTAAATACTAGAATGTATAAGTTTATTCATAGCTTCCTTCCTAGAGCTTTTATTGTTAAACATTATAATATTAAATTTCCTTTCTATGCATAAAATATGTCTTAAAATCATATAATAATAAAATAATCATATAATAGAGAACCTTATATTGGAGTTTTTAAATCTTCTGTCCTGCTGAGATTTCCTGAAGGAATGCATTTCTTTGTTCCAACAATCTAACCAGGAATAGCAGAACTCCTGCTAAAGTTTTCTCCACAGAACTCTACTAAGTTATGATGTGGTTATGTGGTTTTTCCCTATAACTGCTCAAAGAAAGAATATCCTGTTCTTCACTCCATTCTGAAGGACCACCAATAGATTGTGTTATATTAAATTTTAAAATTCAGTTATGCCACATATCACAGCACATTCCTGGAATTTCCATATTGACCATGAGTTGAAGGCTGACCTACAAACTTTCCTCCATTTACTACAAGCCATTTGTTCTAACTCCCTAGAAACCTACATCTGAGTTCCTGGATTAATTTTTCACAAGAAAGAAGAAGATACACTTTAATTTGTACACACGCTCATCTCTTATTTCCCCTGTTCTTATATCTTTTGCTTCTGTTTTTCTCTTGGCTTCAGCAAACCTTCAATATCCAGCTTCTTCACCATTCCCTTCTTCTCACTCTACTTGCTTCCACACTTTCCATAGACTTGGAATATTCCCAAATGTATTTGCTCTGCAACCTATCCTTTTAATCTACTTCTTGAAGAAACTCTGAAATTACAACCTTCACTAGAGAACTGCAGAGGAGAACTATCTTCACCTTCCTTCTTGACAAGTAAATAAAAAAAAATAACAAATTAATAAATTAATTCCATAGCAAAACCAGGGCTCATGAAATTCAGTGTACAGTCATCTCTCAGTCACTGATTTCTTCAAAAAGGTGTGCTCACAAAATCTAAGAGCTCCTGCACATACCTATCTACTAAAGAGGTTTCTGGAACCAAAATGTCCCACAAATAATGAGAAAAATATTTGTGTCAGTGCAATATGACATCAACAAATGAGTATTCTCTATATTGTGCAGCCATTTGGCTGAAAATGAAAACTGAAGACTTTCAGTTTGGTTCATGACAATTACCAATTCTCTTTATTTCCTAAAAACCTATTATTTGAAGGACCTTGATGTTTTCAGTGTCATCTAGACATAACTGGCCTATGTTGTAATTAAACTTTGATCAAATTTTTAATGGGATCTCAGAGGAAAACAGTATTTGACTAAGAGGCATTCTTCTGCATGTATTAATCAAGCTAATTCTTATTGAACTGCTTGAAATTCATACAATAACTACTCTTCCCCATTGTTAATTAGCAGAGCATGAAAATGGTAGAATCTGCTTTAATATTTTCCATCAAGAATATCCTGAAACTTTTTATTTTAACTCTCAACACCTATTCACTTATTATCAAAACATCACTTCTAGCTTTTCATGAGGTACTTTACTTAAGAACACAATATCCTTTTTTTTTTTTCAAAAATAGTTCAATATAATATCAAAATATTTACTCATGGCATTAAGCACTTGAATCACTTGCACCAGCTGTCACTTACGAATCTCCATTCAATAGCACTTCCATGAGTACTACTGTTTTGTCAGCATTTTCTTTGGTAATCTGGAAGCAGATCTGAAATCACCAACAGCAATATTTTCTGAATGATACAAATATTGGAACAAACCCTCGGTCAGGTTAGTCAGACAGAATATGGTAAACAAAGTGTGACTCATTGGTAAAGTGAGTCTACTTTAAAAAGAAAGCAAAACAAAACAGAATGCACACAAACCTGTAGGATTGAGGAATTGAGGGGTACAAGGATAGCTGTTGCTCAGGTTCACATTTTTAGAAGGAAGCTGAAAATTGCTACAGTCCAGAGAGAAGCTAATAAACCTTATATA
>CM021731.1:13352111-13374226 GCA_011075105.1 Heteronetta atricapilla
TATATAGATAAAGCAAATCTTGCAGAGAGTGTAAGATCATGCACCTTAGTGACAAAAATAGGTTCAGCTCTAAGGTGGAGATGAACAAGAGATGAAAGCTCAATACTTGTTCATCAATCACAGTCTCGATGTGGTACTGATGTGAAAAAAGGGAAACACTGCCCTAGAATGTATCTGCTCAATTATTTCTAGTAAGGATGGGGGAAGTATTAGTATGGCACTAATAAAGCATTGCTAAGACATCACTTCAATTATTGTGTGTAATTATGAATGCTTGTGTTCAAAAAAGATTAACTTAGGCTGAAGCAGCTGCAGAAAAGGACTACCAGCATGATGAGAAGAATGTAAAATACATCATAAAAGAAGACAGAAAAAGCTTGTCCTGTTTAGAGAGAGGATGACTGCTATTGCTATATATAACAGGGTTGTAAAGGAGCTGTTTAAGCCAAAGGACTATCATGGTGTAAGAACAAAGGGTAGAAACTGGACTTGAATAAATTTACTGTAATTTAGATCCTTCTTAATCACTAGGCAAATGAAGCATTGAAACAATTTTGCAATAGGAATTTGGGAGATAAAAAGACTCTAACCAGCTTTAAAACAGAGCTTAAATCCACAGACATTCAAGCTTCAGCATGGTTACGGTTCTTGCAGCACCAGGGGACCAGAGCCAAACCGCAAGGTCCCCATTTGGGGACAGTTCTCTGTCCCCAAATACCCACCACATTGGTCTTGTATTAAAAAGGGACAATCTCTACCAAGCTGCAAGGTCTGCTGAAACAAGCATCAAATTTAAATCTTGATCAAGCCCTGAAGTTAGTACCTTATCAACTTATTACCTCTCCAGGAAAGAAAATGTTATGTTCTTAGAGCCAGCAATTTTTTTTCAAAGTAAAGCTCAAATTCCACAGAAAATGTCACAGTTAAATGTACTCATACCAAAGACCAAAGAACAAGTATGCAGCTTTTAGATCAGGCTGCCAAAATAATAATAATAATAATAATAATAATAATAATAGTAATAATAATAGTAATAATAACAATAATAATCTAGATATCAAATTATTTTTCACTATTTACCTTGTACTTCATGGAAATAGCAAGTACTGCTCAGCCACAGAAAGACAAGTTATCATTTATTAATAGTATTTCAACTTAAAGTTTTCTTTTTCCATTAAACAAATGTTGCTGCATGTACCTTTCTTGTTGCATGTAAAGCGGTGAAGCTGTACTTTACTATAATAGCAATCTAGATGCAGTATCTTTTCCTCCCAAAATCACAGGTTTTTTAATTATTAATTAAAAAAAAAAAAAAGTCATTTAATTACATTGGCTTCCTGAAACACTTCAGAACTATTATTTGTCCTCAGGGCACAAAAATTACAAAATCTATTTACGAAGACTCTAAGCTATTTTCCCTTGATTAGAATATTTTTTAAACTATGTACCGCTTCCTATGCTTCTATTGATTTTTGCTTTCTTGCATGTCATGACTGCTGTAATTAAAATGATAGTTTCTCATTTTCTTATTCTGAAAAACAGAACAAAACTGCAAGTAAAATGGAGTAGAATTTAATGTTTAAGTGCAAGTTCTTCACTGTGTAAAATTATTATTTATTTATTTTAAACAAGGTACTTCTGTTCACATGGCTTCTAAGAACCTGTAAAACCATGACTACAATTGTTTCCCCTGAAAATATCCACTTGACTGTATCCAATTTTTACCAGTATCAGATTTCATATTTTTTCTCTGATTCAACTGCTTGCCTTTAAGATGTGGTTTGTTTTGTGGTTTTTTGTTTGTTTGTTTTGTTTTGTTTTTCTGACAAATAAAGTAGAGCTGTACTTTTTACTTTATTAGCAAAATGAGGAGGATTTTTGTCAATTAAAATACGCAATGAAAATAAAGACAAAGTTGAACTTTGTGCTAGACACCAATTCATGAAAGTAAACAACAGTTGAATGAGTTTTTAATTCACTTTTATATATGGGTGGGATTTTTAAAATAAAAGGCATTGTTTTTTTGAAGCTATTTATATTTAATTTAATTCATTTTATTTCATTCATTTAAAAAAATATATGGAACAAAAGGCTCAAAATAAAGCACATAACAAGATTACAATAGGTATGACTCGAGAACCAGGACTCAACTGATCAGCAGATGTCTTCATTGGAAATTGCAAATGAATTCAGCTCAAAATTAAAATGCTTTTGGAGTCATTCACTAGGGACTGGAATTCAGCCTTTAAATACACATGGGAAACCATCAAATGCGAGTCAATAAAACAACGCATGAAAAGCCACTCATCCTGGCGAGACTCTTCTACACCAGCTTTTGAGAAAGCACTTCAGAGGGTTTGCAATAGCACAAATTCCACAGCCAGCATAAAAAAAAGTTTGTGTTAGCAATAACCTTTTCTCCTTTTTCTTATCCTGTACCAGCAAGATGATGTTAAATAGAATAGCACTTAATAAATTAATTTACTTGTTAAATAAAAAAGTTCCTACCTGTAGTTTTCAAGCTATACTTTAACCATAGATGCACTTCAGCTGCTTCCAAGGCTAAATTGTGAAGTGGTTTGTTACCATAACCAGACAATGTCCTGAGTCTCTGAGGCAGAAAAGCCAGGGTGGGACTCGGCTCCAGACCGAGACAATGTAGACGTGCTTGCACATGAGTCTCAGCTCCCTGCAGCTGGTGGAGGTCTGCCACCCAAGATCATGGAGCCCAAGGTATGGGACACCCCTCTGCCTTAAGGCACTCTAATCCCCTATGCTTTACCAGCTGTACTTACTGCACAGAAAAGTCCAATGTCATCTGAGATGTTTAAGGCATTGAGCAGAGAACAGATATGACACAAGACATACTAGGGAGCCATCCATTAAGGTTTGGGTGGGTGGATGAATACCCCTTGGCTTCCACTGAGTATAATGGGGGATACAGTGAAGATGAGTGCTCTGAGATGTGTGAATGTATGTCCTAGCCCAGCTAGCATTTTAAATCTCTTTAAAGTGACATTTTTGCTTGGGACTGTAATTAGGCAGTATCCACCTTCTTAAAGATAAAGGTAGAAAGGAAGAGAAGAGGAATTCATACAAGTCTTGACAGTTTCTTTTGCAAATAGTTTCACTCCAAAGACAAAATCCTGAATTTCCTTCTTACATGTAAAATTCTGTACTTCAATTGTACTTGATTTACACTCAACTAAATCTAAGTTGGAACTATACCAAAATTCCTGAAGACATTTTTCATAAATGCACAGTATCAATCTCCATATTTTACTGACAAATGTTGATATTACAAAGCTCAGTCATACAAAAAGACAAGGAAAATTAAACACTTATAGCACTTTGTAAACATTTTACTTTAAGGACAACCACCACAGTCCATTTCTTCTGTCTGGTTTGTAAATTTATGCTTTGAATATTAATTACAGTAATTTTGCTAGAAGGGAGTCCTCTGCTATGGGCCAGAGATACTCTGCCACTGACTTACCTCTATTAAACTTTTAATGTTCTCATAATCTATTCAAAGTAGACACATTTTTTCCCCAGACTGTTGTCCACTTCCAACAAATTTCACACATCTTTTATTACAACAGTTAAGATCTTAAAGCTAGTTTTCTGAGAAATAACACAATCATTTTTTTTTCTTAATTTAAAATGCTTCATATGCTATTAAATCAAAATCCTCTGTAACAAATATTCGATCTCATGAAGTCCCTCAGTCTCTGTGAGTCAATCTGTTCCATCCTGCTGAGTTCATTCAATCTAGCTTACTTTTTTAACCACATGAAGAGATTACAACTTCATACTTGAAGGAACTATCCAGTGCAACCCTATTGCTTCTATAGTTAATCAGCTCACTGCCACACAGCTCCATTTGCCTGGAACAACAAGGGCTTGCCCTGCCAAACACTGCTACATCTCCATTTGGACTTGTTTTTTTCATAGAATTGTCCACATGGCTAGCCTAAGAATGAACAATATGGCTGACACCATATTATAATAGTCTATAGTTGGCCTTGTAGCATTTGCACTCCCAATGTTTCATCTGTTTTATATTCTTACATTGTTCTATCAAATAAAGAAGCAACTGTGACACAATATCTAGGGGTTTCTGATGCTCACAATGATATGGGAGGTTCCTGTCACTTAACTTTGGATTTCTATTGTACTGAGATCCACAGCTGACCTACTCACCTTAGCTTCTTCTAAAATCAGTGGCAAGAAATAGTGACTTAGAGACTAATCATCTGTCTAGCTTAGATGGCCACTGCAGAGTAAGATGACTAATGTCCCCAGAGTGCCTGTTTCTGTCCCCAGAGCAGAAAGGAAGCCAGGGGGAACCTCAGCTGCTTGCCACAACCCTTTGTCATAAATGAATATGACAGATGTCTTTCAAAATTCCTCTGGATGAATAGCAGTTAATGTCAGTAAATTGGACCTTCAGAAGTAAGTTTCATGTCAGTGTCAGTCCTTGGAAAATGGGGCACTTGAAGGCACATCTGTGTGTGAATGCCTCAGCTTCCAGCCAGTCACCCAAATTCCCCACACAGAAAAAATGAAGTACCTAAAATTAACTGAGGAATTCCATCTATGGATAAAATACAGAAGAAAATCCTAAATTTTCCTGGGTTTAAAAATGTAAAATAGCAATAACTAAGTCCCTCAGAAAATATTTCTCAAAATAAAAAAATGCAAGTTCTTGAATCCTGCATATACTACTCAGTTAAAGTTTTTCAGCGGAGCACAAATAAACATTCCATGCTAAGCAAAAAGTACTTTAGATTATCACACTTATTTGACAAATTCTTCAGTGTGAATCTGAATTTAATATTCATGCTAAGTCTTTAGCCAAACTTCAGTTAGAAGCTAGTATATACTTATTTTGTAATCTCATTGAAAACTGCAGCTAAAGCAGCTTTACTTTGTAGAACATCCCAGTTTACTTTGGTTGAACTCTGGCAGATTATGACTGGTGACTTTTTAAAGAGTTCATTACATTTTAGCCTTCTTTAAGCAAATATTATGACAAAGCTGCCTGTGTGAGTGAATTACGACTACTGACTGGTCACTAGTCCCTGTGATATTACTTATTACACACTCAGTGATAAATTTAAGTAGTTAACAAGGAAAAGTCATAACCAAGACCTTTATCATGGAATATAAAGATAGTAAATTAAAGTTTCATTTGCAGAGAGAAAATAATCAGTTTGGTGAACAAGCAGATGGCGTATTTCAGCAAATCCGCTATTCACATAAAAATAAAGAATTTACTTAATCTTTCTAAAAATTAAGACTTGAGAAATAAAACAGCTTTTAAATTTATTTTTTAATCTAGACCTCATTAATGTTCTTCAACTTAACAGCTAATGTTGTCAATATTTATTGATTCAATCTTCTGATAATTACATCATCCTTTCCGCATGTCAGAGAACATCAAGGTGACTGTGATGACATGTGACTGGAGTACGACTCTAATGTCATAATATATTTGTGTCAGTTTTTTGTCCACAAACAGACATGTAACAACTCTCAGATTTGCTGTTAGAAAAGCAAAATACTGACTTTATTAATATAATAATCTGCTATGTATAAATGCTCATTACTTCCTGTAATGCTGCCAAAGTAACGTTGTCAAGTAATTATTTAAATAATCTTATTTAAATAAAGTAGAAGTCAACCTAGTGTTTACACCAGTGCTGTATCTTTCCAAAACACCATTGGGTTTTTCAATATTCAACTATTTAATTTGATTTTATCAGAAAAAAAAATCTCACACAGCTGCAAAACATCTTTACTTTCCTTTACTTATGTCTGATACCATATTTGTTTATCACCTGGATTTCTCCTGAACATTTGTTTCCTTTAAGAGTTCAACCTGCTCAGGCTAGGATTTATGAAGACAAATGCTTTGGTTATAACCTGCCTTTGATTTCAATAATTGCATTATTTTTTCTAAGGGTTGAAATGAGGCCAGAATTACAGCATATTGATTCATTTGACAAATGTAAATAAATAAATAAATAAATAAATAAATAAATAAATAAATCCTACTTTGTGGGTTTCAATGTCTTGAAGTTATAGCTAAATTAAAGGGCATACTTTCTTTTCACAAGCATTCATATGACAAGAGTCTAGAAGTTCATAAAAAATAATTAAACCCAGTCATTAGATAAACTAATAAGATATGAACAATTTTTGTTAGTAAGAGAAACAAACAACAAACAACAACATAATTCTTTTTCATTTTCTTTTAATATCTTTATAGAATAAGGTGCAAAGACATACCTGGATTGTCATGAGCACCCTGTAATGATGGATTTTATTCAGTAATAAAATCCAGCTGGGCAGAACTGAGGAACACCCATGTCTCAGTGAGTAAGAAACTCATGTGAGGGACTGCACTTTTTCTTTCTGGCAATATTGTAGCAAGGACTATTGGACTGAACTCAGTTTAGGATAGAGTTGGACTCCTGCAAGGTAATGTTCCCATATGTGAAGATTTCATAATTTTCACCTCAATCTATCCTCAAATTTTTTAACCTCTACAACATACTGTAACAGTACTGTGTTAGTGAATGCAAGCTGTGAGTGAGACTTTGTGCCCATTCAAAGGCATAATGTTTTGTTTCATCTGCAAGTTTGCAGATTACAGAGAAGTTGGGGGACTCTCTGATATGCCAGAGAGTTGTGCCGCCATCCAGGGGGACCTCAATAGGCTCAAGAGGTGGTCTGATAGGAACCTCATCAAGTTCAGCAAGAAGTACAGGGTTCTGCACCTGAGGAGAAACAACCCCAGGCACCAGAACATGCTGGGGCCACCCAGCTGGAAACAACTCTGCAGAACAGGAGCTGGGGATCCTGGTGGACACCAAGCTGAATGTGAGGCAGTAAAGTGCCCTTGCTGCTAAGAAGGCTGCAAGGCATTCTTGGCTGCATTAGGCAAAGTTTTGCCAGAAGGTTGAGGAAGTGATGTTTTCTCTCTGCGCAGACTTGGTGAGAACACAGATGGAGAGATGGGTCCAGTTCTGGGTCCCCTTGTGCAAGAAGAACATGGAGAGAGTCCAGCACGAAGATGATGGAGGGACTGGAGCACCTCTCCTATGATGGAAGCTGAGGGAGCTGGCGCTGTCCAGTGTGCAAAAGAGGAGGCTCGGGGGGGATCTCATCAGTGTCTATGAATACCTAAAGGAAAGGGGAGAAGAAGGTGGAGCCAGGCTCTTTTCAGTGGTGCCCAGTGCCAGCAAGAGGCAGTGGGCAAAACCTGGAACACAGGAGGCTCTGTCTGAACACCAGGAGCACTTCTGTGCTGTGTGGATGACTGAGCACTGGCACAGGTTGCCTAGAGATGCTGTGGGGTCTTCTCCTTGAATATCTTCAGAAGCCACCTGGATGTGATGCTGGACGGCCTGTGCTGCATGGCCCTGCTTGAGCAGGGCTTGGACATGATGAACTCCAGAGGTCCCTTCACACTTCAGCTATTCTGTGATTCTGGGTGGTTCTGTGACAAAACCTTCCTTTCTCCACCTGCCAACACTGAAGCAATAGTTGAGCAAGAGTAACTCTGGGTAGTTTTGCCCTTTGCTCTGTGCAGCAAGTAATCAGAGAACCAACCCTGATCCCATGGCACAGCACTGCAGCAAGGCCCTAGTACTCTTCTCTATTCAATGTATTTTCGCATCTGATAAAAATATAACTGTACCAATCCTTCCCCACAGTAAACAGTTCCCTTCCCTTGGTATATTCTTAAAATTGGACTATGCTTTTTATGAGATCTGGAGTAGATTTTTATTGTGAACTATCTGTGAAAACATACAAACAATTATCAGTCATAACACTGATAACAGACAAGCAAACAGAAAAATAACTGGTAGCACAGGTGATGATCAGGACCTTAACACAGGCTCTTGAGCTCCATTTTCCCATAAGCCTAATCAACTCTACTTCCAAATATAACAAATTGGCAGATATGGAGGAAGCAGTCTGATCACAACATTTGTTTGCCATAATATGTGAGAAATTAGTTTACAAACTTGTCTTCAAAATTACAATAATAACCGTTTCCCAATATCATTTCGCATTTGCAAGAGGCTTCAATGCATCTTAATTGATGAAGTCCAAGAGCCCCATAATTTCAGCTTGAATATGTGATCGCTTCCCGATAAACACAAAATGCAGGGAAAATAATAGGCCTGGCACAACAGGAGAGTTCGGGAGAGGGGACTCTGATTGTAGCAACACAAGACATGACAATCAGGCACCACAGAAACAGGCACAGGATGAGAAATGACGCCGGCAGGCACGTTAGCAGTGTGAAGTTCTTGCAGTCATAGGAATATTTGCTTAATATATTCTGAGACATACCCATACAGAATGCAGTTTTAAGATGACCCAAGATTTTTAGATGATAGCTTTTTTTCCTCTTATCAAAGATATTCCCCTGTTGCTAAGAATTGCCATGCAACTTCAGCCTGTCAATCCAGATGAATGTACCTCTCAAAGCATGATGACAACTTCTTTTATAAGAGAAAGTATTTTGTTATTGTTGCCACAATCAATGAAGGCTTAATTTGTTTTTCCTCGACTTTAATGCACTATTATCTGTATTATAATAACAGTCTTGTACAGTTAAAGATTGGGTTGTATTGTGCCAGCATCTCTGTACAGAATAATAAGGAAGAAAGTCCTTGCTTTAGAAATCATTCTCTAACTGGTGAACAAATAAGACAAATATTAGAGTTAACAAAATAATATAAGACAATTGGGTTACCAATAGGCATTTCCTTAATCAATACCAAACAGGAATGATTTTCTTATAAACATAGAGAAGATGGATTTTGAGGTAAGATTTCAATGAGAACAAAAATCTGAGCAAACTCACACACTTCCCCCCAAACAGAAGTCATTGTGGAGAATTACCCCAAAAGCTACATCACTATTGCTTGCTTCCTGGCTACTTCCTTTTTGCCTCCTGGGGTGCAAAAGTGGGCAGGTCAAGGTCTCAGACTTTACATGTGTGTTAATTACTAGTCTAACACTCTAAGAAAATGGCCAGACCAACTCCATGTGTCTGGTTGCCACCCATTTCCTTCTTCCATCTATCTTGGGTTTGTTTGTTTGTTTTTCTGAAATGAGCTCAGTGTAGGAGAATTTGGATGAACCTGATGTATCGGGTTCTAGGAGCTATGATGGGGCTCCTTGCCTGTCTCTTAGTCACAGCAGTGCTGAGGTAGGAGATCAGAAAATCTCCACCTGAGCACTTTCAGGCTTACAAACTAACCCAAGAGACTTAGAGTTTCTGAGACCATTCGTGAGAGCAGACAAGCTGATTCAATCTCTAAGATTCAGAGGCCTGAAGGCTACATCACTGGGGTTTAGGTGGGATTTATATGGTGGGAGCTGTGCAGTGCTGCTGGGCTTTGTCCCACACCTAGAAGTTCTAAAATTTTTTCACTTGCACCAAGTTTTCCTGCACAGCCACTACACAAATCTATCTCATTTTCCAGGTGCCAAGTCTGACATATAGGGTCTGATGCATGGAAGGTACTGGAGCTTGTCCAGAACAGTACATTATGAAAGGCGGGTCCTGCCTGACGAACCTGATCTCCTTCTATGACAAAGTGATGCACTTAGTGGATGAGGGAAAGGCTGTGCATGTGGTCTACCTTGACTTCAGTAAGGCTTTTGACACCGTTTCCCACAACATTCTCCTCAAGAAACTGGCTGCTCATGGCTTGGACTGGCATATGCTTCATTGGGTTAAAAACTGGCTGGGTAGCCGGGCCAAAGAGTTGTGGTGAATGGACTTAAATACAGCTGGAGGCCGGTCACTAGTGGAGTCCCCCAGGATTCAGTACTAGGGTCAGTTCTCTTTAATATCTTTATCTATGATCTGGATGAGGGGATCGAGTGCACCCTCAGTAAGTTTGCAGAGGACACCAAGTTAGGTGCGTGAGTTGATCTGCTCGAGGGTAGGAAGGCTCTGCAGGAGGATCTGGATAGGCTGCACCGATGGGCTGAGGCCAACTGTATGAAGTTCAACAAGGCCAAGTGCCGGGTCCTGCACCTGTGGCACAACAACCCCAAGCAGTGTTACAGGCTGGGTGATGAGGGGTTAGAAAGCTGCCAGTCAGAGAAGGACCTGGAAGTACTGGTTGATAGTTGGCTGAATATGAGCTAGCAGTTTGCTCAGGTGGCCAAGAATGCCAACAGCATCCTGGCTTGCATAAGAAACCGTGTGGCCAGCAGGGCTAGGGAGGTGATTGTCCCCCTGTACTCGGCTCTGTTGAGGCCTCACCTCAAGTACTGTGTTCAGTTTTGGGCCCCTCACTACAAGAAGGACATGGAGGTGCTTGAGCGAGTCCAGAGAAGGGCAACAAAGCTGGTGAGGGGTCTGGAGAACAAGTCTTATGAAGAGCGGCTGAGGGAGCTGGGATTATTCAGCCTGGAGAAGAGGAGGCTCAGGGGTGACCTTATCGCACTCTACAGGTACCTTAAAGGAGGCTGTAGTGAGGTGGGGTCTGGTCTATTCTCCCAAGTGCCTGGTGACAGGACAAGGGGGAATGGGTTAAAATTGCACCAGGGGAGGTTTAGGTTGGATATTAGGAAGAACTTCTTTACTGAAAAGGTTGTCAGGCATTGGAATAGTCTGCCCAGGGAAGTAGCTGAGTCACCATCCCTGGAGGTCTTTAAAAGACGCTTAGATGTAGAGCTTAGGGATATGGTTTAGTGGAGGACTTGTTAGTATTAGGTCAGAGGTTGGATTAGATGATCTTGGAGGTCTCTTCCAACGTAGATGATTCTGTGATTCTGTGATTCTCAACATACAAATTGCTGTACAGTGCTTGGTATCTCCAAAAGCCAGATGACAGCTCTCTGAAGATGGATACCAAACTTACAGGATAGTGCTTGATCTTAATCATTTGCTTTATTTTCCTATTGGTAAATGGAGATAAAACCACAAGTGTCACTGCATGTTTTGTTTTGTTTTTACATACAGATTTGGAATGTGCTGGTTAACAGTATTCAAAATGTAGCAATTGAAGATGGTATTTGAAAATTGAGTGAAATAAGGAAAATGAGAAAGAAATATATATGTAAAAATGAGTACGTGTGCGTATATATTTATATAAATTATTCTACATTACTAAAAAGACCTATAATTTGCACATTTCAAAAAATATTACTTACTATTTTCAATAGCTATTAGTATAGATAAAAAATCACCAACCTGTCACAAAGAATATTTTAATGTCTTAATATATTTTTAATGAAAACCATATCTTATTGGGATCAGATTCCTCTCAGGGATATGAAGCAGCCAAAAAAAAACAATCACTTCACGAAGTTTTACCTCAGTTTTACTACATGCCTTTTATTAAAAATTAAAATTCAATTAAAAAAAAAAAAATCACATTAAAATTCTATGACTCAGTAAGGTTTTCCCATAGCATTTTCTGGCTATGCCAGGGAAGAAAACTACATGTATATAAGACCTGAAAAACCATCACTACTGAATAAGCATTCTTGCTAAATTGGACCAGAATCAGCCTCACATCAACACATCAAATAGCACTTTACTTTTGGCTACATAGAACTGTCTCTAAAGGCATTTTCTTGTTTGAAAAACACAGGGGCCCTTTTACAAGCACTACCACACTGTAAAATTTTCCTCTTTGTCTCCACCACAGTGACCACCTATCCTTCTATCTGCAAAACATTAAGTGTTGCTTAAAGTGTTGAACTGCCATCTGCACCCACTATTCAAAACTAACAAATACAAAAAACATTACACGTGCCACACATTTACATAGGCTCATTCTCCTTTTCAACCTTGGCCACCCTGACAACACCATTACTAATAGGTGTTATAGGTATATTTGTAAGGTTAAAAGCTTGAATTATTATACTGCCATCTTCATAATACTCCAAAGATGTTTGAAATAAATCATGGAGCAGACACAATCATTCACTTTTATGTATGTTAAAGTGAAGTGTAACTCAGGGCTTCTCAGCAGATTAGGCAAAATTGCATTTTGACGTCCAAAGCCAGGGCTGATGAGCTGCTGCTGCCATAGCAGGCGGTTGGGTAAAGCTGACAAGTAAAAGCATATTTGCAGAAATGGGTGAAGGTGTTCAGGTGATGTGGCTGGATTGCACTACACCCAAATGAGGCCAATTTAAGTATTTTCAGCATTTTCTGTTCCTCCACTCTTGGGTCACTACTGTCTACCTCAGCCATGTACATGTGGGGAATCTTCCATCTCAGCAGGTGGACACAGTTTCCTGTTGGGTAAGCAACAGTTACTGCCTTTGCCATTTGAATTAATAAAGCTTAAGCCCTTCCTCTAAGACACATATGATAGTCAACAATTTTTGTAGAAATGGTCAATTTTTGGCCATAAATACATTTAAGTGGTAATTAAATAAATATCTTGGCAGACAAACTTTGAAAGTTTTATTGTTGCTATAGCTTTGTTACATGTGTTTGGCAGAGGGGAGTATCTTAAAATTAAACTCAAATGTAAACTTTTTTGACCAATGTCAGTTTGGCACCAACTCACTATTTAATTGACTCTTAACAAATTCTCCAAGATATGACTGCTATACAGATATTTTATCTTCCTGTTAATTGGTAATTATGCATTGGCAGGAAAAACAGTATTTCTTTCCAATTATTCCAGAACTCAGTGATTATTTAAACTTTGCTAATTAGCAGTGGAGGTTTGGTACAACTTTTGGGCAAATTGTATTTGATAATCCCTATTAAAATATACATGGCAGTAGTTGACTTGTAACAAACTGGAAAAAAAAAAAAAAAAAAAAAAAAAAGTGGCAGTTCAAAGGGTATTAGATACAGCACAAGGCAAATGGGGGCCTATTAAAATTTCTCCAACTGTTCTAATGAGAATGCCGAGGGTCATTTCTTCCTAGTTTACCATCTGCTTGGTTTCTGGCAAATATCTCCGGTGTGAAGGGAGGGTCCTGGAGCCCATTTGGCTTGTCACAAAGTAAACCAGGGATCCACAGCAATTTCAGTAAGTTACAGAACTGCACTTCAAGAGCAGACGTATGTACATAGCTGAAAACCTTTTCTCAAGAGCAGGCATTTGCCGATTATTCCTTACTTTTTAAAGCTGTGAACATGCACAGAGAGGCAAAGATGGAGCAGGAGGGAGCAGCTTTGTAGGCTCACCTAACAAAAAGATTCCAACAGTTGGCCTTTTTCCATCTTAAAATGTCAGCAGGGGATATTTTCCTTTATCTGTCAAAATCTGCAAGCAAAACATAGCCCCAGAACCAACAGTATTTGAGCATGAACTGATGTCAAAACCAAGCATCTGGAGGCTCCAAACCACACACCCGGTGCAGGAGCAGTGGGAGTGTGTGAGTTTCTCTGACGTTTCCAGTGCTCTATCTGGACCACGGCACCACCTGCACAACCAAAGCACATCCCACCATGCCTTCATAGAGATGGCACTGCGGTGACCTTCAGCCATCCAGGCACCTTCTTTGCACTTCTTCCTCCAGGGATGAGATCAGCAGCACCACCGATGACTTCCACCTGCAGTAACCCTGCCCTAAGACTACAAGTGACCTGTGAACCAGATCACAAAGATCCTTCGGCCATAAATTTAAAGGGGTTTTGGTTTTAGTCTGGAATGCAAACATGCATGTAACCAAAACATTGAGCAGAGGATTATGTGAACACTACCTCAATTCTGTCAGAAAACAACACAATAATTTAAAAGAAAAAGAGACTAAGATAGAATGTAATGCTAAGATTTTTTTTCTGATGATTGTTCTTTCCAAGCATTTTTCTAGGAAATTTATTACTACCATACTTTAAGGAATATTTGTAACTATTTTATTTTATTTTATTTTATTTTATTTATTTTATCTTAGAGACTCTGTATTACTTACAGGAACGGCAATGACCTTTATAATATACAAACAAAGAACTGCAAAACAGGAAAATTTCATGATGATCTTTTAAAGGATGATTTTTCACATACTATTTTGTTTGTTTGTTTGTTTTGTTTTCTAGCACATGCAGTTCCCCTGTTCAGGTACTAAAATGTTTCCAGATAAAATCACTCTCATGGCCTCTTACAAAGTAGTTCATGGAGTTAACCAAAACCTAAAATTCACCAGGAGTTTATAACCTCACTGTAGAAAGGAGACATCTGGTTTAAAAGATAGTAACTTACAAGTTGTATAAACCTACACAGAAAATAAACCCCAATTTTTCTTTTAGTCAGTTAGGCTGGTAGCAACACTTCCCAGTGCAGGGAGAGCTTTGGATCCACTGTCTCTACCATAAATAGCAGAACCTATGTACTTTCTAAAGGGCCTTTTAAATTTAGGTTAAAAGGCTAATGTATATGTGAGTATTATCATAAAATTGCTTGTTTATTCTGTGCTCATTAAAGTATAAACATCAGTGTAATGATTAACTATGATTTTACAGAAAATTAGATATATTTTTTAGTGTAACTGTGGCTTACATTTTCTGTAATGAGGACAGACTCAGGTTCTCAGCACACAGCGCTCCTTATCGCTGCTAAGGGATTATGCTGTAATCTTCTCCTTTAATTGCATAAATGATATTGCACTTCTTGCTTTCAAGTGCATATAGATTTGGAGGAGATTAACTGCTTTCTCATAGTTATGCAAGTTATGTATCAATCCCCCTACCAATCCCCAGCACCACTGAAACTTAATTTCATTTGGAAGCCATCATTCCAATCAAACCCCACCACTGCCTTTGTAGGTTCCAAATATGTTTTTTGGTACTCCTCTCTCCTGCTTTTTTATTATATTTTCGGAAGAAGTCTAGGAGTGAGAGCCCCTAAATGACCATATGGACATCCTGGCCATGTGGGAGAGCAGCCCTGGTGGGCTGATAAACCCCAGAGTGCAGCTAGCAAATGCCACAAGATGTAGAAAAAAAAGCAAACAGCAGCAAGGGCTCTCAGAGTCAAAAGCAAAAGAAGAGAAAGGACACACAGGGATGGAGAGATCCTTCATGAGTCCAAAGTGTGCCTCCAGAGAGAGACAGGTGTTAATGATGCTGAGGGTGTCAGTAATGATATGGCTTGAAAAAGGGGGAGATAACAAGCAAGAATGAAGCTTTAAGGGCAATGATGAAGGAAATGGAAAGGAGTCCCAGATACACATCCCACTGATTCAGACATGAGAGTGAAAATGATACTGGAGAGATGCAATTCAGGGTATCTGTTGCATCAAAGGCATCTTACAAAGAAAACAACACTGTCCAAAATTTAGATTTAGGGATAATTTCTTTTCTAGGGATCATCACAATTTGTTTGTAATGGTTTCCACTATACATTTATGCTTTATCCCCATTCTAATTTTAGACTTAAAGATCTAGTTTTACTTAATCTGAACCCAGACAATGGTTGGATTCAGCTTGGGACAAAAGATGAATAATTAAGATGACTATTAAGTTTTATCCCCAAAAGCTGACTCATATATCCCTCAAAGAATTGTTAGAAAGTTTTCCAAACAGATATTTCAGCAAGTTTCATGTTGGTATAATCCCACAGGGGAAAAAAAAGAAAAAGAAAAAGAAAGAGAAAGAAAAATGAACTATTTCTTTGGCTACACAATATATACTAAAAAAGAAAGAATTCATAACCCTTGTAATTAAACCTGCTACTACTATCATTTTATCTGTTCTCTTCAAAGTCCTTGACATGGTTAATTAACTGTGGTAACTGACAGTGATTGTATTGTCCATCGAGTGACTTCTTAAATTAGGTAATTAAAAAATAATTGTAGCCACAATACAGTAACTTATGGCACAACAGACTTGTGTACACAAAAGATTTGTGTACTTTGGGAAGACTTCAGAGAGTTGGGGCAGACTGGAAGATTATGATAATCTAGTGTGACCTCCTGTGTAATGCAGACAAGAGTATTTCAGAGGTAATATTGCAAGGGAGAAGAAATATTCTTCCCTGCCCTGTAACTACTATCAACCCAGTTTCAGAATATTGCTATGCTCGTTTTTTTTTAAGAACGAGCTTTGTCCACCCACCCACTCTATGCTAAAACCACACAAATCTTTGATTTGTCTCTGAACCTTCCACTGTTCTCAACATTAAAAAAAAAAAAAAAAAAGATTAATTCCAGTGAGCTGAAACTAACATGAACATCCCAATCCCTTGCTGGAAAGGGGGAGCAGCATCTTTGCTAATTAGAAATGATGACACAACAGATGGATTCAGGCTTTCTTGAAAAAGTGCATTATGCTTTCTTCAGAAAGTCAAGCAATTCCATTCACAGAATCACAGAATCACAGAATTTCCAGGTTGGAAGAGACCTCAAGGTCATCGAGTCCAACCTCCAACCTAACGCTAACAGCCCACCACTAAACCATATCCCTAAGCTCTACATCTAAGCGTCTTTTGAAGACTTCCAGGGATGGTGACTCCACCACTTCCCTGGGCAGCCTGTTCCAGTGCCTCACAACCCTTTCAGTGAAGAAGTTCTTCCTAACATCTAACCTAAAACTCCCCTGGCTCAACTTAAACCCATTCCCCCTCGTCCTGTCACCAGGCACGTGGGAGAACAGGCCAACCCCCACCTCGCTACAGCCTCCCTTGAGGTACCTAAAAAGAGCGATAAGGTCACCCCTGAGCCTCCTCTTCTCCAGGCTGAACAAGCCCAGCTCCCTCAGCCGCTCCTCATAGGACTTGTTCTCCAGGCCCCTCACCAGCTTCGTCGCCCTTCTCTGCACCCGCTCAAGCACCTCGATGTCCTTCTTGTAGCGAGGGGCCCAAAACTGAACACAGTACTCGAGGTGCGGCCTCACCAGAGCTGAGTACAGGGGGACGATCACCTCCCTAGCCCTGCTGGTCACGCTGTTCCTGATACAAGCCAGGATGCCGTTGGCCTTCTTGGCCACCTGAGCACACTGCTGGCTCATATTCAGCCGACTATCCACCAGCACTCCCAGGTCCTTCTCTGCCTGGCAGCTTTCCAACCATTCCTCTCCCAGCCTGTAGCTCTGCTTGGGGTTATTGCGCCCCAGGTGCAGGACCCGACACTTGGCCTTGTTAAACTTCATGCAGTTGACCTCAGCCCATCGGTGCAGCCTATCCAGATCCTCCTGCAGAGCCTTCCTACCCTCAAGCAGATCGACACACGCACCTAACTTGGTGTCATCTGCGAACTTACTGAGGGTGCACTCGATGCCCTCGTCCAGATCATCGATGAAGATATTAAAGAGGACCGGCCCCAGCACCGAGCCCTGGGGGACGCCACTAGTGACTGGCCTCCAACTGGACTTGGCTCCATTCACCACGACTCTTTGGGCCCGGCTATCCAGCCAGTTTCTAACCCAACGAAGCGTGTGCCAGTCCAAGCCAAGAGCAGCCAGTTTCTTGAGGAGAATGCTGTGGGAGACGGTGTCAAAAGCCTTGCTGAAGTCAAGGTAGACCACATCCACAGCCTTTCCCTCATCCACCCAGCGCGTCACTCTGTCATAGAAGGAGATCAGGTTCGTCAGGCATGACCTGCCTTTCATAAACCCATGCTGACTGGGCCTGATCGCCTGCTTCCCCTGCAAGTGCTGCCTGATGACTCTCAGGAGGATCTGCTCCATGAGCTTTCCTGGCACTGAGGTCAAACTGACAGGCCTGTAGTTTCCCGGGTCTGCCCTCCGGCCCTTCTTGTAGATGGGCGTCACGTTTGCTAGCCGCCAGTCGATTGGGACCTCCCCCGATAGCCAGGACTGCTGATAAATGATGGACAGTGGCTTGGCCAGCTCCTCTGCCAGTTCCCTCAGTACCCTTGGGTGGATCCCATCCGGCCCCATCGACTTGTGCACATCTAAGTGCCGTAGCAGGTCACCAACCAGTTCTTCATGGATAATGAGGGCCACATCCTGCTCCCCATCCCCTTCCACCAGCTCAGGGTACTGAGTATCCAGAGAACATCCGGTATTGCCGCTAAAGACTGAGGCAAAGAAGGCATTGAGCACCTCCGCCTTTTCCTCATCTCTTGTAACTAAGTTTCCCCCCGCATCCAGTAAAGGATGGAGATTCTCCTTAGTCCTCCTTTTTGTGTTGATGTATTTATAGAAACGTTTTTTGTTATCTTTAACGGCAGTAGCCAGATTGAGCTCCAGATGAGCTTTGGCCTTCCTAATTTTGTCCCTGCACAGCCTCGCTACTTCTTTAAAGTCCTCCTTAGTGGCCTGCCCACTTTTCCAAAGCTTATAAACCCTCTTTTTCCTCCTAAGATCAAGCCACAATTCTCTGTTGAGCCAGGCCGGTCTTCTTCCCCGCCAGCTCGTCTTTGGGCACGTGGGGACAGACTGTTCCTGCGCCATTAAGACTTCCCTCTTGAAGAGCGCCCAGCCTTCCTGGACCCCTCTGCCCTTCAGAACCACCTCCCAAGGGACTCCACCAACTAGTGTCCTGAGCAGCTCAAAGTCAGCCCTCCGAAAGTCCAATACAGCGGTTTTACTGGTCCCCTTCCTGGCCTCGCCAAGAATAGTGAACTCCACCATTGCGTGGTCACTCTGCCCAAGACAGCTCCCGACGATCACGTCCTCCACCAGTCCTTCTCTGTTTGTGAAGAGAAGGTCTAGCGGGGCACCACCCCTGGTAGGTTCACTAACCAGCTGTGTCAGGAAGCGTCAGGAATTCCTACCTGCTAAGATATTAAATTATATATTACATATGGTGGAGACGGCTCTTTCTTTCTACTGCAGACTGTGGATTTAAAAATATTGTTAAAGTACCAAATAGTTTTAAGTGCAGATCAATCACATGTTAAATGCTTTTTGGAAGATGCCAGCCTTCTAAGTTCTCACTGCAGAATGGAAAAAGAAGTTTTTGCAATTTTCCATGGTGGGAGCCATCAGTCCACCATGGATAAAACAAGCATCAAAATTCACATTTAAAAGCTGTTGACATTTTTCCTTCACCAAGATTTTTATTTTAAATGCTGCATAACTGTAATGCATCTGACCCTTCTGTTTGCCTGCAGAAAGTCCAAAAGAAAGGTCCCAGGTGGAAGCAGTTTTTCCCTCACAAAGATAAATAAATACTCAGGACTGAATTCCTTGGTCATTATGTTTGAAGATTTGTATTGACAAGCAAAACATGTTACTTCTAATCATGCCTGACTGCTTGCACATCACTTCGCCTTTCAGACTTACCCAGCCTGTAGTCGTGTGTTTTCTTTTGGTCCACAGAATGTGTGGAACCAGTTTATTTGTTGGTTATTTTACCAGCAATGGAATGGTCAATGCAACATCTCCAGAGCTATACAGTGACCTTCAGCAAACTGAAACAGGCTATGTCTTTTTTCCTGTCACTCACCTCAAGGTAGTATAAGGTCTGTCAGTGAGAAACCCTGTAACAGCCCCCTCTAAAAATAAACATACAAATTCAGAAAAAAATGTGGGCAAATTTGGTAACTACACAAAGTTATTTAGGTTCTTAAAATATTTTACTAACATTTCATTCTTAAATTATTTAGATGTGATTAAAGACGGCACGCATATCTTGCCTGGTGAGTTTTCAGCACAAAGTGAAGATCTCCCCAGTGACATGAAGTAAAGACTTATTTTCTGGAAAGATAGGCTTGCCAGCCAATTGGTCCCCCAGAAATCTCTCACCAATAAGTGTTTTCCTCCTCTCTTACCCTGACAGATCCCACTCACCTGGTTAAGAGAGTGGTGGACAATGAGAAAGAACAGCACCGCTTCTTCCAGAAAAAAAAAAAAAAAAAAAGATTCTTTTTGTTCATTTTACTTTTTAGTCATTTGGAGGTTAATCACTGTGCTATTTACAGGAGTAGAGCTGATCTCCAGTTATTCCTCAACTCACATTTTTAAATAAGGTGTTATTTACAACATGAGCTCACTTACATTGCACTATTTCATTTATGACCAAGTATACCACTGCTGTATGACACTCACAGGCCCAAGCAAGTTTCATATGCATTATAACAGAGGTAATTACAAGGAAACATGATCATCACCAGGTATCACCATGGTATCATAGAGATAAGGAGAAGACTGGAAGTGGAAGGTGAAAACATACAGGCTGGATCTATTGGGGTGGGCTTCCTGCTTCAGAATAGATGATAATAGCTTTGTGAGGATAATTCCCCCTCCTTCCTTTTGTTTTTTGGAAGGTTATTTGTAAAAATATAAAAAATACTACCTAATAACAACCTGCTGGACATATAGTGGTAAATTACTTGTAGAAATTTAGAAGGTGGTTTTCAAAAGTGCTTGCTTGTCCTTAACACAACTGGCTTGGCTTCTGCCTCTGAATGCAACAACAGAACATGAAGCATATAATAGCTTTGCAAAAGCCTTTCCTATCACTTGCACTACAACTCTGTTTTTCCTGCATGGAAAATTATTGGTTATATAAAATACATGACCAGTATTCTGGTTTTAAGGAAGACACTATTGTTAACTGGATTGAAAACATAGGTTGACATTAAGCTCAAAGGAATCAACTTTTCAGTCCAAGAAGAGTTAGATGCTTGGAGCTAAATGTCTTAGTTTATACCAAATGTTACCCAAATTAGAAAGGGCTGTTCTGCCCATATCAGCAGCTCAGGTTTTTTCTCTTAAAATCCATATAATTCCATATACCAGTACCAGGGCTGACCAAAGACAGAGAAAGTTGAGGAAGGAATGCAAGTTGCCTAAAAGCTAACACTGCCTTATCTCATTGACTCCCACTGACTTTCATGTGTTGTTGATTACTGAGTCTAAATAATAGCATAAATAACTGTGTTGCTATTGATGTTCTCTGTAAGACCAAGTATTAATTAGCCTGGGTTACAGAACATGAACACACCAGACTTACCAAATCCGAAAGCACTGGAACCACCGACACTCTGAGAAGCCTGGACACTAGTAGAGGTGTAGAGGCCAGTCACCAGTAAGCCATCAAAGAAGGTACTTGTTGAAATAGTCACTGAAATGAGAGAAATAAAATATGTGTAATTATTTGTAAGCAGTACTTAAAATCCTACACATATTCTGTGAACAGACTCTTGCCAATGAATTAGATCCCAGAAACACCTTCTGTACAACAATTTGCCTAATTCTCCAATACTTACAACACTTCAGTGACTTTAAATTGGCTTTCCCATGTAATCTTCCCAAACAACTTGCTCAGCATTCAAGCTGTGAGTGCCAAGTTTCAGTACTCACTTTTGCAACTTCCTCAGGGTTTACTTAAAGAAAATTGACTGTTTTGGAAGTAAACAACTGGTGTTTATTGGTGTTTGAGTCAGCTTCTATTCCTAAATGAATCATAAGTCATGTACCAGCAGTCATCTACAGCAGGCACCAGACATAAACTGAGCATTACAACAGGATCTGAAATGAACATGTGAATAGTGGTGGTGGCCATCTCTACTTCGGAAGTTTCCTTTGTTAGCAGCACAAAACTAAACTATAAACCAGATATATCATAAACTGAGTGAGTTAGTAAAGCATAGCACTGGAATATATGGCTTGTAAGTAATTGTCAAGACATTAGAATATAGTAAAAGCAATGAAATGACCAGGATTGGTTTGATATTGTTCTTTTTGGATTAAATAGAGTGTTATGCTACGGTTATCATATGTTTTATAGTATTATACACTTAAGTTATATGAGAGTCTGAGTCTTTACAGATGATATAAATTTAAAGAAGTCATGAAAGTATTATTAAGAAATTCTTAAGTATTAACAATAACCATCCGAATAACATCTACAAGTAACAATAGAATCTAGGTATTCTTTGTTAAAATTGACAGTGCTCACAATACCTGTTTACTTCTTATAAATACTAATTCTCACGCATTTATTTTGGTATCTTTCAGATTGTATCCCTCTACACATATTATCAGCTTCAGTGGTTCTGTCTTGGAAGGACCTAAATTGTTCAGTGATAGGTTTTTCCCGTTATATAAATGCAATATCCTTTATAGCCAGAATGACTTCTCTACTTCTCTGACTTCTCTAGGCAGCACGCAACATTTTGTTTTGTAATGTCCTATCTGTATACCTCTGAACTGAAAATCAGAACAAGGAAATTTTACCCACCCCCCCCCCAAA
>CM021731.1:13374236-13390780 GCA_011075105.1 Heteronetta atricapilla
TTTCTTTCTTTCTTTCTTTCTTTCTTTCTTTCTTTCTTTCTTTCTCTCTCTCTCTCTCTTTCTCTCTTTCTCTCTTTTTCTCTCTTTCTCTCTCTCTCTTTCTTTCTTTCTTTCCTTCTCTCCTTCTTTCTTTATAACTGTATAAATTATCAAGGGCAAAGAACCTGAAAGGAGATCAAAACAAAAACAGAAAAATATTTCCCTGCTGAAGAAGAGTCCCATAATTTGTAACTTGGTACACTGCATTACCAGCCTTGTTCTGCTTTTATACTTTAATCCCTTAACACACAGTGATCAGTACTTGAAAAGATTGCTGGTAAAGTCTGACCTCTCTTTATTTCATGTTCTTCCTCCCCAAATTCTTTTGTCTTTCTGTAATATCATGACTGTCCAAGGAACTGAAGTACAGTGCTGCAAGGTGACTCCAAGTATGTTTACTGGTGAAGTGCATGCAGCGATGTAACATTCATTTTTATTTTTTAAATCCAAACAGTCATTCAGTGCATCATTCAGGCTACATTGGCTAAAACATACTACTAAATATCTAAAGAACATGCAAACATTGACAGTGGCTTAATTTACTCTGAGCAGAGGGGCAATATATACCATATTTAATATATACCAACTTTTCTGCTCCCAAGACTCCAGATCTCTGTGTTTTACAATAGACATTTCCCCTGAATGCAAACTGCAGGTTCAGAGCCATATGCTCAGTTTTTAAGAAGTGGCCACTTCTAAGATATGTGTTAAAAAAAACAGCAAAAGAGACTAGACTTTTAGAAAGAAAGAGAAGTATTATAGAGGGAAGAAGAAAATCAAACAAGCAGACAATGAATTCTTCCTCTTTTGATGATGAAGTGGTGAATAATGCAGAACCTTTTCTTCCCTTTGTGCCTTTATAGCAACAAAAAGACAAAACATATGTTGAAAAAATATGCCTATGCGTTATTTTTGAAGACTTGGCAAAACAGTCAGCGAAAAGCATTCATAGAAGGGCACTGGGCCAGTACTTTGCTGCCATTTTGTTTCCCTGTGGGGAAGCATCTTATTCTTTACTGAATAGGATATAATGCAAAACCCTACTGTGAACAGGTGACCAGTTTCTCTCTGGGAAAGAAGTGATATTTTACAATGCCTGTATTTGATTTTGAACATATTTGTGTGATTGTCAACCCTCATTTTACATGAGCATGTAATAGGTCAATTTTTATTGTTGAAAAATTTCCAACACAGTATGGCACCCTCATTAAGCCTCTGGGAAACTGCACAACGCCTCTAGCACATTTTTTAAAAACAGAGCACTAGGTTGTTATTATACATGTCATACATTTCAGAATAATTTCATAGTTCTTCAAGAGGAAAAAAAATAATCATGACATTCTCAGTGATGATTTTTTCTCTATCCAGTGGTGAAATACATCAGATTCCCATAAAATGAAAGAAAACACACACCATGCCAAGTGTTAATGACCAAGACCAGCAACAGGACTGTAGCTTTATTTGGGGCTAGGGCTTGTTGCTGAGGGCTTTCAGCTTCCCCTTCCAAGATCAACAAAATAGTCTTCTGAGATCCCCTCCATCAGGCTTTGTTTCTGCCTCTACCTTGGCTCATGCTGCATGCAGTTGATGCCAAATATTTGGCTCTTCAGGAGCACGGAATGATGCAGAGGCCCACCTGGACCACGGACAACACCTGGAGGGGCACAGTTGCACCAGGAACCCAGCACTTGGTGGCAAGGGGGGACTGGTGCAGACCCAGCACCCACCTTGTGTCACCCGATGGTCCACACAGCTTCCACAACACCAGATGGGACTCCTGAAACAATTGCATGAAATAGTACTTTGAAAACGGTTGGCAGAAAGGAGAACGAGGAGTCCCTGTGCCATCCTCCACAACACCCTCCTTAGGAGGAGAATATGGGTGAGCACAGATGTGAGGAGCCCTCCCCAACCCTGGGGACTGCCCAGCTGGGCAAAGGGGCCATCAGCTGTGCTACCCCATCCTGGCGACTGCCGTAGCATGAATGGGGAGCCCTGGGGGAGGGAAAGACAGATTGCAAGAGAGCAGGATGCCCATGGCACAGACATATGTAGGGAGTCCTCGGTTGCCCTGAAATAACCCAGCTACAGGGACTGAGAATATCTTCCTGGGAATGACATACTCAAAGCTCTGATCAGGCAACAGCATGATGTAAATATTAGAGACGATGCTGGTAACTGCTACTTTAGCAGTTGCCCAATATTTTCCATTATAAGCCTCTATTTTCAGATCCTTAGATCTTTGCCAAGTTTTACCCTCTTGGGATTTTTTTGTTTTTTAATTATTTTAATTTTTCATGATAAGTGTCTGCCTCACACTGATTGAATTATATGAAGGAGAAGAAAATTCATTCAAGCAGTTCATTCATTTCTGAGATGAGGTTAGAGGAAAAGATTACATTGCCCCAGCTAAAAATTTCCAGTGTTCTTTGCTTTCATCAGCTCCTTCTTTCCAAAGGAACAAAAATTTCAAAAGGGTATGGCTTCGGTGTAAGAGATGTCCTCCAAGTTTGGACAAATTATAAACACATGGAAAAATTCAGAGTTCACACATGTTCAATGAAGGCATTTTCATTTTTAGCATCTAAATATTTCTGGAGATTCTGTCCTCATTTAGCACTCTCAGAGTGTTTGGTGATTTGGGTGCTGACTCAGAGCTTGTTGAAAAAAAAAAAAAAAATCTGTGAAATATATTTTGGTCTGACTACCCTGCTTTGTTGGAGCAGAAGTCCTTGGTGGAGATTTCAGTTCTAATGATCTTTTCATCTGGGAGGTTTCTCAGTGTTATAAACAGAAAGTAATGTCTGATGGTTGGAAAAAAATGGCAAAAAGGAAGAACCTTAACCAAAATCTAAGCCTTCCAATGAAAAACAATAACTTTTCAGCAGAATCTTAGTTCTCAAAAAGCTCAAAAATGTGCAAAATGTCACAAGAATGAAGTTACCCCTAAAGGTGGATCAACACGATCCCCAATAACTTAAGGTCAGGAGACACAAAAGCAAATATTTTTTGCAGGATCTTGCAGGAGAACAGCAAGTGAACTGGGATGAGGAAGCTGGTGACACTGGGAGGAGTGCAGTGAATAGAAGAGAGACTTTTTGGAGAAGATTTGGGGAGCAATGGAGAAGAAGAAATCATGGCCAAGTAAAGCATCAGTGAGAAGGTGATGGAAAGGAGATTAGATCTGTAGCAGAGGGCTGGGGACACTGGAGAAATTTAGTACAAGGGACTCAAACAGTGACTGGAGGGAGAGACAAGACACGCAAACATCCATAAAACACAACAGCAAAGGTGGGTCACCCTCTCACTCCAGTGTGTCATTTGCTACTCCACATTCTGAATCACAAGAACAGTTTTTGAATGAAAATGTTCTTCACCTAGAGGGTGGTCGAGCACTGGGACAGGCTACCCAGGGCAGCGGTCACAGCACCAAGCCTGCTGAAGTTCAAGGAGTGTTTGGACAGTGCTCTCAGACACATAGACTGATTTTTGGGTGGTTCTGTGTGGAGCCAGGAGTTGGACTTGATAATACTTGTGGGTCCCTTCCAACTCGGGATATTCCATGATTCTAGTGATGGATAAAAAATTTTCAGGTCACAAATTATGTGGATAGAAACAGATGAGTTAGGTGGAAAATTTCAGTTTATTTTGCAAAAGCCTAGGAAATGTCTCCACAAAAACAGCAGTATATCAAGTATATCAAGCACAGAAGTATCTTCCAGTGTCACCTTGCCCTACTCTTCTCTCTGTACAATGGTTGTTGTCACACAACTTTTTCAGACAATGGCATTTCTGGGAATCGTGAGGCCCACAGCTCAATTTTCCACACACAGACACACACACTCACAATAGTAGAAAATTGCTGAATGCAACTCCCTGAATGCTCAGCACATGCACGCTGCTGTGCTCTCCTAGAGTCATCACAGAGACCAGCCATGCGGGCAGGCTGGCCTGATCCTCCAGGGAGCGTTGAGGTGCTACTTCATTGAGAGCCAAGGGGATGAGGCAGCCAGAGATGCCTCACACCTCACACAGCAAGTTTCTGCCAAGCCCTGGCCTTGATGCCTCCCATGGGATGAAGAGCAGCGGCACCTCCAGCAACGCCAGAGGCTGACATGTCTCAAGGAGGAAGCAGGTCAGGAGGAAAGAGGCTGGCAAAGCTGCTGATACACATGAACCACAGGTGGAGGTAACAGCATAACAGGAGGCTTTGAACTGCAGTCATTTTCAGATATTTCTGAGAAACTCAGGCTATGAACATTGTGTTCAATGCCTTTTCAGTGTCACTTGTTACACGTGACATTTAGTACTATAGAAATCTATTAATCTGTGTAAGCACTTGCATAAAATTTGTCTTATGTTCTCCTGAGGGACCAATTTTTCTCCTTTAGTAGAGCTCCTGTAGCTGCATTTTGATTGATACTCATAATGCTTAAAATACAGACAACGTATCTAAACTCTAAAGGCATAAAAACTGCTCGATGGACAAAGCAGATCATCCCAGGAGACACATGGCACTGACAGGTCTTACTGAATTTGTTTGGTCTTTAGCATCAGGTAAATGTTACTAAGAGGGCTGGTACAAGCAGAAATTCTAAAGACTTTGCAGCTGCTATTGTTGACAGTAAGTTTAAAAAGGACTAGATATAGAGATGTAGTTATGACATGGGAAACAGCTTGAATGGAGACTTAACAGAGTTCAAGAAAGTATTAATAAAGACAAGAATGCCCCATATACTGTTTACGTAAGTCAAGTCACATAGCCTCAGTGTAAAACTGCATTTTTCTAGACCATAAAGAAAACAGAAAAGAAGTTTGAGATGAGAAATGGGATCACTGCAAACAGCAGCCCTCCCAAAATGAGACTTTCTTGCATTAATGCAAGGATAAGCAGTTTTTAAGGTTCTTCTAAAGGTTCCTTATAATACTTCAATACTGCATCACAGCACACCTGGGCCATGGTTGGAAACTTTCCTCTTAGGCAATAAATTACTTATATTGAGTCCATTATTTTTTTCTTTTTTGTCTTTTTTTTCCTTGACTCCCACAAACATATATCAGTGTGCATGCAAACACACAGACTCACTTATTCACCTGAAAAAATGAAGAACAACCAACTCATGAGCAAATTGGAGGATTCACCTAGGAGATCAGCAGAGACACTCCATCCTCCAAATCTCATTTTCTACTGCCTCATTGGCAGATAAAACGTGTGGTTCAACCCTATCAATGACAGTGTTGTAGGATCCAGGCAGACAACATGCCAGGAGAATGACAACGGGGACTCCAAAGCTAACACACCTTCTCCAGTCACCATCCCCAAACAACATCTCTCTGTCTAGCATTTAGAGTAAGTCACAGCTATTGTCACACTTCCTTAAAAACACCTGGTATATTGTGTGCTACCACCTCATGCCAGGATTGGCACCTAGTGCTGCATGTTCTCCTCGCAGATGAGAAAAGCACCAGCTTGTTGCAGTAAGCAGAGTGGAGACAGCTCTGCCATCAACACATTCCCACCACATCACCAGGACTGGCCCATGGCCGGGCAGTAGGGTTGCCCCTGGCATGGGAGCAGCATCCCAGTGGGCACAGTGTGCTCTCACTGGGGTGTGTGCTGCTGGCTCCCTGTCTCTTGCCACCTCTGGGCAATTCCACGTCAACACAAGCCTCTTGAAAGCCTGCACTGCGCTCCCCCTCTTCTGAATTTTGCCTTTCTGGTTTGCTCACCATGACTCTAAAAGTAAATATGAGGTACCAAACACAGGTTTAAGTGTAAACCCACCCCACAATGTAGAGGGCATAAAAACTACCAAGCCCACTCCTTAAAATACCAGACCACTCTCTGAAATGTCAACTGCATATGAAGTTGCTAGGAAGAAGACAATAAGCTCTGATATCTTATTCAAATGCACACTGTTTAGACACTGCCGTGACAAGTAATCTATAAACACACAGATAGTTTTAGTGGTATGCATTCAAAAGAGTGTGTGGATAAATGCATTTGTAAATTAATAGTGGAGCATCCATTGTTGTGTGAATTCAGAAAGTGTATGCACTTAATTGCACACAGAACTGTATTAGTAGAAAAGGACAAAATTTGAAGAAATAGTGACAGGTATGTTGACATCATACTAACCTTTACCTCACAGAAATACTTTTATTTTGAAAGAAAGCAAAATCTACAAACTCACAATTATGCAACAATTTCAAATACAAATGCCAGACAGATACCTAAGAGCTGTGTGAGTCACAGATCTACACCTCATCCAGCAAAAACAAAAGCAGAATAAAGCCATGGGATTCTTACTCATACTGGTTTTGATTTTCACCAGGTAGGAGGGGAATAAAAAAATAAAAAAAAAAAAATTAAAAAAAAAGTTAATTTGGCATGATTTAATACACAAACCTAGGTGAGTGATGGTATTCTTACAAATGAAAATGTTCTCACTAAAGTGGTTTTCCAAGCCCCTACCAACATAGTAAGCTCCCACCAGTGAACTTTCCTTGAAGGTGGACTGATGGCACATTGAACAGCACTATGACTAACCTGTGATGCCTTTTTCAACAGCTACACTTACCAATAAGTTTTAGGAGGAGAGAAGAAAATTGCACAGGTTTTGGACTTTATCCTAGACAGCTTATACTCAAACTAAGTATTGCTTTGCATTATGTTACTGGTTTAAATGGTTCTGCCCAGCGCTCCATCAAATCTCTTTGTCTTGATTCCTTTCCTAAATTGGTAATAAGCAACACAGAACTAAAAATAGATTGCAGATGTGTGGCAAGATGTCAGTAACATGATATACAGAGACATCATTTGTCAATGATGCAAGGAGAAGCCTATCATCCTTGTGAAAGAACTATTTGCAGAGACACTACTTATAACATCTTTTTGAAAGTTCCTAACAAGACAGTTCTAATGACATCAGCAGAAATATAAGCAGAGTTTATTCTTATATGCCTAAACTACAAAGGATTGGTCATTTTTTTAAAACAGCTGAGATGCAACATATACTCCATCTCACTAAAAGTGAAGAGTTCAATGGCTAGACCTGTGAAGAGCCTTACAAACTGACTTCTCATGCATCAAAATCCCTAACTTAAATTTGTGTCACAATAGGTACCTAAATATCTGTTTCTGACCATAGCCAGAACTACCAGAAACTTGGCCAGGCTGAGCAACAAGGTAATTCATTCATCTGTCATGGAAAAAGCAAACAATGGCATAGCCCAGAGACCTTACAGAGGAGGGATCAGACTAGCCACTGCCATAGCAGTCTGCTTTCTAACCAGCAAAAGGGCAATTAAGTCTCTCATCTAGGTCAGAGGATTCAAAACTGAATTTACCAAGTGAATATTCTAAAATATTTTAAACTCCAGTGTTTGTGTGGCCCAGCCACTGCTCAGCTGCTGGCATTGCATTTTGTTTGGGAAAACTGAATATTGACTGGCACAGAGAAAGAAAGGCTTGCTCTCTATTCCCACGTTTGGGACTGCTTTCTTGGAAGGAAGAGGTTGAGTTTTCAGTCAGTGGACCAGTGAATATGTGCTACTGCTATATAAAGATCCTGAGAACATCACATCTATTTATGTCACCCCATTTAGCCTGTAAATCTCACCCTCATGTAGATGTCTAAAACAGGCCAGATGAATCACACTTGAGAAATGCCTGTTTCTCTCCAACAACTGTAAAGGGAGCCTAGTCTGTAAAGCTCAGCTATAGATGTCATCACTGAAGATGCCCAAACTGAGATGAATCCCACCCAGAACCACACAGAGAGAGTAACTTATTTACCCAATGTCTATTTCAATATCCATCTGTTGCCCACATGAGTAGGAGCTGAGCAGCCTGAGTTGGAATGAAGCATCCCAGCACCCAGAGCTCACCCGAGGACACTACAGTCAATGACTATCTTTATCTTCTTTCCTGTGTTATTCCAAATACACCAGTAATGCTTAGCAACTTAGCAAGCACTGTTGTAGTACTGAGAAGCTCCAAAGCACATCAGCAAATGCCTGTTACTCCATCTGATAACTCACAGAGCCCTGTACAGCATTAATGAAGACTGAGCAGTGAAAGCAGTAATTTGGATGTGAAAAAAAATCAATTTCACAAAAATATACATCAGATGTGACTTTAAAAATGGTGTCTGGCAGAAGTTACCAAAAGTCAAAATTCAACTACTGAATGATACTCTATCCCATAGCCAAAACAAGAATGATCGTCTCAATACTATTCACTGTAGCAATTACCGAGGATGGCCACTTACAGTTTTAGTTTATGAACCACAAAACAAACCATATTGTTCGTTAAAATGTACCTCTGCAAAACCAACTATTGTTAATATGAAAGTTAGCATCATGACATAAGAGCCCGCCACATACATTTTAACAGTATCACATGGTGGTTAGACTTAAACAATTGTGAAAGATATTTCACAAGCCATAATATATTATTTTTCTTGTCCAAAATGCCATGAGTGTCTGTGAGGAGTGCCAGGGTCATTCCTAGATGTCACTAGCTCATGGGGGCGAGCCTGGCCAGAGGCTGAGCATGAGCTTCTCTCAGGGGAGGGGTGGATGGAGGCACTGCATCATCCCTGCCACTGGCCACCCCATGCACCCTGCAGCCACCCTGCCAGCAGCCTCTGTCGAGCAGCAAATTAAAAAAAAAAATTTAAAAAAAAAGAAAAAGAAAAAGAAAAGATTTAAACGAAAAAAAAAAAAAAAGAGAGATTGAATTCCCTCAAATTTTGAAATTGGCAAATTGGCTTGATAGTTTTAAAATATAAATTTGCTTTTAAAATATCCTATACCAAAGGCTTTCCAACTTCCAACCTAAAACTAGTTTTTCAGTGGAATTAAGGGAACATAAGGAAAATTCCTCACTGACAGAGTAAGGGACACCTGATGATGTCCATGGGAATAGTAACAGAAGATTCCAGACGATGCTGGTGTAGGTTATGTAGGCAGAAACTAATCAAATATCCTAATAAAGATAAATATTCTGAAGATGATAACACCTTGTGCATAACAAATAACTATGTTGGAACAATGTTGTGCCTTTATTCAGCAACCACCAATCTCCTTATTGAGTTTTGAATTAACATTTTGTCATGATTCTATGGAATGTGTCAACACAAGTTTTCTCTTAAACAGATTAAACGTTATTGTGATTTAAAAAAAATTTTTTTTTTACTCTAAGCCTGAGAATATTGACCTCTGTTTTGAAGCCTAACCTTATTTTTCATGCCTTTCAAGTTTATGTGAGGTTGCCTGTTTGATACTCACACATGAAAATTTCATATTGTTGGCTGTGCTCTCAATAAATTATTAAAAAGGTCTGAATATTACAGCAGTGTTCAGATTTTCAGAAGAGTTTAGTAAATCCTTTTATTCTAGTGTCCTCAAAAGAGAAACAACTACTCAAAACACAACTAACATTAGAATTAAAAAAATAAAACAAAGGCTTGCTTGGAAGACAGCAAGTATTCTTTGCTATTGGGAATTTATTATAACTTGGTATCTAAAAATTTGCAAAAATTTTTGTCTGAACTTTAGCTAAGGAGGCATACTGACAGAAACAAAGCTGTTGAACAAGTTCACCTCAGGCTGAAAGAATACAAATCCTCTTATAGACACATGAATTATGATAAGCAAATATAATAAAGGGCATGAGTCTGAGTGATACTAATTAGGAAATATCTCAAAAATAAAATATACACATGCAGTCTTCTTTCATAACTACTTATCTGTAATATAAAATATAGCCCTAGATAAACATAAGACAATAGCTCTATCATTTCCTAAACACCCTGAAAGAAATTCTCTATAGATTGTCTCCTCTGATTACATATTTTTATAGATTTAAAAATAATAGAACAGCTTCTTCATTGCCTTAGGACTTCTTTAACTTACTCTGGAAACATACTGGGATGTTAGAAACAGCCTGCTTAATGCCCTCTTGCTACTCTTAAAGTGTGTAAATGATATTTATCCAAGTCTTAATATACTACAAAATTATAATGGCTCTTTATAATATTTAATATCTGTTGTCTAGTATCAGTGCAAATGTGACAGTGACTGCAAATCTACAAGAACTCTTTTGACAAGTTTCAAATTCATCCAACACTCATCCAAAAAAAGTTTTTGGAAAACACTCTACAGAGCAGAAGTTTGGAATTGCAGAGCATCTTTAGCTGGTGTGACGTACAAAAGCTGGGATGCTAAAATTCACTTCAGCTGCATAAAGGCAGGATCCTTTGAGGCACCCTGAGGAAAACACAGAAAGGTAGCAAGTACAATGCAGGCCGTGTGGCAAGCTCTGCCCTGGTGGACTGGCAGGCAAGGGCCAGGGACACTGCAGTATCACAAAAGGTACTACACATGTATTTAGGGAACTGAATTGTCTCACTGGGTTGGCCAAAAGTCCCATCCAGTCTAGTTGTCCTGACCTCAGCCAGCTGCATATGCTATGGAGGGAATAAAGAACCTGGGCAAATGGAGAATGAGCCCTGCATCCTCTTCATATGTGCTCCCACCCACAGGTATGCTGTGTTGCAACATGTAATAGTTGCCAAGGAACTGTTGAATATTCAGTTTAAATAACTGCATTAGTACTTTTACAGCTTCAGGTGGCAAATATCTCCATGGTTAGTAATTCATTTCCATGCATCACACAGCTAAAAAAGGGACCTGGGATATTGGTGGACAAAATGTTTTTTAATATTAGCATTTAACATTTATCTTAATAGACCAATGATCTTTAACAGATCTTCCGCATCTTCCTTAACCATCTATTTTCTCAACTTGATTAAACTCACTTCATTACATTCCCATTACACAGGAAGCTGTCCCCTCTCTCATCATGTAGTTTTACTGGGGGTTTTCCAGGCAGAGGTAACCAGATATGCCCATACCAACAAAATCTAGGAGTATGGTTGTATTGCACACAAAGTGGTTGGTTTTCTCTTTATTTCTTTGCTCATAATTCCTAAGGTCTGATTTGACTCTATTTTTTTTTTAATCTTGTGCTCAGCACTGAGGTGGTATGTTTGGAGATCCACTCCCAAGATCCCATCCCAAATGTTTATCATTAATTTTCCCTGTGCCCTCCCCGTTTTAACAGTAACAGTGAGCCTTATATTTGACTGCCCTGGAGAGTGTGGTATATGTTTTTACCTTGCTACTAAAGCCCCACGATCACTTTGACCATGCTTAACTTCAGACATGAGGCCATGACAATGACAGTTCTTCCTCATCAGTCTCAGTCCTCCCTCCCCACGCTGGATTCCTTGCATGAAATAATTCAAGCAAAAGCAGGCATACTGTTATAATTAGATTGTCAACAAGAGTGAGTGATAATGTTTCTGACTCCATTTATCTTTAATTTATGTGTGCTTATTTTCCTTAAAACAGAGTAAAGACTGAAATGCACTGAGAGTTGCTGAGAACCATGAGCAGAAGGAGTGGGACCAAAACACATGATGCTGATTATGGGAACAGGACTCAAGAGTTTAGAAATGTGATTTAATTTTGTATGTATGATTCATGAAACAAAATAATTCTGTTTAAGCTCAGTCCTCCATTTAGTAGGTGCAAAATGTTATTTGAGGAGGACAAATAAAAGTTGGACAACCCCCATTTCCCCCTATAAACTGGAACAATACTATAAGATAGCCTAGATGTTGATTGACATTTTAAGTTAAAGTAGACACACTGGAGCAAATGGGGATTCATAAGGGAATAGCTGTAGTGTGGCTTATACTAAATATACAATGGTATTTATACTGGATTTTGGCATATGAATGATGACTGGACTGTGAAAAATTGTTATACAATCCTTTGACTGTATATGGCACATTAATATTGTGAGGTCTAATAAATTAAAAATATTTATTTCTAAAAGTTCAAGCCAGAACAATGTTGAAAAGAATCTGAAAAATAACAAAAGATCATCAGTCCCCTTGACACTTCAGAACATATCTAAATGAAAATTGGGTCAAAGTAATGAAAATAATGTGCTTAAGAAATAAAATGCCTAAAATAAGAGCACTACTAAAGCTCAGTGGCATCTGTTTCTCTTATCTTTATGGATATTTGGTTTAATGGGTCAGAGGCAGAGATGAACACAGTAATACAATACATATGTTTATCCTTTACAATATAAGTGTCGTTTGCAAAGGCTGGGCATGCCAAGTAATTGATGACTACTCCACAAACAGTAGGATTGTAGGTATATCATTTTATGGTGGGTGGTTTATTCTTTGTGTTAGGTTTGTTATAATGGTCAACTACTGAGCAAGAAAGACTGAGGGCTAGAGCAGCAGGACTGTGGCAGGCTGTGATTAAGAAAAATTTGGCAGGGCTCTGGAAAAAAAAAAAAAAAAAAAAAAAAAAAAAAAAAAAGCCTTTTCTCTATCTATTTTGCTTTGGCAAAGGATTGGATCTGAAGATAAAAGACGTCCCTTCCAGACTCCTGTTTCTATACACTTTCTAACAGGTCTTTTACCACCTTTAAATACTCACAAAAACCTGAGCTTGGCACTCTGAAAAAGCAACCAAGTCAAGCCATGCACACACAGAAAAATAAAGAGCAACACAATGACTTCTGTTGGATTAATTTGTCAATATTATTTATTTGTTTGTTAGACACTTTTTATACAGAGCTAATTCCAAAATGGTCACTTTAAATTCTTAAAAAATAAGGGGGAAGAAAAAACAAAGTAACAGGATGGTTCTTGTCCCTGCTGTACACAACCATTCTAGATAATACCAGTACAAATTCCTCAAGCCATTAACAGATTTTTAACTAATCAGTTCATGTCCTCTTTCCATGTTGAAATTCTTTCTGCTCCAAACATCCCAGTGAAAGAGATAAGTATTCACAGCCATGTCCCTGCTATGACTCATATCTTGTTAGAACAGAAACATGCTCTTGGCTCTGTGGAAAAAAAATAAATCCCACAGCCGCCTGGTTTGGCCTGCTGCAAGCCTTCAGCTCCCTGAGTTGTACACTGTTGTGTCACTGAGGTCTTTGTGTCCCATAGGAGACAATTACTAAGAAGCACCTCCAGAATAAGTGATGCTCTGCATATTATTACAGGACAGCGAGGACTAAAACCATAAATATGCCAACCCTAGCATTTCAACATAGCCTTGATAGTTTTCATGCAAGAAATCAGCAGAGCAACTTAGTGTCGTAGTGATATTGCTCAGAGCAGGCTCACGTTAGTGGGAGACATGAGTCAGTGAGGTTGAATAGAGCTATGACATACCTTGTATTTAAGGTTTTTGGGGCTGGAAGGGTTTGGTATAAAACATGCTCTTTGGCAGTAGAGGGTTTGAGGATGGTTGGCTGCAACAAATGTGGTGAATGTGTGGGATATCACATGGCATCTTCTGTTACTATGTTGACCAATGCTTATCTGAGATTTAAAACTTCATTCTTTCATCCCAATTTGAAAAGGATCCATAAGTTCAGCTATGCTGTGGGAAAGTCAGCTACCTGGCAAACTAAGATGTATGGCTACTGCAGCCATTCTCCTAGAGGAGAGGTAGTTAGTAACAGGAAGCACTGAATCACCAAAATAACTTGTACTGGTATCCTAAACAAGGAAATGAGCTAGCCAAGAGCCACAAGAGCCAGCAGAATTGTGCCAGAAAATCCTTGAAGAGCTTTTTACATTCCTAGATTGTCTTCTTCAGTTAACCGCTAAAAATTCTAAAAGTAAAGCAAAACTAATAGGGTTAAATAAGAGGCACCATTCTTCTTCAGAAGTGACAAAGTTAATCAAATGTATTTGATGCAAACATCACTGATTGGATAAATGCAACATAATACTAGGAATGCAGTTACATCCACAGATCCTAACTGGTTGTTCTGTGTCCCATTATGTGACAGCTCTTTGCTCCACTGAATAAAATGGGTGACCAAATAAGCTCCCAGGGGGCTTCCCAGAATAAGACCAGTGGTAATGCAGACATACTAGCTAGTTCACATCTTAGCTAAACCCCCATTCCAGTATGAAAATACAGAAAGACATCACAATAAGCATCACCTTGGATTATTAAGGTCCAGCCAGAAGCATCACCAATATGTTGTGATGGGTTTAAACCCCAAAATCCCTTCCCACAAAACAAGTAAGTGGAAAAAATACCCTGTTGTGACTTCACCAGCAGATACCCATACCTGGAAGCAAATTCTGACCAACTGGTCAGAAGAAATGTGCCTGAATATGGAAGAGAAATTATTACCTTGAGTAAAACCAGAGAAACCTACTTATGTGAAGATTATACTCTAGTTTTACTACAGATGTCTGAGTTTGGACCATTAGAGAAGTCATGTTTTGCGAAAAAAAATGGCAGAAGTCTCTGGGACATCTTCAGTGCATTCTTCTAATTCAATAATTAAAGCACACAGAGTAGTCATATTGTGTCATACATTTAAAAGAGGTATTTATAATTGAATTAGGTACATATAAGTAGACTGCATCTCAGAAATCACATATTCATGACTTTCTTCCACTTCTGTCTTTGACATCGTATGGTTGATTCGAGTAACAACTCTGGCATCTGTCTAATCTTCTCAGTGTTGCACAAGGAAGAAGGAGAATCAGATAAGTAGAGGTTGGTATAGAAACAGATATCTGGATATGGTGTGGTCTACACAACAGTTGGGATGCCCTCTATACCATACAAGCAAAATAGGTAATAGATAGAAGTCAACAAGAGTGCACTGAAAGATTAAAAAAAAACAAAAACAAACAAAAAAAAACATATTTTAGTAATCTTCTCCAAAGACAAATGCACATCCTTCTGCTTAAGCATCCTAAGAAACTTGGACTTTGAACTTTTGCTAAATAAGACTCATCTATATCTATTAGCAATAATTATGTAAATGCTAATATTATTTCAACATTTATTGTTGATAAGGAAATTTGAAATTCTGAAGTTTTTTTAAAGACTGAAATACTTAGAAATTAATAAGTGATGAAATGTTCTTCCTATGTGTTTTTTTCTCTCCTCAAAAAATGAAATACTTTGATCTAGTCAAGTGTCATTTCAGCTTGTAATAGAACATTCCAGTTCAGAACAGATATAAAAACTTCAGGTTTTATTACATAAGCATCTAATTGTCCTTTCCAAACACTTTGCACTGAGTGCCCATCTCTCACACTTTACAGTCTAGTTAATAGGTCCAAACTACTGAAAGAGTAAAAGCAGCAAGATCCTAACCAGAGCTTTTGTTATACCATATGTCAAAACAAGATAGTGCAGTTTAATCTTGAGGCTACAAAGAACAAAATATATTTAATTATTTTATTTAAATGCACATTTTTTTACTGGAATCAAGTTCTCCCTTTGAAAAATTTTGTTTTCCAGATTAAAAAAAAAAAAAAAAAAAGTTTTTTTTTTTTTTCCAATAAAAGTTTTCATTCTGCAAAAGCTGCATTTTCCAATATAAATCATTACTGCGGGAACTGCTTTTATTCCATTTCTTAGAGGGCAAAGGTACACTTTGCCTCTACTGTACTGTAATAGTTCCTTATGAAATGTTTTTTCTCTTTCATATCTGACATTTTTCCTTATTGCCAACACTGAAATAAGCATGACTAAACACAGTTTTCCTGTGAGCCCACATGCAAAAGTACCTCAGGCAATGTACTCATTTTGCTGTTTATCCTGTTGAAAACCATGAGGACTTGGCACTTTCTCAAGTCCAGAAGAATAAAGTCAAAATGAAAATGATCTGCAATGTTGCTGAGCAACATCACTGAGCAGACTGGCGTAGACCTGCAGGACTTACCTCAGAGCTCAAGATGCAGTCTCCCTCCAAAATCCCTGGCAAAATGTTATGTGACATGTTTTACAACATTCTTTAGATTTCCACTTTCTCATCCAAAGGCTACTTAATCATAAACCAGAATCATTTAGGTTGGAAAAGACCTCTAAGAACATCAAGTCCAGCCACTAACATAGCATGGCCAAGTCCAACACTAAACCAAGCCCCTAAGCACCACATCTACTTGTCTTTTAAATACCTTTTTTAATACCTTTACAACCCTTTCAGTGAGGAAATTTTTCCCAATATCCAACCTAAACCTCCTCTGGCACAAATTGAGGACATTTCCTCTTGTCCTACTGAGACAAGGGTGTGAACCATGTCCCTTGTCCTTGGCATAAGATGGAGAGCATGCAACTTCTTCTCCTTTACAGTCCCATACAGTCCTCCAATGGTAAAGAGAAATACATGCCACAAAGCTCCATTACATCTAACACCTTCAGAAAGTAGCAAAATATTCCATGGATGTAATTCAAGCTAAGAATCTTGTGTTTATGGATGCAGACTAATCCACCAAGCTGTAGCTTTTTTTGAGCTCATTCTCTTCTCTAATAAACTTCAGGTTTGCTTTTTGCAGCAACCAGAATTCAGGAGAGAAGCTCTATTAAAACGGGGGAGAAAAAAAAAAAAAAAAAAAAAAAAAAAAAAAAAAAAAAAA
>CM021731.1:13390880-13407305 GCA_011075105.1 Heteronetta atricapilla
AAAAAAAAAAAAAAAAACCTGCATCAAAGCAAGATTTCTACCTTGGACTACAGCAAATTGCTCAGCTAGCCTGTTATTATACTTGAGGCATTCTCAGACAGCTGGGCCTCATTACAGACAACAGAGCTTTAGCTATTAACTTCAGAGAGAGCAGGATAAAGCACTAAATGCAATGAAGATCATTTAAAGCATGTTAAGCAAGAAAATGAAATGGTATGGAGCATTGCTAACACTGTATTCTAAGCATGCTTCCTGTTGAGTGCTGAAAGATCTTGTACACATTGGGACAGACCCTCCTATGGGTTTTTGCCTTTCTTCCAGCTTGGTGGGGCAATGCCCTGGCAGGGCCTTGCCTTGCTCTGGCAGAATAGCTAAATGGGGAGTTCCATCCCTCCTTCCTCATTGCACCAGTCCCAGTGGAGGAAGCATTTCTAGGCAGAACATTGTTGCAGAAAGGAGCTTTGGAAGGAAGAATAAAATAAAATAAAAAAGAATAAAACACACACACACACACAAACAAACAAACAAACAAAAATATGTAGCCAAGAGTTTGTCTGTATAAAATTTACTAATTTGTTTGCTATGAGTTTTAACAACACTGGCAGAGAAAAATGGAAGATAAATAGTATGGACATTGGTGAGAGGTAGGAGTGGGGTGAGATCTGGCTTAGAGCTTACTTTGATTAGATCTATTGCCTTCACATCTTTACATTCTATATACCATGGAGAAACTCATGTGGTTGGCTGAGCTGCTGCATTACAGAAGAGAAGTCTCTGGGGGGGCACATGGAGTTGGACAACGTGGAGCACTGCCAACAGAGAGCAAAGCGTTGGGAAGTAGTTAACGACACCAGGTCATTGTAGGCCACGAAGGACAAGGATGCCCAAGCCCAGGACCAGCAAGAGGGAAGGATCTTCAGTGCATTCCCCTGCTGACTCCCACTGCTGTTCATTCTGCCAAAGAACAAACCAACCAGGTGGAAACTTCTACAGAAACTAAGTAGTAAACAATTTACAGCTTTATAAAGTGAAGCCCAACCTGATTGATGAGTCTTTCAGGCCCACCAGCTGGCAACACTGCACTTTGGATAATTTCCCTGGTCTCTGGACATGGTAAAACTGTTTTGTTTGTGATCACAGACTGTTCTCAAATATGAGTTTTGCAGAACACAGTAGGAGAGCTCTTCTAATCTACCAAAAACTAGAGGCTTACGCAGACTTCATGAAGAACAACTTTTTAGAAAGTTCTGGAATTTTTCAAAGTCTTAAAGAAAGAATCTTTCTCCACTGTCATTTGTTTGGCTTACTTACCACTACAGCTATTTTTCAGAATCTATTTGGGGTTCATCAGCCACATAGCAACAGGCAGGTCTATCCTACCTTCCCCAAAGATACTAACACTTGTTCTTGAACTTTTTAATTTAATTTGTTCATTGTGAAATAACACAGCTCCAAGCTGGTATAAGTTAAATCTGAGCCTAACTCCAGGACTGGATTAGTCCCAATCCTTCCTCAAAATATTTCTGCATTTCTATGGACATACATAAATATTGGAAAGACAAAATTTCAACTTTCAGTCTCCTGAGTTTGTAAAAATTTCAACTTGAGAGCATTTTTTTTAAAAAAAAGGTACTCTTAAAAAGACCTTTGACAGCTAGGCTAAGACTTGAAGTGATTAGTTCTGAAGTAGGTTTTATGAAAGAATGAACAACAACAGCGGAAGGTCCAGGCATTAATATTAACCTGTAATAAAAGGAACGATGTTTAAACCATTCCTAGAAAAAAAAGATGAGTACCTAGTCCTGCAATGCTAGAAGAACCACATAGCTTAAATTATATCTAATCAGGCAAAATGCAGATATTAAGAATTTATGAGCAGCTCTGATATATTCTGAATTAATCAGTTCTGCACATTTAGAAGTTTTAATATTTAATGTCACTACATCAACAGTCCTGCAGAAATATTAAACTTTTGTACAGTCCCTTAAAAGGAATAACAAGAGCTTTTACCACACAAAACATCTGAATTGTGGTTGTAAGTTTTGTGCTGGGCTGCGTTTTTTGGAGAACCATGATTATAATATATTGAAATGTAACTGAAATTCTCAACACTTTCACTACATATGAAACAGGAATAAGGACAGTAATAATGAAAATAACAATTATTAAGCCAGGGGTAAATACATCTGGAATCTGATTAAGTCTCCTAGGCATGATGGATTACTCATGAAGGCTTACTAATATCGTACTTTCATAAAATCACTCAGATGAGTATAAATGGCACGCTAAAGGCATTTTAGATATTGCAGAGTATTAGTGTTAGTGTGTTAGTATAGTAAATCTTCTCCAAAACAACAGCTGTGGTAAGCAAAAATATCTAGAGATATTTATCTGTCCACAAATATCTTCACTGTAAAAAGCAAACACAATATCTATCTGCATTTCTAGCAATAATGGTAATTTTAAAAACAATACTAGCTATTCACTAGTAGTTTTAAAAATAAAGTGCTTAGAAACATTTAAATTGAAAATGTGGAAATGAAGATACTCTTCAGAAAAAGCTGAGATATATAAGATGCTGATTCCATTAATAAGATCCGTGTTTTGATTATAAACATATTTCTGAGATTCTCCTTTTTCAGTTAATAAAGTAAAAAATCATTAGAAAATCCCTAGATAAAAGAGAAGGGGGAAAAAAAAAACTGTTGAAGTTGTGCAGAAATTGCAGGAGGACATCAGAAAGTGTATAGCTTAGGTTAGTGATATATGCTCATTTTCATATCACTTTGGACTAACTTGTAACATGGTAAGAGAGAGAAACTCTGACCTGTATCCAAAGAGATACTAAATCCCTCTGAGAAATAGATTATAGGGTTACAAACCACAGGAACACCAGCCAACTGGATGCTGAACTAGATCAACCATGAGATTTCTCCAACAGCAAACATCCAACACATTTTTCTTCCCTGACCACATATGTAGCTGCCCCAGCATGGAAAACTCAGTGTGTTCCATATGAATGATGGAATAATTTTTAGAGAGTTGCCCAAGAGCACAGACCAACTTGAATCCATTATAAATCATGTATAAAGGGTACAAAGATAAACAGAAAAATGTCCCAAAGTTTCTAGAGCCCACAGGAGTGTTTTTTTGGTTGGTTGGTTGGTTGGTTGGTTTTTTGTTGTTGTTGTTTGGTTTTTTGTTTCTTTGTTTGTTTGTTTTGGGGAATTAAATATCTCTATATATGAATATCATTTTATTTCATCTAGGTACAGCTGCTTTTGGAAAATGGTATTCACATCTACCTGTGGTACAAGGCCCCCACATAAGCCCTGGAGAAGGCACCAGTTTGAGTGTGTCAGGCACAGCCCAGCAGTGGGAGGAGAGGGGAAGAAAGAGTTATTTTGTACTAGAGAGGGCCTGAAGAAATTTATTTTCTTGGTGTATAGAGCAAAGGCATGGGGTCAAAACCTAAACTATTAGGGAACAAAACTTGTGTCTACACAAGTGAACTTGAACTTTCAAATCAATATCAGAAGAGGAAGTTTTTCAGTATGTAAAGTGGACTACAAATGAAAGAACAATGGATACTGGCTCTAATGTCACTATGTTTTTTCATCAGACACAAGAAAAAGGATGGAAAGCAAACCAAAGAGACCCTTTAATTTGTTGCATATGTTGCTGACAATGCTAGGGATATAACCTTGTCCCCTTAAAATGTGGGGGGGAAAAAAAAAAAAAAAAAAAAAAAAAGGATTTAATTGGAACTGAGAGGAATTTGAAAAAAAAAATATTCATCCAGTTAAAAAAGGGCACCATCTAATACAGGTCAGATTTAACAATGGCAAAACAAACAAACAACCCCCCTGCAGCAATAAAAGCCAAATGTATTAAAAATGAAGTGGATTGAGATGTAGCTCTTCAAGATCAGTAAGCAATTGCTTGTTGTGAGCAATGGTCTTGTGTCTCCAGGGGCGAAAACACAAAGGTAGCAAGAGAATGGCAAGGAGTGGCTAAGCACTCTTTTAAGGCTCAGGACCTCAGGGGAATTGTAACTGCTACAATTTCTGTGCACTTAAGACAGCAGTCTGGCCATTTGCAAACTATCCTGAAAAGCTACAGATAAAAAAAGATGGGAATTTTAGCCACAAAAGTGAAACAGCAGACGTAGAAAATGCGTGGAAATGTGTGGAAAAACTCTAAGACCACTCATACAATTGTTCCAGCCCAGTGGTCTTATCTTTCAGCAAGAAGAAGCAGATAGTTCTTTGTGAGCAATCAGGATTCACTTTTCAAACCAATAATTATATGTAAGAAATAATATTGCAGCTGGTGACACCACACTGATAAGCAGTAGAAGGGAAGTATGGAAAAGCAGCTTTTCTGTGAAGAAAAAAATGCTAAAAAGAAGTCATTTTCAAGGCTTCCTTCTTCTTAACACAGGTAAGTACTCTGGATATCATAGCAGGTTCAGTGTGCTTTCCCCTCACAGGCCTGACGGATGGTTAATGGCTAGTGGAAGTAGATACAAAGGCAAGGAAAGCACAGCTTCCACAATTACACATTTCCTCAGCAATTTGCATTGATGAGTGTTGATTTACACCTGCCATGTGGGGGCTGCACAAGCAGCCTTCCTTGGCCGGTTCAATTTATGTAGATGATATTCTACAGTAGGGACTGGGAGAGGTTAAATTAAGGGAGAATGGGAAATGAGTGACGTGCACATTTATAAGTTAATATGGAAATGAATACCACACATGTAGCACAATAAAGACATACCTTTGTCATTTGAGTGATTTACACATAATTAAGCTTCCTTCTTGCAAACCAAATTCCTTCAGACTTTTCACAGATCTAATCACAAAGGGGAGGAAACCTCCAGGTCCCTATGGGCAATCTGTGAGTTACAAGACTGAGCTGAAAACCAATCAAGTTGAAAATAATGATTTGGAACCTGGCTTTCTTTTGGCAAGTAACAATCTTTTTCACAAGAACCAGTAACTAAAAAACAGCCATGCACGAGTCTGCCAAACATCTGCAAAACATTTGAATGCAAGCAAACCTTTAAAAAACACTGATCAAAATGGTAAGGTTATTGGAAAGTTATAAGCAAACTTAAAGGGCTATTTGAAATGAAACTCTTCTCAGCTAAAGCTAGAGAACTGCCTACATCTTTCTGTGCTATGGGGGGTCAAGGGAATAACACTAGTAGCATAATCGTAAAGCATATTGGAAAGGCAGGTGCTGCTGTTCATTGTTATGCTAAAAAACTCCTCACAATCTTCTATAGCAATTGCAGCTGTCTTTCTTTTACCAGTGTATAATAATTATCCATCTGATTAGCAAATGTAACCACCTGCAGTCAACTGGTTTACCAGTTGAGCTACTTCTAAGGATGAAATGCCTTTAAAATCAGACAAGTTAATGTTTTGCATTATATTGCTAGAACTAAAATGCTCTTTTAAAGTTTAATGTAAATGTTGATGGAAAAAATATTTCAGATGGTGTGGAATTATTTTCACTCTGATAAAAGTGCTCAGAAAATGATTCTCCAAAAAGTAAAAAAGTGTCCTAAAAATGTCCTGAATGAGTCTTAAAAGAAAAGGTAGCTCAGTCTCGATTCTATGAAGGGCAATTATTACAACCACGTTTTTTTTATTACTGAGTATATCCATCAAAATACAATCAACTCAGGCACCTCAGAGAATGCATTTAAATATATACAGACATTCTGTGTGGCCAGGTTCTCTCCCTGTCTCTCCCTGTCTCTTCTGATGATCACAGTCTTGCTTCTTATGAAAAAGCTGTTCTTCTCCTGTATTCCTCACCCACGTTACAGTGGCTGTGAAACTCTTTTCAGCCACTTGCCGGAGGCCATTTGACAGCTGAGTAAAGTATTATTAGTTTTTTCATTAACATAACTCATCATGGCAAAGGACAGGGAGGGTAGATTTTCTCTCTGAGGTGGCAAATTTTCATGGCAATTTTGATAGAATGACCTATTGTCTCTTAGCAGACAACTGAACTCTTAGTAATATTGGCAAACCGTGTCAGTGTCCTCTTGTGAGATGCACCAGTATCACAGAAGTGTAAAATTTACACTTTTGGACACAGACCTTCATTAAGGTCCTTAGCATCTCTCTATGTGTTTTTCTTCCTTTTTCTCCCTCCCTCCCTCCCTCCCTCCCTCCCTTCCTTCCTTCCTTTCTTCCTTCCTTTCATGTCTATTGGCTTGGAGGTAGTTTGTGGATCACATGATTTTCTCCTTGTTTCTTTGTCCTAACTTACCTTTCTGTATGTCCCATCAGAACAGATTCACATTTGAAATCTGCTGTATTTTTTTACCCACCTTTATCTTATATCCTCATTCAAAGACACATAGATGTGGTGCTTGGTTTAGTGGTAGACGTGGAAGTGCTATGTTAATGGTTGGACTTGATGATCTGAGAGATCTTTTCCAACCTAAATGATTCTATGATTATAGTTTCCTTTTAAATCTGAACATGACTTCTTTTTTTGTATGCATACTCATCTCCCTCTCATTTAAGAGAAGGCAGATAAGCAAGGAACAACCCTTGCTGGACACATCTGTCTTCCATATAGAAAGCAGCCTAACAGATTACTTAATACTGGTATTTCCCTGATTCATCCCATTAGCTGATTTCAACTAAATATGACAAAATGGTAAACATCTAAAAACTACTGTGTTTCCATTAATCCTCTCAAAAATCACTGACATGGGACAGACATGAGGACCCATTCAATCCTCAAGTGGAGAAGACTGACACAGCCACATTAGGAGACACCAGAGAATCCACATCTGTGTTCCAGCTGCAGGAAAAGCACTGTTCACAGGTTGCACCATAGTAGATGAGAAATAATCCCAGTTCAAGACAGAAAGCCATGTGGAACCAAGCTCATAATTTCTGAGATGGAAGTGATTTTTTTTTTGTTAGTAAAGGACAACCTTTTGCTATAATTAGTAGCTTATTTTATTTATTTTTATATGTGTGCATATATATATAAATATATATATATTTGGAAATACAGATGGCCTCACAAATGGGGCTGGCAAGTTTTATTTTTTACCATGTTTCACATCAATTTATTGTCAACAGAAACCTTCGAAGAAATCCTCCAGTCCAGTGTGTGCAGGGCACACCAGTAACAGATGTTAGAAGAGATCCCCTCTTAGTGTAAGCAGTGCTTTTGGAAAGTGAAGGGGCTTCATTGTAACAACCCAAAACGTAAGACATAATAAAACCAATTTCTTTTACCTTGACATAACCACTAAAGAACTCACTATCCTATGCAGTTACAACAATCACACATGAAATTTTCAAGGTGAGCATGCACTATACTTTCAAAGTAATAAGAATAATACTGTGATTAGAAGCAGGTAAAACTCATTTATTTCCTCAAGGAGAGAGGGACAGGAATAAAAGAAAAAGCAGGTGTGGGAAAGCACCTTGTGTTGCAAGAGGGCACCTGGAGCAGGTAAGACCCATGCAGGTTTTGAATGTACTTTGACACTTCTCCAGAGCAGAGGAATTATTCTGATGTAAATGTCATCTGATTTGCATCCCACTTTAGGACAGAAGTATTTAAGGAAATTCTATGAGATTCACATGCTATTAATCTGCTTTTATCCTCCTTCAGATGGGAGGAAGAACTCCAAGCAGCAGGGGAGTTCTCTCAGAAGAAAACTCAAAAAAGCTTTTTCATGTAAACAGAAGGTTCCTGGCTGTATGTGAATATAAAGAAAACAAGATTCCCTGGGGACTCCCTCCCAGATTCACACTGCCAGCTGTGTCAGATCAGACATCACTGGTACTGTACTCATTGCTCATGATCTGAAGAGAAAGAGTAAGCACCTGGTACTATGGCAGAAGACTTGTGCCCCTTTCTTACCTCAAGATGCTTTGTTGTTTTCTTGTTCATTGAGTTCTAGGTCATATCCCATTCCTAGAAAACCTCCATCCTACAAGGCAGATTAGGAAGCACCTCACAGATTGCAATGCAGTTGAAAGAAAAGCACAGAGACTTAGTGAAATAAAGCTTTTGTGAATCTATTTTATTTACTGTTTATACTCAAGTTCTGCCACAGAAGGCATAATTCCTGGGTGCAGGAGCAAGCATCATAGCATGTACGTTGGGTTTGTCTCACTGGCTTTGGCTTAATTTCTTCAACCTTTAAATGGTGGTATACTGTGTGCTGTTTTCATTTTGTATTGGCAATAAAGTCTCTACAGGCTTAAGGTGAGTTTTTCTTCTGCTTGACTCTGTAATGTTTCTAAGACACCTGAATTTCATCAGATTGCACCTCTTTCTGCACTAGAATTGACATTGTGAAATAGGCTCCATGTCCTTATGAAAGATCTGAGACAGAGGAAAATCTCTTTGAGGTGAATGGAGAACTACTGTAATTACAGATGACAGTATGTCTTATGGAAGCTGAGTTTAAGGTGCACTCAATAGTCATTGTCAGACCAAAATACAATGGTAGTTAGAAATGGCTTTACACAAGAAGAGGTATTATACAAACTCTTTTGCTGCATTCAAAGGTGTGAGAAACCAGGGACTTTTGTAAACTGTTTACTCACTTCAGAGGTGTATGTTTCTGATTCTCCACCTATAAATGTTTAGAATCTGATTTTTCAATGATTTTGAGCATCAGGAATCCCATTAACTTCTTCTGCACTTGTCTATGCTAGAAACCCCCCAGTGTGGCATCAGCACAAACAGTGAGCAACTAAAGTTATGCAAATGCTATGCAAAGAAGCTCTCTACCTCCCTAACCCAATCAGAAATCCCAGTGCTAGCTTTCAGTATTTAACTATATTAAACACACCCACAAAGTCCTCATCCTACGCTTGCTATTTCCAGCAGTCCAGTGGCGACAGAGGTGTGGAACAGCAGGCGGAGGCTGTGGTTCCAAGCAGGTGCCTCCCCTCCTCGCAGGGATCCTCTTGATATTCTTTACCATAGTGTGCTCTTTCTCTAACAAGTCTTTTTTAACAACAGAAAAAGGGCTTTGAAGTTTAATGAGTGATATTTAACTTAATATAATACTGTGTATATTAATTTCAGCAATGTTTGATAAATTTGATGCAAGGTTATTTCATCAATGAAAATTTTCCATCCACAATGTAATTATGAATGTATGGAAATGTACATTTATGCCATTAACATTAGCTTGTCCCTGTACAATGGACAAATATATACATAATCATCCCGTAACAACTCACAACAAAATACAATTTATTTTTTTTTTCCTGATTTTTTTATGGTTTAAGTTCTGTGTATTTCTGTTCCTGTCATCCTAGTTGACCCAAGTTGCTCTAGTAAGTCCTATACTTGTTTAAATAACTATCAAAAAGTCAGATTGAAAATCCACTAAAAGACTGAAATTTGCAAAGAAGTCAGTTCTGAACAGGGAATTTGGGATCCTTTTTTTTTCTTTCAGTTGAAAATTTTGAGATATTCTTTAAAGGAAAACGGTAGATAAGTAGACACTGAGCATCTATTTTTCTTGATACTTTTTCCAAGCTGTTCTCTCTTTGAACCAACATATTCCTCTTTTCTGGCTTTCCCTTCTCGATTTAAGACCTTTCCCACCTCCCTGGGGGAGGTAGGCAGGATGGTGTGTGAGCACCTGAGCCCCATTCTGCACCCACGTGAGCCCCCAGCATCAGCCTGAGTGGAAGCAAAGGTAGTAAAAAAAAGGAAGTAAAGAGCAAATTGCCAGCTGCTCACCCGTTTGCTCCGAAACACCTTCCGAAGACATTCTTAAATACTTTTATAAAACTGTTATTTGAAATGGATCTCCTCTTTGCACTCAGCCCTCATTGAGAATAAGTTGACATGTCATCCGGAGGTTTGCATCAACCATTTTTGGCTGATTGGTTTCAAATCCTCTAATCAGCTTACTGTCCAAATAATTGAGCCGTGTGTTGGAGAAGGCCCTTTGAGGCACACGCAAAGACTTCATCGCTCCAGGCACTGCAGGGAAATGTGAGCCAGCATTTCCAGGGCCACAGTCTGCCTACCCCACATCCCATCAATTCTGCTGCACAGATAGCTAATGGAATCATAGACTGACTCTATTCATCTAAAAAATACTGATTTAACATGCTTGTAGTTTTGAAGCTAAGTTTTAGTTATGCATTTTTCTTCTGCTTTATCTAAAATTGTAATACTGAATTCCTGTCATTGGCTACTGTACAAAACAATAGAAGACAGTGTGATCCTCAGAGAGGGTGCCTAGCTCAGAACTGATATAAAAAGCAATGAAAAATATATATTAGTGGGGGCTAGTGTGGCATAATACAGGTGCAGAGAGAGGGTTTCTACTTGCACAGGCAGCCCACAGTGGGATTTAAAATGAGGTGGCCTGATGTGGGTTGACTTCATCTCATGCTGTCCTTGTTTGGAGGGAACAAATCATTGCTTGTCCATAGAGGTGATATGGCTGCCACCTTCAGAGCTCCCTTTCTGGCCATCCAGCCTGGTGCAGAGCCTCTGCAGGAGGGCCAAATGCCAGTTTGCACCATCGAAAAGGCACCAACAAATTTGCCTGTTCCCCGAGCTCCCACCTCCCCTGCACTGTCCAGGACAGCTGCCTCACCCTTCCTCTAAAAGTCTTCCCTTCCTTCCAACAGCTAAAGGAGAAATGGGTTAGGAGTTCTGCTTTCTTCTGTCAAAAACTACCATGCCCTGTTTTTTATACCTTCCCTTTATTATCTTCCTTTTATTATCTTCGCTATTTCCTAGTTCTCTGTAATTACGTACTGGGACATCAAACAGTGAAGCAGGGACTGCTTTTGAAGGCTTTTATAATTAGCTTTTCTATTGTGTCCTCTAATACCTCCTCTGGCTTTAGACTTACTTTTTTTCTGTTCACAACCTCCTGAACATATGGTGGTAAATATGCAGCATGCTGTGAGCTTCACCTGGAGTCTACTTACAATATATCTGCAATGTAAATAACAGACTTCGTGTCAGTCAATTAATCACACACCAGTGGTTGGCAGAGGGCAGGCAGATTGCAGGAAGAGAAATTGGTAAGTGGTGTCTTGATCAGCATTGGATTTGAAAGTATTAAACATTATCTAAGCCAGAGTGCTTCTGTGTTATCACTGCTTTTGCCTAAAAACACTCCTTCCAATTGCATTAGACCCCCAGTTTGCTTGATACCATAAAGACCTGTCTGAAGGCCAAGGACCACTTTGACAACATTTCACCCATTGGAGTCACATTCCCATTTCTACCAGCAGAGAATATGATCCAAATTCAAATTTCATACAAAAAGTATATTAAATGTAAAGTGATCCCAGGATGATATACAAAATTTAAATATTGTCACTCAGGTGTTTCTTTGTTTGTGTGTGTGTGAAATTAATGCAAATGAATTACTTTACATACATGTTTTATTCTTTTTATTGTGACAATGCATATGAGCAAGACAAACTACTTTGTTTACCTGATTCACTTTACTTAACTCAAGGGATTCAAATGCATATCATCAATTATAGTCACAAATTGTTTTGTGTGTAAAAAAAATAAAATAAAAAAGGCACTCTTCTTCAACAGAACTTTTCTAATTTGAATATCTCAAAGGATTTTCTGTGCTACATTAAAATCCTTGTAATTCCCATGAAGAAGTGAAAATATAGAAATGAATCATCTAATTTTTAAATGTGCTGTTGTGGAGGACAGCAAAACACTAGATCAGCCTTTGACTTAAAAGCCACTGACTTCTGATGGTCACTACCTAACGATTTCCATCAAGCTTTCAGGTATGTGCTGTCTTTGCAACCTGTAACTATGTTAGGTTTGATTGAAATTCACCATAACATTCAAAAGGGAGAACAGGCAGTGTAGCTGGAATGCCTTCGAAAAGAGCTCATTCACCTAAATTTGCTTCCAGGGAAAATAAATTTATTTTCAAGCATAAACATGCAGAAAATGCAACCACACCACAGAAATGTGAAGAACATTTATTTAGCATATCGATCTTGCTACAATGTCCTGCTATGCCAATGGAAACAGCAGTAAAGCGGCAGGAGCAATAAGCACATACATAGACATTTTAATATTCTAGACATTATAATGCAGTGGACCTAATCACACGAATAAAGGGAAGTTTAGGTATCTAAAGCATAGCAGCTCTTGAAGATGTGTGCAAGCTAGCAAGGTTAATTTCTTTAATATATTTTAGAGGATGCGGCTTTGAAGAATTTTGATGGGTAGAGCAAAAAGCATAAACAGCCCTGGAAAGGGCCAAAGAGCCACCTTTTTCAGGAAGATGGGAGGCAGTTTCAGAGCATCTTAGCCCAGGTCAGACCCAACCTCCTCTCCCAGAGCCGCTGTAAGCCTTGGCAGCAAACAGCACCAGTGGTGGACACGCTACTGATGGCCAACCAAGCTTGGAAACAGCCAGCACCAAAGTTGTCCTGAGAAAACATTAGGCACAAAACTCAGCACCCCAAATCCCTGGGCATCCATATCTCCTTGATTTTCCCTCCTAACTGTAAGCATACAACTATTGACACACAGCAGTTCTGAAGCCTGAAGCTACACCATCGGCATGGCTGCAGGCTGGAGCAGAGTCAGCCCATGTCCAGCCCATGCGGGGAACAGGGCTGAGGGTTAGTTAAGACCAGCTGCTGGTGAGACAAACCAGCCATTGCAAACTCTTCAGTCCAGCATCCCTCACTGGATTCAATTAAAGGGCTTTTTTTTTCTCCATCCAGGGCTTGTCCAGGGAGCAAGACTTGAGTGGGAAACAAAGACAAGCCCTGAAGCAGAATATCTGATAATATTTCTAAGTTAATTTATAATCATAATGATTTTGCTCTTAGAAGATCAAGTAAGTAAGATGGTGTTGTGATTAAGGTGCAGAATATCTAATGTAGGAGGTGCATAAAAGGAAACCAAGGAGTGCTATCCATCAGGAAGATAACTAGAAAAAGATCAAGTTTTCCCCCATTCTCACTATAAATCTTTCACTGAGGAGAACAAATGGGATATAGAGAACAAGAATTTCAAAAAAAAAAAAAAAAAAGAAAGAAATGAAAAAGGAGACGTGTTAAACACTACCTAACAAGCTTCATGACATGAGCACAAAAGTCTTAAACTCAATGTCATAAATTCAATACCATCAAAAGATTCAGCTACTATGTCCTTAGAGACAGCACTGTGTAAGTGAAGCACAATATTAAAAGACACTGAAATCTTTAATATATGTTAAATATTTTAAATTCATAGATCTGATTCACAGAAATATCACAGAAGCATCATCAGCCATTTTTTCCCTTCTGTCACATTTTTTAATAAATGTGCCACTTTTTCCACAATTAAAAGATGGCCCAAATATTTTACAGAAAATGGATAATCCACAAAACTGTCCTTGTGGACATGACTGTATCTAATCATTATGTCTGCTCCAACAAACACACCCAAATATGCTAAAATTAATACCTGTGTATGTTTAAATTACCACTTGGAAAGAGATTAGATTTGAAGCACCACATCTATCCCTAGAGGCAGCATGCATTGATTACTCCTTACAGGTATTTTCATGGGGAAAATACCTTGTTCAGAAGTACTGAATAATGTGATATTGCTGTATATAAAACCTCTCCTTTTGGTTTTATATTTAGGGCACATAAGCCTTTAGTTTCTGTTTAAATGTTCTAATCTTCTTAACGGTATAATCAAGCCTCTAATATATAATATTGTAAGTTTATATTTAGAAGGAATAACCATCACGTTAGTGGTGATGGACATATCTCTCCATTCATCTAACTGAATTACCCTAGATAAATCCCTTTCCCCAATTCATTTTTGCAGAGACAGCAAGCGGCTTTATTTTATTTAAAAGCAAATCATACAGTTGCAAGATATTTATAGTTAGCATGTAAAAATCCTACTTTAATTTTAAGAAATGCTTTTCTTCCTCCATGTCTTGTAGATTTTTGGATGACACAGGATTTTACAGGCTACAAATTCAACAAAAGGTATTCATGTCCTGAACAAGTCACAGAAACTTAAATTATGTCTGCATCCTTCAACATCATTGTGTTCTTGGAAAGTAAAAATGAGCTTCATTTCCTTTAAGGAAGTTTATATTTAGGCATATTATGGGAATCTTTTTTCTGTATGTGGAACTGGGATTTCTCCCAGCGATTCCTAAGATATTAACAGTTATGTGACACATAAAAGGATCCCTCACCAATACAAACACTAAGCCAGAACTAAGCAGGAATGGGCTCTTCCTGGGAGATAATGAAGGGGGATTTTCCAGACACCAGGCGGTTGGGTTGTCTTTTGGCATATGATAGGAATTACAGTAGGACTTGCCATCACACAGTCAGTCAGCATAATAAATAGCTACTAAATATGCAGGATCCCAAAATATATAATAAAAACTCTGCCACCCCACTCACATATATTTCCTTGTTTGCCTCTTCCTATTCTGAAGAGAACATTAACTCATTAGTCACCCAACACATGCAATTATTTATCCCAGCAGCGATCAGATTGCCTGCAACAGAAAGACTGAAGAAGCAACAAAGCATCCAGATATGTAACAAAGGATATCATGGAATATGCTCTTAAATATGTAACTAAAAGAAAGGTCAAGCAGCTTATTATCCTGCTGTTACACTTTCATCATATGTAAGAATTTCCATATTGTTCACCAGGAACACAGGAATGTGTTCCTCAATGTGGTTTTATCATTCATTCTTACTTTGTCCTGGCTGTAAATACCTATAGAAGGTACCAGCAAGTTACACCCAAAAGTAAAAAGGCCATCACATTCTGGTCTAGCTAATTACAAAGGCACTGATATCTTTTTATACTAAAGTACAGTGCTCTTGACATTAGGGAAAAAAAAAAAAAAAAAAAAAAAAAAAAAAAAAAAAAAAAGGACAAAAAAAAAAAAAAAAGATGATTCCCTTCTGATTTACATTCATTACAAGTACTTTGCATGATGAACACCATAAACACATGTTAAATTCAGCAGAAGAGATGAGAACCAAAGTGGTATACAGCTGGAACTTAATCCAGATCTTTTGACCAGGTTTCTTACTGATACATCTGTCTAGCAGCCTGGGGGAGAGTCAATAGCTAGAAGCTGTCAATCCAGCTATGTTCTGTGAGCAATGAGCTCAGCTTTTTCTAAAAGAGAGAGAAGAGGAGAAGAATCAAACCTCACTAAAATCTGCATGTTGTGCATCTTTAAAGCAGGGCCCAGTCCCTTTTCACTCAATATGTATATATCATACCTATGTTAGTGAAGTCCTCTGTATCCAGACAGACAGGATATGAGCTAAACCACCCCAGGACAAAAGGAACGTGTATTTAATCTGAGATTTGCGTTAGACATATTACCTTCTGGAGCTATGTCCAGTCTTATTCCCTGCAATGTCTCTGAAATATGTCAACACCCTTTCCCTAAACCAGGCTTTCTTCTAATTCTACTACCTTGCCTAGGCTTCTTGGGGCAGACTCAATAAATCATTGTTTTTATGCTTTGCTTAACAGAGGTAGCTGAAAACTTTAAATTATATTAATTTTCAGCATTGAAGGGGCCAAACTAACTTTCCTGGAATGGGGTAAAACCAGAGTTGCTATTCTAAAAGCCATGCATTTTTCCCAGAAGATCAAGAGTGTCTCTGTTTCATTTGCCATGTACAACTGCAGGGAAGGAAAAGTTTCTATACAGGTTGCGGAGGCTGAGGGTGGTACAGGTGGTGAAACAGAATCAGAGACTAGAGAAGGACAAGTGAAAACACCATGTTGTGCTGCACCATGTGCACTGAACTTGTGAGTTTACTTCAGGACCCTGCCTACTCCCTCAGGCTGGCTCATCCCTTCTGCATCCACCTCTTGGCACCAGCAACCTGGGGTCAGCCTCACCATGAGGCAGCACTGCCCTGACAGAGACAGAAACTGCAATCCACGTGCTCGTTTGGAGGAATAGATTCGTAAAATTTTCCAACGAGTCAGACATAATGTCTGATTTTTGTTTGTCAGGGATTTGACCAGTCTAAAGATGTGATGTACTGTGTTTACTAGCTTCTATATGAGTACTGTATATTGTAAAAAATCAACATGCTCTAGAGAAACTGTCAATCAATCAATCTATCTTTATATCTATCTATCTATCTATCTTCCCTATTTCTGACTGCTTGCAGCTAGAGAATACTTGGAAAGTGCAACAAGTGCAAGCTTTGTAAATCTGTAATGAGAGGTTAATAGACGCAGTGCAAGTCACTAATGAGTACTGTACCCAGCAGTGTTTCTTAGCTGTCAGTGATGTCCAATCAGGAGAAATAGAAGGAAAGAAGGAAGGAAGGAAGGAAGGAAGGAAAGAAGGAAGGAAGGAAGGAAGGAAGGAAGGAAGGAAGGAAGGAA
>CM021731.1:13416069-13656722 GCA_011075105.1 Heteronetta atricapilla
CTGTCCCGCTGCCCCAGCCCTTGTCTGTCTGCCTGCAACCCCGTCCCTCAGCCCTGCTCCCTGTCCCTCTGCTCCAGCCCCTGTCCTCTGCCCCATCCCTCTGTCCCTGTCCCAGTCCCTGTGCGCTCACCCCAGATCTTCTCCTTTTGCCCCTACCCTTCCTCCCCAGCCCCTGCCCCTCTGCCCCTACCCCAGCCCTTCCCCTCATGGATGTTCACCTACTGCTGTGGAAAATAATTAAACCTTAAACCTTCTCCCCACCTCCAAAATCACACACACAGGGGGATGTCAGCCCCCAGGAGTCTGTGCCCAGGAAGAGGAGAAAAGCCAGTGGGGACCACACGGGGAAAGAGCAGCTGAACGTGACACACTGGTGAGAATAATTCATAGAAACATACATTTTTAACAGAGAGGGGCTGGCAGAGGGACCGCAGCATCAGGAGATGGGAGCAAACCTCCCAGTGTACAAAGCATCCACCACACTGCTGCTGGATCCCCACCAGTGCCCAGAGACAGCGCGGGTGAGCGTTGGTGACATGATATAACCAGAAAGGAGAGCGTACCTGCCAGCAGTTTTTGAAGTGCAAAACTGGCACAGGCTAGGGGCTCCCTCCTGGATTAGTTTCGGTGCCAGAGGGAAAGGCTCCCTCCACGGAGGCGCGAGCCACATGGCAGCTGCCCCACGCCCGTGCAGGCTGCTGGGCTGGCCCACCTCCCATGCAGCTGATGGAGAGCCCGCGCGGTGGCCCAGGGGACATCCTTGCCATCTGCCGGACCTGCCTCTACCACTGGCTCCTCACCGAGCCTGAGTTCACCACCACCAACAAAATCTTTGCTGTGGCCATGTCCCTTGTTGGCTTGGATGGGGGAGAGGCACAGTGACACGCTCCTCCATGAAGGCACCAGAAGAGGCACCAGGGGTGCGTGGTGCAGGGGACATCCAGCTCTCCCCGCCGCTCCAGCTGGCGGCCGTCCTGGGCCACTGCCTTGGAAAGTAAGCTCCTCATCACTCTGGCTCCCAGTCTTCCTTTTTAACTGGCTTATTTATTTTTCAGTTTGGGTATTTGTTTGTTTTGTATATTTTTTTAACATCTGTGCCTCCCTCATAAATTTCAGTGCTTGTAAAAGTGATGGGCTCACATAATTTGCTCGTGCCAGTCTCATGCAGGCATAGGCTGTGCAGGCTCACTCCAAAACTGCTGCCCATGGGATGCGTTGGCCCCGGCGTGCTCCTGCTTCCTCCTGCCCGGCGCTCACCATCGAGGCCAGGCTGTGGATGGTGCCTGCATCGAGGAGCTGCCTGGAGTAGCCAGCAGTTATTCCCTAAAGAAGAAAGTGGCAGGGGAAGGGGGCAATTTGTGCCCACCGCTGCAGGAGTGGTCCCCGGCTGCACACTAGCTGCCAGCAATGCCTTTATTTATTTTTCCACCAAGAGATAATTCTCTAAATGAGCTTGGGAGCATGGGAGTATCTAATCTGCCAGGGGATTCAGGGGCTCAGTCTCATTCTCACTGAAGACATTGGATTTGGATAGTCCCCGTGGTGATGAAATTTTAGGCAATTTTCTTTGTTTCCAGTTGTTGAGCACACAGAGTAGCCAGGACTGTCAGTGCAGCCGGTGCATCCCTCTCCTGTAAGAGCTGCCTGTGTCACTTAGCAGTGAGGGGAAATCCAGCAAAGGAGTATGAAAAGGGCAACATCTCCACGTGGAAGCCCTGTGCCTCACCTTAGCCACCTCGTTCCTCCATCTCTGTATTTTATGCCTCTCTCTCTCCTTTCTCCTTTGCTTTTACTGTTCCACAACATCTCTCACCTCTTCCTTGAAGGGAAGGGAAGCCCTGGGTCACAGCCTGCATCTCGTCCCTGCCTGGGGCTGACTCTGCTCTGTTGTTCGAGGAGTCCACAGAAGCCTTGGGCCACTAATCTTGAGGGACACAAGGGGACTGTTTGGGTCCTTCCCCCACCGGCAGCAGTGTAACAGATATTTACACCAGAGAAAATACCTGCCTTCCTGGCCCCTCATCACACAGGTCAAAAAGCGCTTCCCAAAACCATCCTTCAGATTTCATCTTTGCATGGAAGAGTGATGCCGATGATGCCCACCAACAAAACAGAGGGACACGGGGTATTGCAAAAACCGCAAAGCCACAGTTATGTGTGTGCCTACAATAGTAAGAACTGTCTGATGAAGGTGAGATGTTGATGCAATGTCTTAGTCCATAATTTCCCATTTACCCTTCTCCTATTGACAGCAAGATTAAGAAATTATTATTATTAATAAAAATAGTATAGTTTATTTAAGGAAAACAACCAGGACCAACCTGCCTGTAACAAAACAAAAGCTTGTAAAATCATAATAATCTCTATTTTCACATGTCTCTGATCCAAGATTCTTGTGTGAGTTATGACTATTCACTTTTAAAAGCAGAAAGCACCTACTGCAGTTGGACAGGGATTGCCATGGGCTTTCACCCATCATGTAGTATTTTTTTAGCACAGAAAACAACGGGGAGTAAATCGAATTGAGAAATGAGTAAAGACGGTTGTCTGCAATGGAGAATGCAATAGGTGGAATGTAAATAATTACTCAGGAGGTACAGGGCCCTTCCAGGCATGTGTGGTGGGGGGAAATCACAGCACAGATGGACGTGGCTGCGGTCCATATTAATTTATGAAAGTGATTATTCAGGCAGTGGAGCTGCTCACTTCATTCAGGGAGAGAGCTCGCACCCCAAAAGCAGAACAGCAAAGCACGCTAATGGGAGAGGAGCAGCTTTATTTACGTGGCCATGGCTGATCATTCTGCAAGGGCCAGGGTAGGCTGAGGAACTATTAAGCAACACTGAGCAATTAAGACCTTTGCCAGAGCTCTCTGGTTCTGGATAAAGGCTTCCATGGGAGAACATAGAAAAACACTCTTGCCACTGCTACCACTTGAAGAGTCCTGATGTACATCTTGCAAACAACTTTCTATGACAAAAAATAAGGAAACTGCCAAAGCTTTTTTCATAATCAGCCACAAACAGAAATACAGACTGCCTGGTTGCAAGTACCACTTGTTCCCTGCACTACAGCATGTAGCTTCTAAAAACAGGACAGCAAGTTGAGGCACTTTTAACTTTCTTATTCTAATAAAGACTTTCAGGTGTAATTTTCAAAGCAAGATGTCTCCACCAAGCATTTTTATTTTCCGCTCATCCATGCGAGCTGTTGGTATTTTCTGCATGCCTTTCCACTGGGCCATTGGACGGACACAGAGAGCTGACCTGCACTTTTTGCTGCTTGGAAGGTTTTGCTAACGAAATAAATACTGTTGACTGGAGGAGAGTGACGTGATGGATGTGCAGAATAAACAACCTTGAAGCCGATACCATCGGTGAATTGTTCATGAGCATGTCACCCTTGAAGAAGTAGTGCCACCTTACCAGAGGCAGTGTTACCCCTGAGCCTGCAGGCTCTGCAGCTTGGGTATGTTCTTGTCCTCCTGAGACACAAGGGATGGACTTTGATGTGCAGCACCTGGTCCTCTGGAGAAGAGGAATATAATGTGTTCAGCAAACGCTTGTACCAGAGCTGCCACACGCAGCCAGGCCAAGCCAGTCTCTGACATGGGCTAGAAAAAATGGAAATCGTTGAGGTAGGCCTCCTGCAAATACAAAAAGAGACCTTCAACACACTTCAGCTCCAAGCTGGGAAGTTCTTCCCCAGCCATCCCAAGGGTCCCTGCATGATCTGGTTGAGGGAAATGAGTGGGGCGGGTGGGCCTGCCCTTGCCACTGGAAGACAAAGGCCTCGTCTCTTCTGGCTGCCAGGAGAGCTGAAGCCTCTCTGAAGTTTGGCTTCAGCAGCACTGAGGCATCTGCCTCGTGAATGCCGGGCAGGAAAGTTAGAAGTAATTAGTAGCTAATCGATCTCGCCTCTACTTTCAAAACAAAGTCTTCTGTTCATGAATTCTTCTCATTTTCTTCTCTTATTTATGCAGGCGCAGCCGCAGCAACTTACCAGAGGGGCCTGGAGCTCTGGAGCAGCCTTGGCCACGCCAAGTAACCCGTTGGGATGAATCCCTTTTTTGTGCACACGGCTTGTCATAGTCATGTAATAATGCAGCCTTGCCTTGCCAGTTGCATGAACTTTGCTCTGACGTAGAGCCCAAGTCATTTTGAAACAAAGGCCTAAATGTGAAATTACAGGCAACTTCCATGCCTATGTTATTACGAGATTTTAATTTTTCTAGGGTAGGAACAATAGCAACTGTTTGGCTGCTTTATTTTCCAGGGCATGGGTACAATATGCAGCTTCTGTAAACTGACATCTCGTGATTTCATCTGAAAATAGAATATTTAACTGTACACATTGTGATCTCTCTTTTATTGCATTTCATTCAAATGGTTTTAAACTTGTATTTCTTTACTGCTTATTAACTTTAATGAGGTATGAATATAAAAGAGAATATTTAAAGGGTTTTCTTTTTCAAAAAGGCATTTCTTTACAAACAGTGTTGATGTTATCAAATAGGTGAGTCTAAAATCTTAAATTTATTTTTGATCCTCTAGCCATTAAGAAAAATATAAGCTTAAAAAAGAACTCAACAACAAAACAAAACAATACAAAAACTTCAAATCAGGCAACTAGTATGAACAACTTTCTATTGTCTGGCTTAATAACAGAATTTAAACAATAATATTTTTAAAGTGTAGGAAGTGTTTATGAGCCAATACCTTATGTATTTGGGTTATTTCTGCAAAATTGCTTTAAAGATTTAAATCTCCTACTACAAATAAACAATGTTCACGCTTAGATAACAAGGTACTGTGACAGATTTTGAGCTTAGAATTATTCTGAGTATGTAATGCATAAAAATAAAAATTGTTTAAGATAAAAACTCAACAGTCATTACAGGTCTGGGTTATTATAAACTCCTAATTTGGATGTAATTTCCTTTAATGAATGACTGTGGGTGCAACAAAAGCATAAAAATATACTTTTTTTTTTTTTTCTGTTTCTGCTCCACGGTGCCAATGTGCCTTATTAACAATGCATGAGGAGTGTACCTAGATATATTTAAGGAAACTTGATTTGACTCCAGTTATTTACAATTCTAATGTTCAATCTTGCTTTGGAAATCTGATTTTTGATGTATTTTAAATAAACATGTTTGATATAAAGAGGCGTCTCCTTCAACAAACATTCATGTCCATGGTTATTGTTTCCTGCTGTACATTCACTGCTCTGCATTTCTGTGAAGAAATGCTGGATATTTACACGTTACATGTGCATACTGAAGTTTCCAAGGCTTTCATTAACTTGCAAATATTTATCGTGGGTAGCCTTTATCTGAAGAATTTTTTAAATGTCAGTGGCCACAAAAGAAACCCTTAGTCCATTTTACAGCCTGATTTATCTCTGCACTTCACTGTTCTAACCTGAATAACCCCAAGGACCCAAGGTACACAAGGCAAACAGGCTAGGACAAATTTAACCATTTACTTTTCAAAGGAAAGCAGAATGTAAATCCTGAGGAAGTCTATAAAAGATATTCCTTCTATTTTATGTAATGATTGCCAAACTTGCAGAGACCTGGAAACAGCCAATACAGTTAACTGTGCGTTTGGAGGATTTTCTCTTATCATTTAAGACATATCTAAAACACACAATGAACATGATTAAATGTCAGTGAACCTGTGCATGGTGATCCAACATCCAACACTTTTATCTACAGCACACAACTGCAGCTTGCGAGGCCAGAGGCACGTTGAGAAGATGCTTTTTGTTTGTCAAGTGTCTACCACAAAAACTTTCTAGGCTGCAGGTGCAAATACAATCTGAGCAAAATCTGAACTGTGTTTGCATCAAAGCCATTTAAAATGTCCACATACTTAGGGAAAACCTGAGAATAATCAAGGAGTCCCCTTTGATAGGGATGTTCAGGAGGAAGGTGCTCCCAGGTAGCAGGCTGGGCTGCCAGGATGCCTCCTGCTGCCTCCACACTCCCTTACCCCAGGCCAACATGGGACATGCATCAGGGTGTCAAAACCTGGTCACCAGGGCCACCAAGTGCTCACATTTATTTATTTATTTTTTCAGCTCATCAACACGGAGGCAATGTGTGCAAGAAAGCTGCAGAGGGGTTAGTATGCTGGTCATCCTCAGTGACTGAGTTGTTGTATTATGCACGGAACACAATCCTTGTTTTTGGTTAAAGAGCACGTTTTGGTGATGAGATACGATAAATGGATAAAGGCAGGGGAGCTACAAGCTGCCTTATGGGCTGGGGGACGTTCCTGTGTGATGGCTGAGGACCTTGGGGTAGCTGGGCATCACCAGCAAAAAGCCCAACCTACAGATGGGCACTGAAAGGTGAAAGTGAAAGGCAGCCACTGCCACAGCTTCAGGGACCCTGAAGACCAGGTACACGCAGGCCCATGCCCAAAGATCACAATACATGGGTGTAGCAATACATGGAAAGTGAAAAATGGTTGAACTGGTGATGAAAAAAATGAGAATAGAAAACAACCTCGTTCATCTTCCCAGCACACACCACTTACTGAAAAAAAAAATCTGGTCAGAGCTGCACAATTACATTGCTTTCATTTAAATTCACCTGCTTGCAAATTGTAACATTTCTAGTTTTTCAGAGCAAGCTGTAGCCAAGAAACATGGCCAGACCATAAACTTGGGGCCAGCACACCATGACCACATGAATGCAGTAAAGATGTTGGGAATGGCATCTCCGCTTTTATTTTTACCCCCAGAATGACTTTTTAACCAAAAAAAAAAAAAAAAAAGACCGCATGGAAAATCAGACTAAGAGGTTATTTAAATAAATAAATGAATAAATCTTAATTTGTATTAGCAGCAAAGCAAAGCATTAGGATAAGCCAGAATATTATACAGTAAGCAGGTTTATCTCATTATTCCAAATCTTTCACTAGAAGTCTAAAATTCATCACTTATGAGTCAAATATTCCTCCCAGCTCCCTTTAAGAAGGTCACTGAGTTGCTCAGAGTGGTTGTCAGTGAGAATCCCCTGTATAACATAAAGTAGAAATGTAATCACATGATTTTTACCTTGAGATGAATCATGGTTACTCAGCTGAGGAGCAAATGGAGAAAAGTGTTGGGTTCCCACCTCTGCCCCTTGCTTCTCTTAGGGAAATCAGTCCTTCCACATTCCAGTGTCATCAGTTTTAACATGAGACTGTAACAACTGGCCCATGATGGGCAGCAGGTTCAGGGTACAACTGTGTTAGGTTAGATATTGATTGCAGCGCTTCTAAACTCCCTCTACAGTAACTCTCTTAAGAGCTCTTAGTAAAGCATTGAGTCTATATCAGCTTTTAAGCCAAAAGGTGCTTTTGGCATCCCAGTATCTGCTACCATGGATCGTAACGCTCCACCAGGGAAGCTTTGCTACAGCTCAGACCTTTCAGCCAAACTACAACCTCACTTTACAAGGTCTTAAGGATTTCAAAAAGCCATTACTCTTTCTTCGGCATGATGTAAAGTGTCATTTTTAAAAAATTATTAACCCATATCAAATATTTTCATTTTTCATACAATTGTTTTTCTGTTCACTGTATTGGACTTTGCTCCATCACTGCTAGATAATCAGAACACAGTGATAGTAGAGGAAATCTCCCTGTGAAGGAACTTCAGCTATCAAGTTTTCTCTCACCCATCTCTTCAATGAGCTGAGTAGATCAACTTCTGTAAGCTCCCCACATGGTGACGGCTCCCACTTGAGAAGCACTCCCCAGAGTCTGGCTGGTTCTTGCATGACATGATGCACAACAGTGCAAAAAGATGTTACACTTGTATAACTGAACAGGCTCTTGGAGAACTGCCATGGAGAGAAAGGGATGAACCTGAGAAACTGGCATCTCAAAATATCTTGTTGGGTCATCATGTATTCACCCATAACAGGTTTGAAGATTTCTGATGTGTGTTTATAGAGTATGAACAAATACTAGGGTGTACCTGCAAATCCCTGCTCACATCTGCTGGTCAGGGTATTTCTGTTTTCTCAGAGTTCATCTAAAGCCCCCAAAGGATGTCCCAGCCCTGTACAAAGGACCTGAGTAGCTTCAGTTCAGCCCCATTGCTCATGTGCCTGCTTGGGACCTTCTGTAATTCAATGTGCCAGTCCCACATTGATTTTTCCATGGTGTAGTTCCCTCTGCAATAAAAATAGAAGACCACTCTGTGAGTGTCCGTGAGTCACTGCATGCAGCACATGACCCATTGGCAAGGAGATATCTGCACAAGTGGAACCTAGGATCATCCATGCCCACTGCTTTTCCCCAAAGATGTGGCATAAGATGTCTTGTTGGCTGGAAGATGCCAGGTCCACATTGTCCTGGGAGGCCTGCCACTGCCTTCTGGGGTCTGTAGGGCAATGAAAGAAGGATGCCAAGTGTCTCCCAGCTGAGGTGAGTGAAGGAGTTGCTCCGACTTTGGTTCGTCCGTCAGAACTTCAAAATCCATTCTTCCTGTCCATTAGGAAGAAAGAGCCTGAGCGACCAGAGGCAAAGCCCAACTTCACTCTGGCCTGGCCCATGTGATCATACTATCACCATGGCTGCTGTAGCCATTATCTTCCCTCCAGACACTTCAACTATTTAGAAGCAATTCTCAGATTTAGTCTTTGTTGTCTCCAAAAATTATTCTGGGAAGGATGCCTGCCATAAAAAACCATGCCACTGGCTCCTGTCCCTGAGGGGTACATGGTGATGCCTCCAAAGTGACCTGGGCCTTTATCAGCTGATGCAGGGGGCTCAGGGCACCACACCTGGCAACGCTATCATCTGGCTGATTTCTTGGCCTTCCCCTCACTCGTCCTTCTGATGAGATAGCAGGATGGGAGTTATCTTCATTAGCTGTGCACACAGACTTGATTGCTCGCCGTGGAGCTGGAAATCCTGGGTTTCCAGGCAGGCCTCATGCCCTGCCTGTCCTCCTCACCTTCCTCCTTGCTTCAGGCCCAGCTTTGTGCTTTGCAGGGGAACAGCCCAGACACCACCTGCAAGTCTGTGCTACCTCTGCCTCCCGGTGATCCCAGGAGAAGGCACAGGAGTGTTTGCTCCACGGGGCCCGAGAGGCCGTGTCAGCCTGTCAGCAGCCTGGCCTGCAATCAAAGGATGTTTGTCCAGCGTTCTGGGAGCCTCGAGTGGAAGAAGATATAGAAATGCAAAGCACTGTATTATTATTTTTTTTTCCTTGGCAAATGGCCTAGAAAAGTAACAAAAAGAGACAGAAATGCCAAAAAGTAAACCACCTACTGTTGTCTCCTGGAGATAAAGCCGAACATTGTTCCAAGAAGCAGAATGCTGCTGTCATTTCTTGTGGAAGTGAAGATGGCGTCACGGAGTCCTGGGGAGGGGGCAGGAGGCGAGGGGGGAGAAAAATGAACGGTTCGAATGAGCCTCTTACAGGGAAGTCAAGGTGGTGCATTTAAATGTACTTGGCACGGAGCAAAATAACATGTAATATCACATATTTAGAGAAATCACTGCTGCAGGAAGTTAGCGCAGACTCAGAGACACTTGCAACATTCATCGGGTTACGATATTTTGTTGTAGATTATTATTACTCCCACTCCTGAGGAAAGATCTTCTCGACATGAGTCATAAGGACCCTGCCTGTCTGTGTTATTATGTCCCATGGCACCCTATTGTCTATTATGTTTTCTTCCCCCACATAAAAATTCAACTTTCAAGTATATGATTTCTGACATTCAGCCCATGCAACAAGGACAGAACTGCAGGGACAATGGCTTGGTCATTGTGCTGTTTTCACTTAGCCAGCTTTGATATTTAGATTCTTTGGAGTACAGTAAGGGCTTTTAAGCAAGAACCCTCTGTTTGATTTAGTATCAGTTTGTGTTTACTAAAACCAAGCCCCATCACTAATGGAATTAGCACCAGGCTCAGAAAGATTTGACCTTTTGAGTGGGTAACTGGAAAGATACAATGCTCATTTTCTCCCTGTTTTGAAAATTATTGAGCAACAAAATATAATCTTGGGGCAAGTGTAAAAATTGCCTCTGGCCTCTTCCAGAGCAGCTTATGCAAATCCATCAGAAGCCTCTCAAGTGGCTCCTGCCCTGCCCCATCCATGCATCGCTGCTCTAACATCCATCCAAGGTCTAAAGCAGAAATAATTCAGTGCCTATGTCTTCCCTTCTCCATCCTGTGCCTCAGCTCGAGCCAACTTTCTTTTGCTGACACCATTAGGGCAGCAGTAACCTCTGGCAGGCAGGTGGGAGACAGCTTCATCTGAAACCGCTGCTGCTCTTCGCTCCACGAGCTGAAACCCTGAGGAGCCGCAGCTCCATTTGCAACCATAGCAGGCTCGGGAAAGTCAGCAATTCACCTCTCCCTTATGCTTTAGGGATAAAGCAAAGAAAGCAACAACAGATTTAATACAGCAATGTGCTAAGGGAACTGGATTTTGGAGATCACATATGCAATAACTCACTGGTCAGTAACAGGAACTATCAATGGTATCTTTACTCACGAGTCAGCAGAGTCAAAGCCCCTTAATGGCTACTTTCCAGCCACAAGCACAACTATATTTCATCATGTTTTCATGCATTTCACCCACTCTGAGGATGTTACCTAGCAGCCTTCATGCTGCTGGGTAAAGGATGCTCCCAGGCGGCAGAGGAGCACTGTATTTCATTTCTGCCCTCTGTTACAGTGACACATAAAGAAACCATTGATAAATTGTATTTTTCCTGCAGGCTACTAGGTGTGTGAAGGATCAAAGCAAAAGTGTGTTTTCATAACTCCAGGTGCTTAAGGAAAGTAATAAATAATAGAAATGTTGTGGCTGTGTACAGACTCTGTATCCAGGGACAAAGCATTTTGCAAATGTGGGTAAGAGATGCCAGTCATATTTTATACAAAGGGGAACATAGAATCCAACCGATAGATAATATTTTTCCTTCTGTGTGCACAATGTATTGGAACAAAACCTATTTTAATAGTATTGCACTTGGCACAGTTCTGCACCACACACTCAGATATGTGGCTACAAAGCTTTTCGCTGCTGTTGGCAGGAAGGGTGCATGGGTGACACCTGCTGTGAGCAGAATTTCTGGGTTCAGGAGCATGTCTGCAGATGCATCATCGCTCTTGTACAGTGTATAGCCATGTCTGAGTAAAATTATTCACTGTGTAAGACATCCAGCCCTTGTAAACCCCAGCCTAGGCTGAAATGTTGGGGCTGCACACCTGGAGCAGGACTGCGCATGTCGGGTGTGGCTTGCAGCAGAATGGTGGCTTTTCCTTCCCACTTCACTTTAGCCTAAATATATGGGTATGTGGGAAGGGGATGGAGAGCATCAGCCCCCACAAACGTGTGTGCAGCCTCTGAGGCTCAGAGGTGCTCCAACAGGTGCCATGTGCAGGGTGAGCCAGTGACATGGGGACTGGAGGCTGTGGGAGAAACTAGAGCTGCTGACTTTGTTCTTTGTTCGAAATTCTATTTTTTCCCACCCTGATTAAACTGCACTGCAGCTCATTAACAATTCAGGTGTTGTCTGTGTCTTTAGAGAAGGAAACGCAAGATGACAGACTATTTAACAAGTTCATTTTGAGCACAAAATGTGTTTAAGGCAGGAAAAAAATATTACTTCACGCAAAACTTGGGTTTGTGTAATTGCAGGTCTGACTGCTTCTAAGATGAAAAACCTCTTTCTTAATTCAAGGCAAATGTAGCAGAAATAATGTTTAGAAAAGAGGTGTAGGTAGGTACACACCAGGGAGTGCAATTTTAATATCCTGAGTACAAGATTTCTTAAATCTGTGTCTGACCCTGTGTTAACACACTTGGTTACATTTCATCTGGCATATTTACCTTTGTCGATTTCTTTCCCCCCCACCCCCCGCAAGCCGCTTGCCCACGCTCACGTTAACCTTTACGGCTGATGCTCTTGGCCCATTTCATGCCTCCTTGGAGGCCCAGCACTGGCCCTGAGGACACCACGGGGTGAGGTCTGGCTGCAGCCTCCCTGGGCAGAACCGTGCCTGGTTCCTCCAGAGCCGGCCAGCACCTTGTGGCACAGACTCCAGATATCTGCCCTAAAAATAAGCAGTCAGATCAGGAGTTCATTAGTCAAGAAGACAGAGGTAATCACTGGAAGCTCTGAAGACATGCTTAGTGCATCCAGACCCCATTCTACAGCTGTGCCTCACTGCAGGGTCTGGAATATCCCTGGTCCATGGTCCATCCCAGCTGCAACCCCAAGCTGCACCAGGACAAAGCACCACTGCAGACCACCACCATGGTGGGCCGTGTTTCCACAGGAGCCAGAAGTCTCCATTAGGTGCTCTCACCACGTCCAGCTGCTATGGATGACCTTCAGCTTGAGCATGGACATGCTCAGCCACAAGCACTTTCCTTCCTCACCTTCAGGCTGGGTGGCAGGGATGTTCATCAGTCTTTCCAACACACCCTGAAACCTTTGCCTAAAAGGCAATGTGTCTGGACAGTCATATTATGGGGTATCACTGAAAGGAAGATGAGATAAGGCTCCTAGACATCCTGTGCTGAAATACGTGTGTGAGTTCCCATCAAGGCTTTCACCCTGCAGCTCCATGGGTGCTGGGCACCCATCTCACTGCTGAAAGATGGAGTGGGTGGGAGAGCTCCAGCTTCGCTGGCTTTTCCTGAATATTGATCTAAACCCCCTTAGAGGGAGCTGTCAGGGTGGATAGACATCAGGAGGGGAATTAGAGGTAACCTGATCTTGGAGCCTTCTTTCGAAGGCCCCCAAAACACCCAGTGCTGCACCTCCACACAGTGTGGCCATGTCAAGAGCATGTTGCCCAGGCCAGGTCTCAGTGGTCTGCTGGACTCCTTTGTGGTTGGCACCCATGTACTAACCTCCTTGGGGTGCATCCACTCTCCAAGCGTGGAAGTCTCTGGCAGAAACTTCTTGAAAAGCTGAATAACAGCCGATTAGCCATGATGTTCCTTGTTGGGGGCCCCGGATTTTGTGCTGTTTACTAAGTCTTACGTACCTCCTGATTCAATATTTTGTAAATTTAGCTCTCTCCAGCTTCAGCTGATGTGCGGATGCAGACGCTTATGGATGCTATTTATTCCACAAGTGAGAAATGACTTGATAATTTATGGGTTGTAAACCCAAAGTTGTACAGGTTTTTACCTCAGGGAGAGAATAACTACATGTCTCATTTCAACACATTTTAGACAATGTGCTCCTGTTTAATGGCTTCCTTTGATTTTACTCTGAGATATGTAGACACTTCCTCCTAGGATTTTCATATGGGAGCTTCATGCTGTTCTGTCAGGTTGCATATTTTCCCCCTGAATTTCTTATAGAAGATCACACTTATTTGAATTACGAAGATGTTAATGTTGTGTTGTCACTGTGAATAAGGAGTTTAGGAAAAAAAAAATATTTTGATTAAAAAACGAAAGATTTGGAGAATAATTATTGGGACAGCAATAAGAAACTTGTGGGTGTTTAAAATGAAGCAGAACATATTTATTTATTTATAGGTACTGTAATCAGAATATGTTATTACCTGCCAGTAAAAGTATTTGGACACACAGTTGCTAAGTCTAGTTGACGTTACATGCATGCAATTTGCACCCTGAGAGAAGAATACAACCATAATGGATATGTATTGGTGTATTGTGTGAGGAATTTTTAGGCAATCACATTTGACATTACAGTTCAAGGATGGAAAAGATTTATTGATCTATGAGTTAAATATTGACCCTGGTTTCACCTCTTGTTAGTGCTTTGTAGGTTGCATTCAAGAATTGTACAGTAGTGAAACCTCAGGCTCTGATAAATGTAAATCCTTCCCTCAGTAGACCACAGAGGAGCAAAAGACTTCAGGAGACACTTAATTCTTCCACCTGATTAATTTAATAGGCATTTTCACATCTGCTGAATAGATTAGGGTCAGTTTTGTAGGATTCCTCCATCTTCCCTTTTGTGATAACATCACATATTTTTGATCTATAACGATCTCTGGGGCCAATATTTGTAAACAGTGACTGAAGCCATGAGTCAATGTCATCTAAACACACACTGTGGCAAATGGGACAGGAAAGGCTTTTGTGTCACTGGGCTCAGCTTCACATCACCAAAGTAATTATTAAACCTGTGGCAAACAGAACTTTGATCCCTTCTGTATTTTTAAACGATTGGCAGCTACAGATTTTACAAAAATGTCACTTAAAAAGCCATTCTTAGTAGGAATTCATTGTGTCAACATAGAAGGTGTCCAGTGCAAGGTTTAGAAAAGTAAACCAGTCCACAGGAAGCGTGCTGGTGTAAGGCAATGTAGCAGGGGCTGTGGGGTCTTCTCTGATGCCCAGACAGGAGGAACACGAAACATTAATTTCCCAAAGGAAAAAGAGATCCACTCAACATCAGTGCTACTGCCTAGTCAGAAAAGGCAGTAATGGTAAGGGGGAAAAGTCAATGTGTAATTTTTTATTTTTTATTTTTATTTTTTTTAAAAAGTGCATTGCTAATAGTGCAGCAAGACCTGTCTATCTCTTTTTTAAAATATTCTTTCCATCTCCCCCTTCGCTCATGGGAAGGCTGTCTTGGGTATCTGTAGTATTCTACAAGTTCAGCTTCATATTGGCCAACACCATCCATCTTCCTCTGCTGCATCCCTTCCTACCTAGTTAAGGCATTGCAGTGCCCAGTCAAAGAGGTGGGCACCTACTGGATGGGTGCTAACACTTCTCCTAGGGCTGAACCCCAAAACAAATCCCATGATGGGAGTCAGGTGCTGGATGCTCATGGAGAGTCTGGGAAGAACCAGCTGCTGCTGGAGGGCAGCACAGAATACTTGCGTTGCCGGCAGTGGTCTCAAACCATCCTGTAAGTACCCAGAACAAATTCCCCATCGAGTTTATCTTCTGAAGGTGAGCTGTTATTGCTGATACCTCGCAGACCTCAGCAAGACAATTTCTTATGGGACACGGCTGAAGGAAGCGCAGCCATTCAAGTGTCTGGGAGACATGTAGGACACGCACCCAGTCCCAAGGGTCCACCTCAGCAGGTGGGGTTCCAGTGGACACCAGTATGGGGTCAGGACACTCCAGCTTCTCCTTGGCAGTGGGTCATTGTGCAGGAAATAAGGGGAGAAGGAAAATGCCAGAGAGGACACCTAGGTCTAAGAGCAGTGTAGAGAATGAGCTGTCACCCAGCACAGAGAAGACCTCCAGCCCATGTTGGCTTCAGTGGCTTCATTTAAAGTGATGTTAAAAAGAAAACAACCCAACCCAACCCAACCAAAAAGAGCCTTTGCAGCACAGAAATGTAACCCATTTCTGCTTCCATTTGCAAAAGACTTCTTGGCCCACACACCTTGGTTTATTTCCTTCTCTTGGTCCACTGAGGTGTGTTGCTGGAGCCAGATGAGTGGGAAACTTTTACCTCATCAAACTGCTGCTAAGAATACATTCCGAGCTCCCTGCACAAAATATTGCAAAATTGTTAACAATAACAGCACCAATTCTTCAAGTCACCCCTCAGGACTTGGAGTATGTGTGTAGATATTTCTGTTCATACACATGTGAACGTGGGGAAATATGAGGAAAACAAGCAAAGTGCAAGAGCCCTCCTGTCATGGGGAAAGCTCACATTCACAATGCGGTAACTCCTCACTGAGACAAAAATCAGCTGCAGCTGTTTCTTTAGGTTGCTGTTGAGGACTGAAGCAAGCAAGTATGGATAAACATAAAGTATGTATAGGCAGAGGAATGAGCAGCAGAATCAATGGTTTCCCTCACTGTCTGTTTTGCTGTGCTGGGTTAAGCCATGCTCAGAGCCCAGGAAGGCAAATGGCCTGGCTCAGCACAGCTGCAGACCCTGCACATGTAATCCTTGAGGTTGATTCATTTACAATTGTACCTACTTAAAGAAATCCTTTCTATATTTTCATTATAGGAATAATTTCCAACAATGTGCAGGAATAAAATTACATTACCCCTAGTGATAAAATTTTGTGCAAGTATGTAATTACACGGCTCCTGTATTTGCATTGTAAGAGGCACTGCACAGGGACATGTCTGATGACTGTGTAAATTTAAAGCCCTAAATATTTCATACTAGTTGTATAATAACATAGTGTAATGAAAAAGTATGCCTTAAGTAGAAAGGGTGGGTTAGGTGTGTAGGTGATGAAAACTCATCTGTTTGCTTGGCACTTTCAGTCAGGCATTTCACGTCTACCTTTCTAGAGATGTCTGGTAATTTATGACAGCTTTTGCTGCTGTTCTTTGGCACCCCTCCCCGTAGGTGCAGGCGTTAATGTTTCTACAGCTCTGGGCTGCTCTTCTGAGGCTGGAGGGTCTTGGAGCAGGGCCCAGCACTCTGGGGGAGGTGGCCCTGAGACCTGGCAGGGGACTCCCCAAACCATTGCTGAAGTACAACCTGTGGCTCGAGATAACCACCAAGCCACGGCGAAGCAAGGGTCCCTCTTATTTGCAGTGACAAAAAATATCTGCAGATGGGCAGATATCTGCAGAGAAAATCTGCAAGGAAATAGCGGGTGAAAGCTCAGCATGCCGGCTAGGCGGCTTCCTAATAATTTCTGTGCATCACCTCCAGCAAGCGGGTATCTATAGCCGTGTCGTTTATTGTTGATGACTGATAATAGGATTACTGCTCCCACATCCAAGAAGCATGGCATCCCAAATAGCATCGTTTCATGCTGAAGGAAAGACATTATTATCGCATCCTGACTTCGTGTACTGCTCAACCTGTTATCTATGCAGGGCTCGGTGTAGAGCTCTGAGACTTTATAGGATATTATCATGTTATATGAAATTCATGCTGCTGCTGCTATAAATCAAGAGGACGCCTCGGATGGTGGCTGGTTCTCCTTGGAACAGTATCTCTGAGGAGATGCTCTGTTCTCCGAAAGATCAGAGTGTGATTTAAAAAAAATGTTGTAAATTACTTTAACGCTCACAAAAAAGACAGGTTTAATAACACTGGCATTCACTGCTTAGCAATGTCATATGCATAGCACTGTTTGTTACAGCATAAGCTTCTCCACAGCTCTTTAAAAAAGGTACCCCAAGCCTGACCAGACGGTCCCTCCTTTGCAAGGCTAAGAGAACAATTCATTCTAAACTGTATTTTAAAAATAGCATTTCCATCTACTGACACTGTCTAGAAGTCATGGCACTGGCAAAATGCAAGGAATGTCAGTCTACAAGGGGCTGCATGTATTTAGGATGTGGTTTGGGGATCTAATGGCTCGTGGGTACCAAAGCACACCCTTCCATTCCTACTGACCCCACTCTCCTGCCCACGCTTGGAGGCAGACCTGGGCACAACTCCTCTCCTTTTGTTGGCCATGATGCTCACCAGCCCTTCTTGCTTTCAGGAAGGCAAAAAACTCTCCAGATCTTTGGCTGGGTTAGCTTTTGGCTCCCAGACATTAGACCAGCTCCGAAAGTGATGGAAAGAAAATGTTGGAAGCACATGACATGGGGTGAGGGGAGAGAACCCACTGGAAGAGGAGATAACTCTGCAAACCTCGTGGGGCTGAGCTCTTTCTAGGTGGAGGAATGGTGGAGGCTTGGAAACGCTCAGCTGGAGCTTTGCTCTCCAGCCTTGCACATCCCATGGGTACCAGGAGTGCTGAGACTGTGGGTGCCCAAGAGAGCCGGTACTCTCCAGGCACTGCGTATTTATTAGGGTGACTCTTGTCTGAGCCCTTTTCCCACGTTCCTTCGCCAGCAAGAGTGACTACTGCATTCACTGGGCACAAGATGGCTGGTTTACCTTGGTGGAGCAATAGTAGCTGGAAGAGAAGTGCCACCTTGAGCTGTTAAACTACATTTAAAAGTAGGAGTAGTGGCAACTGAATACTGAAGTTGAAGAACAGAAAGCTTTGTGCAGCTGATCAGAGCTTTCTAGTCTGCCCCAGTTAGAGTTTTAGCTGGGGCCTTCTCTGCTGGGCTGCTGATGATGAGCATTTGAACATATATCTTGTCTTCTTTTGCTGACTAGAGGCCGTATTACTCACAGTCCAACTCAACCAGGGCATGCAAAGGAGATTGGGGTCAAACACAAAGACGCATTTTTATAAACTTATCCCTAATTAAGCTGTGAAAAGGTCAATTCCATTCCTGAGGATCAAGATGCAGAGGGGAGCTCTCAGATCATTAACCTTCAGTGTATCTATGGCCCCTCCAGCACCACTGGAGTCAGACAAAGTCTTTGGAGCTGCCCCTCAAGTGCTGTTAATCCTCATCGTTTTAAAAACTTATAATGAGAAATCAAAGCTAAAATCCCAGCGACAACGAACCAATTTGTACGATGGCCAGACAGGCTTAGTAGCCGCCCCCAGGAAGTCGGGCTGAAGCAATAAGGTTTTCCGCACACTTTTAACCTGTGCCGCTGTTTCATTTCTTCACCAAGAAATGGTGTCAAATTAATGGAAGAGGCCAATTTCTGCACCCCCTTGAGGCTCTCTTTTTCACCTGTATTTTCCAAAATGGACTTGAGAAGGAAAATAGCAGGTTATAACCTTGCAGCTAACTTAAAAGCTCAGCATATGTTTCTCCTTGGGACTCCCAGCAAACAAAGGGAGAGGTAGCACTGGGTTGCACTGGGGAGAATAACATTAAGGGCACTGCAAGTTAAAAAACATGCAGTTTGTAAGAAAAAGGCAACAATAAATTGGCAGAGTTTATCATTTAGGATTCACCCTATACACAAAGGGAGAAGGAAGAAAGATCTCCAGCACCTAAACCAGAAGGAAGGCACTTCATCATCCTTAGGAAAATCACAGAGAGCTCTGAAGGTGTACTGAAATAATTATAATAATCATTTAATAATGAAGTTCTGTTGGTTGCAAGTCAAGGCTTTAAAATGCCCCCTGACTATAAAGGCTTATAATATTTCAGTAGATTGTTGCCTCTGAGAGGTGTTGCCACTTCATTATACATTTTTTGATTGTTCAAAAGCCTACAATGCTAAAGATGTGCTTTCTTCTTCCTGAAATAATGCCTGAGCCTTGAGTGAGGGAATGAATGTATGGCACATGCTGCTCATGAATAAAAGATGTTTGCAGCTAAGCAATCTAGAGTGTTCCTCTTGTAGGGGATTAATGCTATTCATCAGAATTTTTTAAAGACTAATTTTTTAGAGTCCTTTAAGAAAAAAAAAAAATGGAGAAGGAATCCCATTGCTTGACTGATGGTGAGGATGCTGCAAGGGTTGGTGGTGGGAAGGGCATTGAACCTCACTGCGGTCAAGGGAGATGGCCCTGGGCAGGAGCACGGCAAGGTCCCCATGCAATCCTCTGCACTGTGCATGGAGACACTGGCCCCTGGGCAGGAGCTTTGCTGTAATATGGCCTCTTCAGCCCACAGCATCATTCTGAAGCCCTGGGACACGTCTCATCATTGCTCAGCTCCCAGGTACAGCCTCAGACGTTGTCTCAGATGCTTTAGCACCGGCTGCACGGCAAGTGGCGAGCCAGACATCACGAGAGCTGTCGGTGAAGGGTTTGTACAGGATCGGCAGCAAGGGAGGTGTGAAGATGCTCTGCTGAAGTGTAACTCTGTGACTGGCACCCGCACGGTGTTTCTGCACATGCATCTGAAATAGTGGCAACAGGCGGGCAAGGCAGCGAGAGAAGGGGAGCGCAGTGCATATGCTGCCGCAGGCAGCTCCTGGCAGCCCAGCTCTGGCACCTGACCGCCTGCAGCAATGCTGGCATGCCGCAGGGGCCCAAATCTCTTAGCAGTGCCTGGCCACGTTGAACAGCACCCAAAGGAAGGCTGGAGGCTGAGCTCAGGGAGAGCTACCACATGGCTCCAGACACTCACGGGTTCTGCCCATGGGTGGGGCAAAAGCTGCAAATGACTGGTGCTGCCTCTGTCCTCTTCTTGTCCCAGGCCTTGGTGGCACAACTGGGTACAACCAGTTTAAAAGTTCCTCCTTTGCGGGTTCTTTGCAAGGTAGCTACCAGGAGCTGTGCATGGCAAGAAGACAGGGAAGGCCCCTGTGTGCACATGAGTGTTTTGGCAATGTATCGTTCAAATACCTCTTCATCCTACAGCCCTCAAAACACATTTTCCTCTTAATCTCTTAAATATGCACTTCCATTAACTTGGCTGTGAATGATCAAGTTTGGCTTTTGGAGAGTTACCCAGTCCGCTACTGTAAGAACCCATCCCCCAAAACGTGACAAAACATGCGAAATGCTCCCGTTTCCCTAATGCCGTGGCTCTGCTGGCGGTGTTAGCAAGCAGTAGATTGCAATTACAGCTTAAGCATCTATTCATTTTATTGCAGGGAAAGCATCAACATGTGTGCTGTATTTTTTGGCTTCTAAACAGCAGCATAAATGTACATAAAATTGAGAGGTGATGTATAATACATGAAACGAAGACATTTTGATTCATGCAGCAAAATGAAGCATATGCAAATTATTAGTAGTTTATTTGGAATAAAGTTTTATTCCACGTGACTTTATGGGCTCGCAGAGAGAATCTGTAATCCCACTACGGAACAGTCAGTCTACCTGTAATGAATGAGGGGGTTTAAAATGAGAAACCTTTTAAGGTTTGAGCCAATAAATATCTAAAACATCTAAAATATGGAGATTAAAAATAACACTGGAATGCACATAGCATCCAAATGGAATAATCACATTTGTGCTTGAGAAAATAAGTATTCAGCAAACTCTTCATTTTCCCTGGAAATACTTTGCTTTAAATTCCATATTTTCCTTTGCCACATATTTCACTTAAAAGCCTGTGAGCTTTTGTATTGTTGCCAGGCTTATTTTTTGTTTATATACAGGTTCTTGCCATGGAGATACGTCTCTGACATGCAGGCATCCAGTATAGGAAATGACATGCAATGCCTTATTCTTCTAGTTTAATTAATGCTCTGACAACTTGGCAATAAGGCTGCAGTGAAGAAAAGGTCTCTGCAGGGAACCGCAGGTTTTGAGCAGCAAGAAAACTGTCAGAATTTTACTATATATCTATAGTAACATATTGAACATCCAAAGATTTCTGGAAGGCATCTGTAGAAAAGAACTCAAAAGAGAAAAGGTTAGCATAGAAATGATGTTCCTTAACCTACTAAAAATAAAATAACAGAATTACTTTCTCAGCAGCCTAAGTTGGAGCACAGAGCAGCCTACACTGACTTACTCATTTCATGCAAAAAGAAATTCCCATTTTTAATGAGCAAGGGCTGTTAGACACAAACAGTAAAAGGGATTATCCAAGTCCCCGTTGAGGCAGATTTTCTCCTGTGATTTGAACAAGCTGAATGAAGAGCTTGGCTGTTGTGTACAGAGGTAGATCCGTGTAACCATTCCAGATCCCCATGAACCCATACGGCCAGGTCTTCTGCTGCACTGACTTCTCGTCCCTCTCAGCTAAACCACAGCAGCACCGTGAAGGAAAAGGAAGAGGTGTGCTTTACCTCTGATCTGACTGACTCGATATTTCAAAGAGCATCAAGGTGGATATCCCGAAGGAGACTGCAACAACTCTGAGAGCAGCCTGTGGTCACAACCTCGGATAAGAAAGCCAAGCAGCCTTACCAAGGGTCTCATTTGATATTCATGATTTTGCTGTGCTCTATCGGCACCCTCCTTCCCAGAAAAGGATATTGCAAAGGAAATCGCACAGCAAACTTGGCCTCACCCAACTTCCTCCAGTATCTCACCATCTTTTTGGCCGTGAATATGCAGCGATAGTTCTCTTTGCTGATGGATGAGCTACTCTACAGCTACTGATGGAAAACAGCTGTCCGTACTCACTTAACTGCCTCAGCACCAAAGATTCATGACGTTGTGCCACACGAGGAAAGTACAAACCAGTCACATACTTCTGGACCTTTCTGAAATCAGGGCTTTGAGCTTTTCCAGGGCAAAGGCTCCCTACTCAGCGGACTGTAGGTGGTTGTCACAGACCTCACTGCAGAGGAGTTTCAAATTCCAGTCCATTCTCCACTTCCTCACTTTTTATTTTAGTGAAGAGAGTAATTTATTTCCACAAATACTTCCTAACCAAACCAGAGGAATCAGCTTCAGTCTCTTCAGGGATCTGATTTATCAAAGAAGGTGCAGAGGATAAAGTAAAAGGCTGCCACCAGAAGTATTTATGGTGCATGAAAACTGTACACAAGAGTACTTAGATACAAGATGACAGCCAGTTTAAAACTCTGTCCACTGTTTTAGCTGGCATGAGCATGAGTAACTACAATAGATGATTTGACTTTTTCCATGATAAAAACTTCAGTTAGCTACTCAGAATTTTGCCTAAGGTTAACGATTTCAGCAGTTTTTCCTCTAATGGGTGCGTCAGCCTTAGCATATTTTCCATTTTGAGGGCAAAGCAATTTTAGCAACATTTGGTTAATTGTATGGCCGAAAACTAAAGCTAACATTTTATCTTTTGATGTCAATGCAAAAAATGTTGTGATAGTTTCAATAAAAAGTTCTGTCACTTCCATGCTTTGGGGGAGGGACTGAGATTAGATCGTAGAATCACAGAATATCCCCAGTTGGAAGGGACCCAGAAGGATCATCAAGTCCAATTCCTCGCACTGCACAGGTCAGCCCAAAAGTTCAGACCATGTGACTAAGTGCACAGTCTAATCTCTTCTTGAATTCAGACAGGTTCAGTGCAGTGACTACTTCACTGGGGAGCCTGTTCCAGTGCGCAACCACCCTCTCGGTGAAGAACCTCCCTGATGTCCAGCCTAAACCTTCCCTGCCTCAGCTCCACCCTGTTCCCCCGGGTCCTATCACTGGTGTTTATGGAGAAAAGGTCTCCTGCCTCTTCACTCCCCCTAGCGAGGAAGCTAGGGGGAGTGGAGAGGTCCCCCCTCAGCCTCCTCTTCTCTAGGCTGAACAGTCCCAGTGACCTCAGCTGCTCCTCATACCTCATCCCCTCCAGGCCCTTCACCATCTTCGTTGCCCTCCTCTGGACACTCTCCAACAGTTTAATGTCCCTTTGTACTGTGGTGCCCAGAACTGCACACAGTACTCGAGGTGAGGCCGCACCAGCGCAGAGTAGAGCGGGACAATCACCTCCCTCGACCTACTAGCGATGCCGTGCTTGATGCACCCCAGGACACGGTTGGCCCTCCTGGCTGCCAGGGCACACTGCTGGCTCATATTCAACTTGCTGTCAACCATGACCCCCAGATCCCTCTCTGCAGGGCTGCTCTCCCCACAAAGCTCAAAGGAAAGCTCTGGGCGTCTCGTCACCCAGTCTGTACGTATAGCCAGATGGGGAGGAGGAAAGAGGAAAAGTAGAGTTGAGTCCAGAGCCAGATTATGCAAGCAGATAATTTAATCAAAAACACAAAACTAGTCTTTAATTTAAAATGTGGATGGTGAGCAATGGAGGTACTGCTGTGGGTGAAACCTTGCAGAAAGTGACCGTTTCCAAAAATATCATATTTATTGCTTATATACTCAGCCCAAAACCCCTCTTGAAATTTGGTGAGCCTTTGCTTAAAGGCATCTAAGGCATTAGAAAACAACATGCTCAGGACACATCAACATGCCTCTAATGATAGCTCCAAATACATCTAGCTTGCCTGAAGCAAAGGGGGATGCTGAAGAAGCCATTTCAGGTGAGCACACGTGCCTGCAGCCTGGGCTAAGTCAAGCAGAAGAGCCGATGTTGCTGCAAGAGCAGCTCCTTCCCTGTCCGGGAGCCACAGGTTTGTTTTGGCAGACAAACCGTGTGCTTGACTTTGGCTCTTACCCTCGTTTTCTCTGAAATTCCCCAACCCTAACATCACGCTGCTCTCAGAAGTTCCAGCAGGGCCGCCAGCTATTTGTTGTTTCTAGTGCTTTGCACCCTTCAGGAACAACAAAACATTGCATAGGAAACCTTGCTGAGAGGGAACAGGACGGAGATTCTTCCAGGCGCCTGCACTTCAGGAACTGCTCTGTGTGGTAGAAACACCATTTGTGCCTCCTGTAGATGTTGTTTGTGATCACATCACATCCTTCAGATCCTGCAGCCCACAAGGGGGGATGAGCTGTTCACTGCAGGTTGGCAAGCAACTTCTCTCTCCATCACTCTCCCTTGGGTACTTCCATCTTCTGCTGAATTTTGTAGACGTACGCTCTGTCATCTGGCAAGGATGCCTTAATGAGAGAGGTGATGTCCCTTACTCTTTGCTAAGCTCTCTTTCAACTGTTCTCTGGCTGCCAGGATGTAGGGGGTATCCAACGCATGAACATCAAAAAAAGGCACCTAGCAAAGCTCTATTTCCCAGCACTATTGGTCGGTCCTATTTTATTCCCACCACCTTCATCTGAACTCACATATCTGGAGGTATATGAAATACCAAGCAGCACATATTTTTGCAAGCAAGAATGAAATGGTGAAAGTAAAATATTTGTGTATTAAAAATCCTGCTCAAATGCTGAAAATCTGCGTGTGCCAGGAAAACACAACTTTATGTACTGAATGAATTTAGGCAAAGTGCACCTTTGCTGTGTGGCTTATGAAAAATCACCTCCTGCTACATTGGCTCTGTCATTGCCGTTCACTTTTCATCAGCATTTCATCATAATCAAACTAACTTGAAAACCAAACACCCAAAACAAGACAATTGACTACACAGCCTCCATGGCCCAACGTATTTAACCAGGATTTGGAAAAAAACCTTGCTGAAGCTGAACACCTGCCAGACGATGTCCCACGTGCACCCAGAGCAGCGCTGGCAGGACAAGGGATGCTACGGTGTGATAGGATGCTCCAACAACGCACACCTTTGCTAGCTCATCGAAGGCTTTGAACCGAATGAGAGTTAGGGCTGCATTCTGCTGCTTTGGATTGCTCGTTTCTTTGTTCTACTCTTCCCTGGGTCCCTCTGTTCAGGTCGAAGAAAGCTCCTCCTTGCTCAGCTTGAGCATTATTAGCCGTTTATGGAGGATTATTAGCCGTTTATAGAGGGGTAATTAGCCGTTTATAAGGGAGGAGGCACTTTAAGTACAACTCACGACAGCACTCCAAACATTACATCCACCCATGATACATTCTACATCACATTCTTATTCCAGGATCACCTTGCTCATGGACTCAATTTAAAAAGCACGGAAATACCAAAGGGCACAGGGTGCTCAACAAACTCTCTTGTCTTACTTCTAAGCTTATTGGTACATAAAATCCAGATATTTACAAATACGTGGGTACTCAGATATACAGCTGATATATTGCCTGTGTCAAATAGCAAGCAGAATGATGTTGTTCAACTTGTTCCAGCAGGAACTGTCACTGGGTTGTTGCTTTTTAAAGACATCCCTACCTATCGTTTTTAGGCTGTCTTCATAAAGGTTGTACTTGCAATTCCACTGTGCTGGCAGACACTATTTCTTGTTTTCAGCCTTCATTTTTTAATGGCTTTAACAAACACAACAGTAAAGAATCAAAAAGTAAACCAACTTAATCCATATATACCTCCAACAGAGTGTTGTACACAGTTTATATGAATCTGCTTTTTCTGAGAAAAACAAAACAAACTTCATCTTCCAATAAATATTCCAGTGGAGCCATACCAACATCTACAAATACATAGACATTTGGTATTCTGTATGATTAGGCTTGCTACGCAAGATGTATCTTTAGCCCAATGCATATTTACTAGCTACGGTGTGGAGCTTTTGTAAGCTGTGCTGTTCTGACGTTGAGAAAACCAGGCGTTACTGACGCTTCAGGTAACATTTCCTCCTGGACAGAGTAAATCTTCTCTTTCCCAATTGCCTGAGCAAACTGCAGCATGTAGTACATGTAGCACGCCTGCCTTCAGGCAGCCCCTAGGAGCCTGCTGGTCCTCACCAATCCCACTCCCTGTGCCAGCAGAGGTGCAGAAGGAATATCGAATCCTGGGATACTCCACTGTCTGCATTTTGCTTACAGGTCACAGACGTGTAGTATCTCCTGCGTTCCTGCTGGGAATCCTGTCCCTCACACTATTTTCCTGGCAGAGCTGTCTGTTCCAGTTAAGAGGGAAGCAGGTAGCGCCGGAATGGCCTTGGTAAAGCTGCTTGGATGCTGGAAAAAATGAACCCATGGTAAAAATGGATGTATTTTCATGTAGGTAAATCAAGGTGTGTAGCAGCAGCAGAAGTTAGAAAATGCTCAAATAACTACTGTACTTCTTTCAACTCCCCCAAAATTACAGATAATAGCTACAGGCATTATTATGGTAGAAACAGCAGGCTCTGGGAAAAGCAGAGTCAGGTATATCACTGTCAAAAAAAATCCTCTTGTACTACATGCGGATGTACTCTTACAAGCCTCTTTTAAAAAGAAAATCTCTAGGCTCTAGGTATGAAAATGCAGCTGTTGATGAAATCAGAGCTATTCAAGGGCAAGAATTTCTCTGCAACTTTATGATAGCTGAATTTCTTTCCCCATTACTTTCTCCTTATATGAACAAGCCCCAGCTCCTGTGGGTATTCAGATCAGCCACTGAAGACAAGTACAATATATTTATAAATTTTAAAGCATTACAATATATATTACTATGCAGAAACTATGAAAAAAATACCTGGTGTTTTTAAAATATATCCTCCTGCAGCGAAGTACTGAAGATTTCTTCTCTTGCTCTGCATCTTTCGCACAGTTCTCAACACCACCTGTAGGATGGGAGAAATTCTGGCCCCGGGGAGCCCTAAGCCCCAAACTTCATCCACAAAAATGGGGTCTCAAAATGGAATATTTCTAGGGTATGTAATAGGACGCTCAGCAGTAGTTTATAAATTCATTGATATGGATATATAGAAGTATTTCCAGTTTGTCAGAATAAATCCAACTATCCATCATCAGCATATTTATAGCCTACATCCATCATCTACACCTCAGTCACCTTGCTCGTTCTCATGCTGCTGATTCAGCTTTAAGTTTATGTCACGGTTAGGAGTCTTTCAAAAAGGTCACAGAAGTGCATTCGGTGTAAGGACAGCAGTTCTGTGCAATGGATCCTCACTAACTGCTCCTTCTCCAGGTAACCTGACTTTGGTCACATTAATGATATTCCACAGCGATCTGTAGACTCATCCTCTTTACACTGGAAACGAGCAGCAGGCCAGTGAAGAAATTGTGTGGAAAAAAAAATATATTTGCTGCAATAAGTTTTCTCTGTGTTTATTTTCTAAGACCTTTCTTCGTGTCTTCTATACTGTGTGCCCCAAAACTGGGGCTTGCTAGTTCTCACAGTCTGGTGTGCTGCATGAGATTAACGGGGTTAGGAAAAGGTTGGACCAACCAAATGAGCACAGTTGCTGCAATGCAAAAGGTACATCTTTCCAACTGCAACCCAAACCAGAACTTAAAGTGGCTGGTTTTGTTCTACACTGAAACATCTGCAAATGTTCGGCATGTACTAAACACGAGTTCTGAAATACAGCACACTCAGTCTTTTTCTTGTATATTGCCTAGCAGCTGTATGAAATTAAGTCTTGAACTGGTTCTGTTCTTGATCTCTTTTTAGAAAAGCTATGACAAGCTATGACAGCAGTGAAAAGAAACATCTCTTATCCATACTGATGGGCTTATTTCTAATAACCAGTTGAATCTTAATGTTAAAACAAGTAATACAGTGCATTTAATGAAGTACTGTTACCAACGACTATGTGTGCTCATGGATCCATACTGTTGAAAAAAATAAGATTGTGGAATTAATTTAACCATGCAACACTGAGCTTGGGTCACTTCACTATTGTACCAAGACCATTGGTAAAAGGCTACTGGTTCTGGGTTCTTCTTTTTCTGTTTGAAATCTTTGACCTTGCATCTCATCTATGCACATCATAAACACAATTAAAAACATTCCTGAAATACGTCAGTTACTAATCCAACTGGTAAAATTCCTACTTATTTCTTTCCTCATAAAAGATCAGATATAAGCATTGCCTATCTCTGTGATGACCAAATTTTATTGTGCATCCTTGTGCTCACGTAAGATGTTTTCTGTGCTCTCTGTGTACTCTGTTCATGTGCATATCTGGAACTGTGGGTATATTTCCGGTATTTTAATGCAGGCTAAGTTGAGGCATGATATTATTCAAAACTTGCTCTTGGTAGTAAAGCTTTCCAAAGAGGAGCTTCATACACTCTCCGCTTGGTAGTTGCTACACTTTTCAGCCATGCTGACTACTACTGAGCAGGAGCTTCACAAGTTGGCATTCTCCCTCCCCAGCAGTACAGCCCTGGCCCAGCTTTGTTGAATGTTACAAACAAGCTAAACTGCACAGTTTAATTTTTTTTTTGATTGAAGAGTTGTAGGACTTTATAAATTAGTATAATTCCCATTGTGTTTCATATATCAGATTCTAATCTAGACCAGGTGTCTGAAAAAGCTATGATATGTTGCTATTGCTTTGCACAGATTAGTTTAACGTAACAGCTCAAACATCTTCTTCTCCCATTTTCAGCCCTTGGTAGTCATACAGAAGATGCACAAGTGCTGAGCTCAGCTCATGAGGAACTCCAAAAGGGAAAGAAACTGTAAAGCTTAATCCAAAGCATACCTTCTGTATATTTTTATTAGTAAAAAAACAAAAATAAGCAATAAACATTTTGAAACGGGTCACGTATTGGCATCCAAGTATTTCAGCAAGCACGACAAATGTTGCCACCTCATGGACAGGTGCATGGTTTGATGTAGCACAGCGGTCGGAAGGAAAAGGGATCACGGAGATGACTCATTTCTGCCCTTTCACAGTCTACTGAAAAGGGAAACAACAGCTTGGCCAGAAAGATGCTTTTGTCACTTAGACTCACCTGGAACTCATTTATTTGGGTCTGAATCCAGAAGCAGAAGCCTGGCTACACAAACACAACTGGGAGAAAATAAAGGAGCTACACATATTCAGTGTATTTGACCACCTCCAGCATCAGAGGTGTATTTTTAATTTGAAAAATCCCTAACGGTCAACATACAAAATAGCACTCTCTTGTATTGTCAAACAAAGGGCAGCATTCAGCAATAAATCATCTGAGTAACAGGCTGTGGGACCCTGAGTTTTCAAGAGAGTAACAAAACTTCCGCTTTGTGAAGACAATAATCCTTTAGTGCACAAGGTGACTTCAGTACCCTGCAAAGGTAGCAGCAGCTGGGACTCCTCTACTTGTAAAATGGAGACAAATACAGTTGCAGTGCATTCTAATATACATTTCCAAAGTCAAAGCTTTATGCTACAACTATTCTGCCTCATTTGGGCAACTGCTGCAGGAATACTGTCACCTGTTGAAATCTCCCCTTCTCTGGTGGAAAGGCAGCCATGCCGTACTTCTCTACAGGACAGATACTGTTATAAAAAATATCACACAGTGCATATCTGAAATCATGTTCATTCAAAACAGCATTATAATTTGCACTTCACAGAAATGGATGAGCCTGAAAGGAATAAAAAACATTGAAATAAAAAGCTTTTCAAGTTCAACATCAGGTTAGAATTTCAGGAATCAAGTTTTTTTAAAAAAGAAAGCATCATAAAAATAGATTCACAATTAACATTTATGAATGATCTGAAAAAAAGTACAGTATGATGATCAGTTGGGAGTTTCCCATCATGATCTCCATATAACAGTGTAACAATCTGCATACATATGACTGAACAGAAAGAAGGATTTATACCAGCTTGATTTTAAAGATGTTCTTAATATTTATTATATTTTGCTACTCCGCTCTCTTAAAATGGTGGCCTCAGGAAAAGCTGCTTTGGCAGGCAATTGCAAAGATTCCTGTGGAGAGGAAGTGAAAAGACTGGGCATACAAACAAGGGCTGCTGCCATGTTCAAAGCACTGGGGAGAGTTCATAGAGCAAAATGCAGTCCTAAGTAAATGGGTTTCAGGCAATTTCAGTGTTAAGATAACATCATTAAGAGTAGAACAGATTGTGCTCAAACCCTGCTGTTTATAATTAACACATTGCTTCCAAATACTCCAGGGTCCCTGGTAAATAGTCCTCTGCTCAGATCTACCCAGACCAATCAGAATATTTTCATCAGATTCCATGCTGGGCCAGCACCTGTTTGGACAAATCCAAAAGAGCCAAAATACTCTTCTTTCTGGCCAGCTAAGTAGAGAGATGAACACAGCTTGCCTTAGTCATTGTCACAGTGTCCATATGGCTGTGAAGCTTGTTTTCACAAGAAATCGTACAAGTACTTTATTATGTCGAAGTTCACGGTCCTATAAACAAAAACACAGCATATTAGAGCAATCATCCTAACCGTGCTAAGACTTTAACCTGTTTGGAGACAACACGTGGGACATACTGTACAACCAAAATCAAGAAATATCCCCCAAAGAAAGTTAAAAACCCAGTCTTGATTGCATTTAACTTACAGTTCCTATCTTCTGATACAACTTTGTAAGATTTCAAAAAAATAAAGCAGATTTCTAGCAACAATCAAAAGTTTCTTATTCCAAACATTAAGCAGTAAAAAAATACATCAAAGTTGATATGTTTTCATATGGTAAACATGGTATTCCAGTTGGTAATACAAAACTACAATCTTTTATGCTATTAAATGTTTTGTTCATCTTCCAAACCACCTGTTTTAGCACATACTATGTAACTCCTTCATCTGTACTCATTTGCAGTCTGAGTTCTTTCAGTCTTGACACTAGTTGACCCATGTTCATAGATAAATTTGAAGAATCCAAGAATGCCACTCAATAAGATAGAAGATTTTAATGTATACTTTTGTACTTCAATGGCAGGCAGAATGAAGAGCAGTAAAATAAAACATATAATTATTTTTTTTTGTCTCCAAACTCATTCTGCTATGCAATCTAACACTCAGACTTTGGGATTTACTGTTTGAATAAATAGCACAAATTACTGCATATAATGACAAGTATAAAATTAAAAGTTTTTTGGTTTTAAAAAGTATTTAATGATGCAAAAATAACTGCTCACAATGCTAAGTGAGATTAACTGGCTGAATGTCTTATTTGTTAGGCTGCAATCATTTAATATTCTCTGTTCATGCCTCCTTCTGTAACCCACTTTCCAAAAAGTTTCTATAAAACATCATGTTGAATTGAGAAAAAGTTCAGAAATCCCCATGATGCATAACAAGAGATGCTGTGTTGGAGCCTACCTAATAATCCAATGACAAAATTAGAGGAAATTAAATGCCACTGTTAGGTTCATATCACATTGTGTCACTTAAGAAAAGTGCTTTAGTTTTAAGGCTTTCTGCAGAAACAAAAACCACACTAACAAAAATTGACCTTATCAACTAAATGAAACACAATCACTCTGCCACAACAATTAGCATTACTTGACCCAAGATGAAAAGATCCATTACGTTCCACAAATGTTAAGAGATCCCTACTTCAGCTATAGAAAATTTATGAACTTCAGTCTGAAATCCTTTTAACAGATATAAAAAGTTACTAAAAAACAGACGCCTAAACCAACTTAACTGAAAGTAAAAAACTACATAGTAAAAGACATGGAAATATCTCTGCAAAGGCTGAACATACGCAACAGAGAGATGTGAAGTTCTGTGGTAATAAACAGAAAGACTGGGCACGGGTAGAGGTTACTACACTAAAAGCCCGCAGGAAGACAGGTTTTCTACTCTTTCCCAAAGGCAGGTCTTTTTTGCTTAAAAAATGCAGATTTCATTCTTTATTTTAAAATAAAGGAAAATGAATAGCAAGCTGAACAGCTTGAATGGGGGTGGGGAGGGGAGAGAGAGAGAGCAGAGTTTTCCTGTCCTACTCTTGGCACTCTCCAGCCCTGCAGTAGTAAGTTCACCTGGCAGCGAGGCTGAGGTGGTAACAAGGCTGAGGAACCTGAGGATTTTGGTGCCTAGCTTTATTTTAGCACTAGTGTAACAGAGAGTAAAGAATCAGGAGATAGTCTGCTTACTTGAAGTGTATCGTGGTTGAAATGCCAAAGCAGTTCCTTCTCTGCAATAAGTATAACCCCTCTCATTTGTGGTTAAAAACTACAAGCTGCTGCAATGTTGTAGCACAGCTAGCCCGCAATCATACATTCACCCCTTAGCCAGCCTCATTAAGCCAAGTGGGAAATCCATTTATCATGGGTTCACAGAACTTTGCATCTTATCTGTGTCCTCAGGATTTGACAGACAGTGGGTTGGAAAAAAGAATTGGTAACAAAGGAACAAATAAGAAGAAAAAATGAAGAACAGGAGAAAAAAACAGGCCAATATTAAAATCTCAGATAAAATGGCCCAATCTGTGCAGCCTATAAACACTTCCAAAATACATGGGGAAAAAACAATTGCCTTCTTCCTAACACACAGGAAAAGTCTGACAGGATATATTTATGCACATCTGACCTAAAGGCAGGCAAAGCCAAAGCACTACACCGTGCACTGAGGTTTGAAGGGACAGCTCTAAAAACTACTTTCTCTGGTAAGCATGAGCTGCATAGCACAAGTTTTGGTCCTGTTTCTGTCCACCTCTACCTTCTGGCAATTTTAACAGAGTCCACAAACTTCAAAGGATGTTAAAATTGTAGGCGAAGGGCCATTATTTCAAGTCTTCATTCAAGGAACCTCATAGCCAGATCAGAGTTTATGAACTGGTCTCTGTACTCACGGTAAGAGTTAGAGCAGAGGCAAGAGCACGGGAATATCCGTACACAGGGATCCACGTTGCTAAACAGATGGTCTGAAGTACTTGGTACCAGTGGGAGACTTTACAAGGCATCATTCACATGTGACTTTATTGCTGGGAATAGCAAGCTGACACAGCAAAGCCCTGGAGATGCTGGTGGTACTGTCCAGCCAGGCCTGAGCCCAATGAAGTTTCACTCTGTGGCCTGTCCAAATTGGAATTCGTGTGACTGCGCAAGGGGACACTTAACAGCTCAGGAGAGCATCTTGTGCAGTGAGGATACTGGAAACAGTCTGAAACGCAGATTCCTCTGAAGCTCCACGTTACTGGCCTGTACAATGTTTCTCCTTTTTGCCACATGTCATTTCTGGGCTCTGCTCTAGCCACATGCTCTTTATCCAAGATCTGCTAATAAGCTGGCTGCAGCAGCGTGCGTGAAGTAATGCTGTTCAGATTTGGCATAAATGAGACAGTTCTGATTGTTGCCTATGTACTGCATGTGTTTCTGTAATTTATCACCGTCTCTCCTGATGCATCTGGAACTACTCTTGGACTCCCAGACTGAAGGCTTGGGATGAACAGGTAATTGATATTTTTGAGGTACCTGTATTGTTTTTTTGAATTAGTTTGTATCAACTACAAATCACAGAAGACAAACTATGTGAAAGACTTCTCATAACCTATTGCAGTTTTTACATCACCTGTCTCACAAACACCACTAAGAACTAAATATCAGTTTGGATTCCAATATCATAACATGCCTTTCAGTACTGCAACGGACTGCTGTTTTAGAGCAGTATTTTCACATGAAGTCCCTGACTTCTATGAAGTACACAGACAGGATTTTACTGTAACATACTAAAGCAGTTCCTTGGCCTATCTCTGTCACTGGAAGATACATGATTTTTTTCAAAACAGTACTGGAGTAAACCTAAGTTCAACATTTCTCACAGTGAAGACTCATTTACTTGTTCTTAAACATCCACAGATTTCCATTCTGGTCTGCAGAGAGCCAATATAATGACTGAGAACATACAGCTTTTGAAGTGTCATTTAAATCAGCACATATACCCCAAATGGTTTCTGGTAGGCTCACCGGGCAACAGCTCTGATGAAGTCCAGTGATACAGTGCATTTGTACCGGGGTCCATCAAGCTGGTCATTATTGCCAACCATGGACAGCAGCTGGAGAGTCACCAGAGAGGTGATCTACGAACAAGAAAAATGAGCAACGTCAGTCATTTTTGTTAACAAGAATAGCAGTGAGCAATATTTTTTTTTCCTATTTGTCATCAACACATCCCAAATTACAAGACTCCTGTATTTCTTTGGAAAATCACCCCTAGTTTCTCACTGATTTTCCCCTGGTCCTGCAGCTATCAAACCCAGGAATGCGTGTACTTTTTCGCTATTACATTTTCAGCAGTCAGTGAGGCACACAGGTTAAATCCTTTATCCTTCATATCAAGCTTGTTATCAAGAGTTATCCTGGAGCTGTGGTCAGAGCAAGAAAGATGCTGGGGGGGATAGATAACAGGCATGAGCTGAACATCTTCCACATCTCTGCCTAACAGCCAGGACACACTTTGATTCTCTTTCATCTGAAGACCTCCTCTTGGATTTTCACACTCAAAGTTGGATTTTCTTGTGTCAGCTCATACTACATTTTGAAAAGATGCAGAGTATCGCTCTACTCCAGCTAAAAGAAAGGAAGTTGAAGGTTGGAAAGGAATGGCCTGAAGATGGTGTCCTTAAAACGTGCAGTGCCTGAAAAGACAGGGATTTGCCTACTAAACAGTGTCGTGACAGAGCTGCTGATTATTCTACCACTACAGCAATGCACCAGCATATTTCTCACTGTCATCACCTTCTTCCCAGTGATGCTTGTGTGGGGTACCACTGCAGTGCAGTCACGAGATGTCAGCACCAAGTGCCACCAGGCTGTCCTGCCTCAGCTAGGAGCAATTAACCTGGTGATTCCACTGCTGCCCTGCCTCCACCCATGGGAAGGAAATAGGTAAAAGCAGAAAACACCATTTCTTTTTTCCCTGGTCTTTGTTATAAACAGTACTGATAATTTAGTGCAACAAGGTTATATTCTATGAAGAACCAGTATCCGACCACAGCCCCACTTTAAAAAACAAAACCAGCCAACCATGACCTACATTTGTGCAAAGATGATGATAATATAGTAAGGAAAACCTGAAGAATAAATACAAAGAGTGTCAATTCAAACCTTCAAGGAAGCGCACTGCTATAAAAAGCATCAAATTCTTTTCAATTAAAAAAACCCTCAGTAACAACCCTTCTTTTGCTGAAAGTGAACTTTGTCTTCACGTTTGTGACAGTGCTTGCAGGAGGCAGGAATGCTTTTTCTTCAAGTGGATGTGATATATAAGAAAAGACACCCCCTTGAGCAGAATAGCAAAAATATGATCACCAAGAATAAGGTAATTCTTATAACAACCTGTGCTAACTTCCTTTTACATGGCTTTAGACAACAACCATTCAGATGTCACCATTCTGCAAAGCATTTGAAACTTGGTTAAGGAATACCGGCCTCCCTCTGCTCACAAAGACAAATACCATTTACTTAAGTCAGCTCTGCACAGATGATTTACCAACTGCTGGTGTTGACAGCATTTAAGCAAACTGAACTTAGTATAGGTAAATGACTCAAAATCCAGTTCATTAAATCAAATCACTTTTTCTTGTCACTGGATTGTAATCAACCTCAAATTTGTAAGGTGTTCATTTTCTTAAAACAGACATGATTTTGAGAGTGTTTTTCTATATCCTTCATCCAACATCTTTATTCAGCTTGTAAGGAAGCATTATGGAGTAATCTGCTATTGCAGTTGCTATTTTACACCCCAGTACACCATTACTGCCTAATCACTTCTGCAATATACACTGCTCAGAAATTACCAGTGAAGGAATTGCACGAGGCTCCTAAAAGCTTCTGATGAGCAGAGCAAAACCTAGCTAGCTTGGAGCTGGACCCATCTCAACATTGAGGGATGCCAAAGTGAGCTTGCTGATGCATTACATATACCTGAGCAATACTTTAACAACAAATCATAACTGATATTTTTCCAATATCACTTAATGCCATATATGCAACATAAGGTCAGCAGTGTAAAATTCCACACTAAAGGCTGACATTATACATCTGAAAGAGCATCAGACTGGAGATGAAGTTTCATTAATGTTTAAGACTCAATATTACATGTGAAGTCTTCGATCATGTTAGAGTTAATTACTTGGCAAACAACATTTTCCTCATTTCTTTCAGAAATCCTTCATGTCTATCCTATACATGCAGACAGGCAGGATCTTGGGATGACAAATCCTAGAGCCTGCTGAGCAGGCAGCAGCCTGGAGCTCTGTTGGCACAGCTTCTTCAACAGGTTCAAGAAAAACCCAACCAGCAAGAGTTCTGCCACCCCACAGCAATGACTTGTAATTTTTCCTGCTTTATATGAATACAGCAGAACACTTCCACTGACAGGTCAGACAGGGAATTGGGTGACACCTACCTTTTGCAATAAGCTGTTCTGTCAGAAGAAAAGATTCTGTTTTGCTAGATGTGGAATTAAGTTCCTTGAGTATTTTGTGCTGAAGCTACCTTTCCAGACCTGACCATAAGAAAACACGATATTCTTCACCACATAATTAGGATGTCGTCTAGGTTCAATTCCCTCCTAACACAAGGGATTTGAGCACCTCTTATGTGAACATCTGGCAACTGGCAGGGACAGGGGTAGAGAAGGAAGGAAGAAAAGAGCTATGGGGAACCTGCCACTGGAGCTGAGTGTGGTGGTTTAACCCGGCCAGCAGCTAAACACCACACAGTTGTTCGCTCACCCTCCCCCCTCCCTCTCTGGGATGGGGGAGAGAAACGGGAAAGTGAAGCCTGTGGGTTGATATAAAGACAGTTAATTAAGATAGAAAATAATAATAATAATAATAATAAAATATGTACAAACAAGTGATGCACAATGCAATTGCTCACCACCCGCTGACCGATGCCCAGCCCAACCCCGAGCAGCCAGCCCCCCACCCCAGCTAGCCACCCCTATATATTGTTCAGCATGACGTCAGATGGTATGGAATACCCCTTTGGCCAGTTTGGGTCAGCTGTCCTGGGTCTGTCCCCTCCCAGCTCTTGCTGCCCCCCCAGCCTGCCCGCTGGCAGGACAGAGCGAGGAGCTGAAAAGTCCTTGGCTTAGTATAAGCACTGCTCTGCAGCATTTAAAACATCAGCATGTTATCAGCACTCTTCTCATCCTAATCCAAAACATAGTACCCTACCAGCTACTGGGAGGAAAAATAACTCTGTCCTAACTGAAACCAGGACACTGATCTATTTTGTACAAGACTGCCTTTATATGAACAGTCTCTCTGCCTAGTTAGGGCACTCACCTGGTAAAGTAGAGTGAACTGGGTTTAACATATAGCGTATTTGTAGCTAAACAAAAAAGCCCCCTCACTACAAAATGTCATGCTGTTAACTCTTAAGGTCCAATTCCACTTTTAATGTAAGGACTGAAAAATGTCACCACTTCAAAAGCTCAGGTGTTGTATAACTTTGGAGGTAACCTATTCCTAAGTTAAGCTATATCAGCACTGTTGGAAAAAAACATGAATGCAATATCAAACTAATTACACTTAGCAAAAATAAGTTTTCAAAGCTTTTTTATTTTTAAATACCATGGGTACAGTGGTTGCATTTCATTGTCACAAAAGCTGGCAGAAAACATCTGGCAAGAACTGACGAGCGACTAGCCAGAACTGTGTGGGTGACAAAAAAAGAGAATACTTATTGAGAATCTTCTGAACAAAAGAAATTACAGTTGGAAGAAATATGTTGAAGCTACTCATAAAATTCAAGTTAGATGTGGTAATGGTTTAACACCAGCAGAAGCTAATGAGTAAGTGGAATTTTCTACAAGAATGATAAGAAAATCTAAAGAAAAATTACTGAAAAACACGAAGGAAGAGGTGTCAATAATACATTTTAAAGTAAGCCAGGACTGTGCTTTCTTTGAAATATATTTATGTGAGAAATCTGCTGCTGAAAGCTTGGATGCAAGGTGAGAATAATCATACAGCATGGCTGAGAGTTGGTGCTAGTCAATGACCCCTCCGAATGCTTCTGAAGATTCCCTGTCAAATACAGGCTTTTAAACCTCTGGAAAAAAAAAAAAAAAAAAAAAAGTAACCCACAAGCCATCCTTAAAGGCAGCTTTTTCCTATCAGCCTGAGCTAACAGACGGGCCTTGCATCATTCCCGTGGCAGAGACAAAGGCGGGCTTTGTCAGCACCCTGCTGCGAGGGGGCAAGGAGAAGTCCAGAAGTGAGGGCTGCCCGCAGAGGAAGTTCGGGCTCTTCCCACCCGCACTGCACCGCGCTGAAACCACTCGCAGAGTGCAGAACACAAGTGAGTTCACACCAGGGACATGGGCACACACGTTTGGTGTTTGGTTTGGTTAAGTAACGACAGACTACCACAGGAAGAAGTCTGGACTAATCATGTGGGACATCACAAAAAAAAATAAGCCAAGCAGAGCAAGAGGTGCTGGCTGTTAGAAAGGTGTTCTCTCAGGACTGTGACTGAAACATCACCAAGTGGTGTACTTTAAACCACAAAATTCTAATGAAAGATACTAGCAGGGACAATCTCAAACCGGCAGACACACACTAGATGATCTAGTGTGTGTCTGCCTCTAGTGAGGTATTTTTCATCTCCACAGTCCATAATTTCCAATTACCTTGATGTTACGCTAACTGCAACTCTCACATCTGGCCTACTTGCAGAAAACCATAGCTTTAACCTGTTTTATGATTGTGAACCTCAAACCTGTCAAGATATGAAGAGCTTCCATTATTTAAGTTATAACACATTCAGACAATAGTATGATATTCTTTCACAGTTATTAAAAATTATTAATCATGTAGCTCTCAGAGCACAAATGCAACTTGCTGCACTTGTTCAAGGCCTACAGCTGCCCATGGTCAAATTCAGGCGTGTGTTAAACCCAGCTATGCCACAAGATGGTCTGAAAACCAGATACCATTTAGAAAACACATTTCAGTCAAAATGACTGCAGAACTAGTCTCCTGGAGTTAAATTCAATGACCCTACTACAAATTACGTGAGCAGAAAAAAAGCTGCTCAAAATTATTTCAATCAAAACTATATCCAGGGTCTGCTCAGTATGCCAGCCCTGTTAGAGAAGCTCACGAAGTAGAAGGTAACAACAGAAATCACAATTATACGTATTTAAGCCAGCAATTCATCAAAATTGATTTTATAAAAATTAAATCAAGATTTTTCTGAATACTTAGATTTTAAGAACTTGGTTTTGATTCTGAATTATGTTCTGTGCAAGGTTTTTAATGCATGCAAATATCACAACAGATGAGACTGTCATAGGTAATATGACCCAACGTTGTATCAGGTCTTAAATGCTAAATCCCCTTCTGAAACATATTTTTTGGTCAACTTTTCCATCTGCTAGTAGCACTCCAAGATTTCTAACTATATCATACCATTCTTGCCTTATCCTACACCCTGCCAAACTGCTTATGGCCTCTAAGTGTTAAAGTGTTCGTTACTCTATGCTTCAGCTGTTTATTTTATCTTTCTCTCAGCTTAAATTATTCCTGCTCTTTTTAAACTGTCTTCTGAATGCAGTCCAAATGCTGTTGCCATTCAGGGAGCCCAAGCAGGAAGAGGTATTCCAGCCACAGGCTCGGTGCTGCTCCACGGACAGAACTCTTCCCCACTCACCTTGGTGACTCTGTACGATGTGACAGCACAGGGCAAACACAGTTAGAGACCCAGTCCAATCTGTAAGCCCTTTTTTTTTTTCCTACGAATATCTGTTTGATTATTTTTTTCCCTGTACTAGCTATTTTTTTTCATTTCTCTTCATTATTGTGTATTAAATCTCCAGGACCTTGCATCCTGTATTTCTTCATCCATAGTTGTATACACCACACCTCATAAATTGTAATTTCTGCACATTTCATCAGCGATAAAACTTTACCTGAGGACTTCCTCAGCTGGAGTCAAGCAGAATTTAGCACTGGTTACTAACCTGAACAAACTTTCAAGACACAGATGAGTTGGAAAGTTCCCGACATGACAGCACTATATTCACTAAATGTGAAATTACTACAGCAACAGGAAGAAAACAACTGACTACTTACATATAATTTGTCCTTTAAGAACTGATATTGCTTAGGCTTACTGTTTATTATTACTACTATTTTATTTTAATACCCACTTAAGAATTTTAAGATGTTTGTTTATCACAATGTCTCTACAATTATACTTTCAGCCTGAAGTAAAGAATTTCCTGGATCAAGATCACTCCTTGATACTGAAATCATTATGCCATAGCATAAAAACTTGCTCCTCTTCCTTGAATTTCTACGAGATGATCCTTCCGCTTCAGAAGAAACATTTATTTACCCTCAGTATATGACCTTGAATTTCATGCTGTCAAGGCCATTCAGTTTATATCACACCCACCACCTTCGATGTATTTCATGCACATTTTCATAGCAGAAAAGTTTATTAAGCCCACGACATGCAACCTGGAATTTTACATTACAAAATTCCTTCAGCTTCTACTATATAGGTCATAACAGTCATTCTCACATGGCATTTTTCCCACTGTATAAACAATGTTTGTCACTTCTGTCTTATTCTACTCAGTCTTTGTGTCCCATTTACACTAAATAATTGACAATATGCGTTGCCAATTTCATAGACTTGTTCAAGGTGTAAGTGTGAATCTGCTTTTTTCTTTTCCCCTCCTCCCTTTCTGCAGATCCATCAGACCGCACAACGCCTTGTAGCATACCAGAAGCTGCCTATTTCTAGTACATTTTCCTGTAATCAGCTTCCTTGATGGCTTTTCTCTTCAATCGCAGGTGAAGCACAGGTATTTATTTCCTTCAAGACACGTCCTCGCTTTGCCCTAGAATTCATATTTTTTAGAATCATCTCTCTTCAATTAGCACTCTGTATAACGTATTCTAGACTAAATTCATCCTGTCTTTGCCATTCTTATATTTTTTGCCTGTATGTCTGATATTAATCACTAGTAGACAGACAATTTTACTGTCCTATAACAAATAAAACAAGGGGTAAAACCTCTTGTTGTCTGGCAACATAGCTGTTACAATGCATTTACCAAAGGCTAAACAAACAAACAAAAAAGAAGTATCATCTGCATCTTCTACATCCTATCACTTCGTATTTCCCTGTCAGCCTTCTCTGGAAAACTTCTAGGTATCTCAAAAGCATTTGTACAATGCACACATTAGCCCTGCCCTCTTTAATTGTCACAATAACTTAACTTCTAAAAAGTAGTTTGATAATCTATTTTGGAAGTTTAATTTCATAAATCTTTCAAATAATAAAAGAATTTACTCTCTCCATTATTTTTATTTAAACTACAAACTGAAAGACCCTTTCTTCTCTCAGCTCATTTACTTTAGCATTAATTCAATGTGAGAAAAAGAACCACAAAAGGCAATTCACAACAACCTTTGCTGCACTCTGCTTGTCATTTTAAAAAAGTTAAAATTTCTACAGTGATACATGGATAAATCAGTATTTCTGAGTCAGTTCCCTCACTTAAAGTACACTCTGACATTTTCTTAACATATCTTGAGACAAAATTATCTTCTGTACCTGACTATATATTTAGATTTATTTTTTTTCAGAAATTTGTTAGACCTGAAACTGATCATGGCTTAGTTTATTTTGATCCTCCAAAACACTGAAAAACAAAAGCTGAACGTATTTGAAATCTGCTGGGAAATGCACTCATCTAAATTATTCCATATTGCCTCGGAAAAGCACTCCTAAGTACATGGACTTCAGATGCAAATTGTAGATGGAGGATTCAAAAGTACTTCACCATTCAACACCATACTTTAAAATCAGAGCAACCGAAGATGATCACAGACAGTCAAAGAAACTCTTGGGGAATGACGTTTAGAGTTAATTTGATTATTTAAGTCAGGTAGCTTCATGACATGGACACAAGACAAAGGCTGGCTATTTTCCAAGGCATGGGCAACAGGGAAGTATCCTTCCCCCCTCTACCCCTCACCATCACAGATCCACTTCTGCAGAGGTTCCAGTTTCCAAGCGTATTTCAGAAGCGTTTAGAAAGTGTAATGAAGACTGCTTCCCTGAAATGAACCTCTAAATGGAAAAGGCAGATACTGCGCAATGGACCAACCATATAAATGTAAATCCAAAAATCTAGAAATTTTTCACCTGGTAGTGAATATCTTTCATTTAAAACACTTCTGTGGCAGTGTTTCTAGATCCTGCAAGATAAGTTGCATTCAGAACAGAGTAACCTTGAAATACACTGTGATAATGACAGAGCTAGATATATTTGTAGAAAGCCCCTAAACTTTTAATACTATCTCAGTAAAATGTAGAACTGCATAGAGAATGTTACTAGCCTTCTCCTGCTGCAAAAAGGAGTTTTCTTGTTGTTTGCAAATACAATTTTGTGTTCAAAAATAACGAAAGCAATTACGATTTCTAACCTGTCCTGAAGACAAAAATCAGTCCTCTGTATAAGCTGTGAAAAATTTTGTTAAATTAAATAATATTTCCTACAATTAGATGTTTGGGAGTATCTTCTGAAGCAAAATTACCTTGCTTTCTCAAGAAAGAAAAAGATTTTCAAAGCGTGTTAACTGCAGTCTATTTTTGGATGATTATGATAATTAAGTGTTGAAAGAATATTGATCCAAAGCTTATATAAGGAAACAAGATATTAAGAATTTTTAATTAAAACAACCACTCCGGGAAGATTTGACCTAAATACTTTTGAAATACAAAAGTTAGACATTTTATCTAGAAGGTTATACAAATGGTAAAATATACCAGTAAGAGGTAGGAATTTGCTTTGAAAAATAACAGTTTAAAGATATGTTTATCCTGTATCTTCAGCCTACTAAATCAAACCTAATATGCTGTTTTCTGGCAAAAATATTTCTCGTTGGTATCCCTCATTTTAGAAAGCTTCTGCAGTTCATGGTTTTCTTTCTCATATACTGTCTGTCACTAATAAATTTCTATGGTTTGCAACCTGCCCTCAAGTACCTACCATGGGCTAGAGCTCAGTGTCTTTAGACCGTCCACAGTAACATTGCATCCCAGCTACTCAAGAGAAGCACCGCAGAAGACTCAAATCACTACATTCATTGTGACTACATACAACTATACAGATCTTATTGGTCCCGTAATAGAAATACATATTAGCAGAAACAAAAATAGAAACAACTATTATTACTAAAGTACATAAGCACATCATCCTGGCAAAAACCAAAGATTCCTTCTATCCCAGCAAGCAGTCTCTCTAAAAGAGCAGCAATGGCTGCTTGTTCAATAAAATTGTAAGAGAAATTCCCCAACATATACTCTTGGCTCCTAGTAATCTGCATTTCAGTGACTTAAGCAATTAGGTATTAAACCGTTCACACATACAGACCTGACCTGCTAAAGTAAAACATTTCATTTTGTTCTTGCATTGTAAAACTTGATCTAAAAAGAATGCTAAATTGAAAAGTTAATCACACATGGCAGACGGAATTTGTTATGAGGTTGCATACACTAGGATGAAGACCATCTCTCAATCCACAAGAAGTCAATCCACACCTCTAGTTGCTTGAAAACCAATGAAACCTTACTGTAACAGCACAGAAAATGATGGTTGTAGCCAACAATAGGATTTTTTTTCTTTTAAAAAAAGGTATCTATAACTACACTTCAAGTTTAGGTACACTTCAATAGAGACTATAAATTTGTAATATCCATCCATATTAGTCATTCTACAGAAAGTAAAGCTTTCAGTCATCCATGAATTGATAAGTCATGAAATATTAAGAATTTAACTTCAGTGACCCATTAAATATGTTAGATACAATTACAAAATATAGCTATATCTTTAAATCTCTTGCATAGATGATCCTGAAAAAATCGTAACTACCAGCTTTCCATCTTTTGTTCAGTTATACTTTGTTTTATTTGATAAAGAGCATGAAACATCATCTGTCAGCAATTAATTTGAACAGAAAAAGCCCCGTTCTTCAAACAAAACACTGCTTTTGTATGCAGTTTCTGTCACCATGTAACACAACTGTTAAATTATGTTAGCTATACCGTGTATCACTTAGGTTTCCTAATGCGGGGAAAAAAAGCACTTTCTAACGCATTTGGTAAGCGCAAATGTGCTGGGTAGAAAAGTTTGCAGTCATCTAAGACAACCAATGAACTCATGAACCAGTGTGCTATCATGCCTGTCAACTCCATAGGGCAATGAATTTCACTCTGTTTTATCTGCAGACAAGTAATGCACAGGAAGGGAATGTCCACGTTGGAATAGGGGATGAAAAATTTTGTATTAAGTGCTATTACACATCGAGCAATCTATTGAGACTGTGGCACTCTTTGGAGCAGTGACTATGCATGTGTTCCGGTTAAATTCCTGGAAAAGTATTGTGTAGGAACAGTATGCAGCTCATCAGCCCTTGTCCTGGCCTTACAGCACACAAGGATACTACTATTTAGACTGATAGAAACACTCCAAGACACAACCCCCATAGGCCCTTAAAAACATCCTTCTATATAGATTGAATTAAAATTTGTGTGGTTAGTAAACATTGACTATAGGATTCCTACATCATCACAAATCATTTATGGAGCAATAGGCTCTAAAACAGCAATGTGCTGCACAATGCAATTTCTATAGGTAGGCCAGGAATAGATTAAAAGCATAAAAGAACCAAGAGCAGATGTCCTGTTTTAGTTTTGGAGGAATAAAACATAATGAAGAAACAAATCTCAGGTTTCCATGACTAATTAACATACATCGTTTTGCACTTGATGGCTGTGCTACCTGCTTTATTTTTAATAATCACCGTGTGTTGAGACTTTTCTGTAATATTCTGTGATGATTTTAACATTTGGAAAAATCTGATTTATTAAATCACCATAAAAAGGCTTAATCCCCCAGGAAATATTACGTAGATCACCAAACTGAAAAATCCATACAAGAGATCGATGAAAAGATGAAAAAAAATAAAAAATAAAAAAATAAACAGAAAAGAATCAATTTTTTTCCAATCTTATGGATGAAAGATAGTCACCCTCCCTCTATCATGACTGCTGTAGTGAGAAAATAGGAAAAAAATGAAACTGAAGAAGTAGAGGGGAAGCAGTTATGAAATGGAAAAGACACTATTAGGGCCTGATGAAAAGTTACTTGTCATTCCAATTGACTGCGCTACTTCCCGGACGCTTTTCCATCTCCTGGGAGGCCTTTCACATAAGCTTTACACAATGGATAAACAGGTCCCAAGACCATCTTCTGGAATCTGTTTCGTAAGCAGAAACAGAACTATTCCTCAAGTACTTTTTAATCTATCTATACCAAAACTTGCACTGCATTAGATAAATGCTTATAACAAAAACGTTATCAAAGAATCAACGGAGGAGGAAGTATTGGTATCAGTCTGCTGCTCCTTCGAAAGAGAAACTCAGGCAGCAGAGAGAAATATGTTATCTGGGGTTGAAAACACCTATCCAGGAGACCTTTCCCTCTCTGCCACTGAAAACCCAGACAAGCTTTGCAAGAAGCTCTTGACGCATCTTGTCCGAGGAGACACACTAAAACCAAACCGTAGGCAAGGTGATTGCTGCCAGGAGTTAGTTACAGGAGCAGGATGCTCAGACTATTCCTTCTAGGTCTGGCAGCCTGCACCCTCCCCTCTTAACAACTGTATTTAATTTTACTACCAGAAGCAACACTCCAAAAAGTGGAGAACTTCAAGTTAACAAGTGATCAAAACGACACCCCCCAAAATATCTGTCCTTGCATATCTGGTCCTGCAAAAGCACCACACATCGTTAAAACCTGACTCATTTTAGCTGGGAAGTGTACTAAGACTTCCTCATCTCAAGAATAATGTTAAGATACCAACCTCAGGAACTACATTTCTAAGACAGTTTTGCACTAAAAAATGAAACAAACAGAATGAGTGTTCATACAAAGATGACTTTTCTGTCTCTAAAACTGTTCTCTATTTATTTTATAACAGAGAAATTGTGCAATATGAATGCTGCCATGGTAACAACTCACTTTATTGAACAAGAGAGAAAATAATTATCCCAAACCTGCACGTCATGCAAGCACATGCAGTAAATTTAGTGCTGCCTTTTTCCCCCGTGCTTGCAGAGATAGATTTTGAATTTGTACATTATAGTAAGCCACACACCATTTTGCTTGTCCCTCCCACTTCTTTGTATATTTTACACCTCTTGAGTGCATAATGTGAAGGACCCGGTTACTTACAAAAAGAAAAAGGGATTAATGAATCAGAAATGCTCTTCCCCCTCCTGAGTTAAGTACAGAAGACTCCTATGTAAATGCTTCACGCATTTAAGAAAAAATGAAGCCCTAAGGCAAGCACAGCACATGCTTAGTATTCACTCGGTATACTGAAACAAGAACCCTTACATTTATAGTAAACCAAAAGTTATTCATCTCCAAACATAAATTAAACCTGATTTTGCTGTTCCGTCCAAATATTCTTTGTGACAGTATGTGTGTGAACATATTGTTCCATTTTATATATAAGGGACCTTAATATTTTCAGAAGAACTGCATGGATTTAGCCATACAAATCCAATTAATCTCAATAGAAGTTGTATGGCTAAATCCCTGGGCTTGGCTTTGACATTTTGGAAACAGTGGGGGAGGTTTTACAAGTAGTGAATGTATTATACAAAACTCACTTTTCCTCAAAAGAGAAATAAAATAGCATGCAGATACATACAGGCATCAACAAATATTTATGTGACTGTCAAGAAAACCACACTCATAGCAAATCAAGCAATCATTTCCACCAAACTCGACTTTACCAAAAATAACAGTATTATCCTGCAGTCTGTGAGATAAAACTAATCACACGTATGCATGAGTTGGATAAATTATTCTTTACCTCCAGTTTCGATCTTTTGATTTCATTTGCAGCGGATCTGCCTGTCTGATACGAAATGTTCAGGAATTAATTTAATCTTGTGCTCACAGTTAGAGGGTAGCCAAATCAAAGTGTTTTGGATATATAGAACTTAGGTTTTTAAACGTTGCCATAAAGAAGACTTGAAAGTGCTGTTTAAAAAGATTATCTTGTTTGCCACAGACCTTCCTCACATTTTTTTTTATTTACCTTCCCAACCAACTTAGCAGAGCAGAAACAAAAACTACTCTCATCCAACTTCAGCATCAAAGAATACAACTAATTTTGGCTTTTCCCTGGTAGATTTCTTCAGCTGCTCAGAACAATTTAAGTCTACACACACTCAGGCACACACACAATACCGGCAGTGTAAAATCTTAACTCAATATGTTGTCTTTGTGGGGCTGGAACTTACCAAACCATCCAAATACAATTTATTTTGATGCAATGAGATGTATATTGTAAGGGCACAACATAACCTTTGTAAATACACACACACAACTAAATATGCTTAATACTCCCTACAAAGTTCTTACAGAAAATGAAAAAGGCAATTTCAGTAGTTCAAGCAGCAGAACTTACAATTCTGTATAAAAAAGGGCTATTCTGAGCCGCAGATAAATGCCTCCTCTCTTCCGCCAAAGCCTCCCAGAACCAATACCAGGAATTCACCTGGCATTCACCTGCCTGAATAAGGCAAGTAGGTGCTTTCCATCTTAAGGGCCATTAAAACAAGAACAGAAATATGCATGTTCTGCACATAACAGTTTAACAGTTAAATCCCACGAGTGTTATAACTGGAGAAGAGGTATAAATGTCTCATTTTACAATAACATAGTTATTGCCTTTAATGGTACTTTTTGCGTGGACATTTTCTTTCCAGTTCAAGAGTAATTCACACAGATGCAGTGACTGTATCCTCAAAGAAAGGAATAGCATCCACACTTTTTGCTTGCAACTGGTGATGAAGCTGTTACTTCATAATAAACTCCTGCTATTAGAAGTTAAAATATTGCTACCTAACTATACAGCAACACTCTGCAGCAGTATGAATTAAATAAAAAACTTTTGTGAAGAAAAAAACTTATATCCATAAATCTTCACCAATGCAGAACACTCACACATCCCTCTCTGCCCATGTCTCTTACAACCTCAGCTACCTCTATCCCCCAATTACTCCTTCCAGTTTCTCGTTACACCCCTGGACACACCACACACCTTCTGCTCCTCCTGCTCTCCAGCTGCACACAGGAAAAGGTGCTCCACACCGTGTCTTGGTTAGCTCCTTGGTCTAACAGCCAGCACCAGGCCAAACTGGAAAACCGCTTAACAGAGATGATGAAAGTTGACATCAACCCTCATTAAATGCTTAAGAATTTAATACTTTGAAACTTTTGCCTTTCCGTCAACTTCAACAAGACCTGGACAAGCTAAAAAACACATGGAGGATGTAAATAAAGTGTGTGTGATGGACTCTCTCTCCCTTTAGGAAACCAGGCTGGAAGATGCTCAGGAAATGAAGCAGCCCTCTGAAAAGCAGATAGAGTGAATATATGCCACATGCTAATGATAACCATGTTCAAACATACCAAGGACTTGGGGTGAGGGTGGAAAGGAAGCCTGGTCAGAGTTTATCTAACAACTTGGGAAGTACTTCAGTGTTCCAGATAAAACAAAGCTGTTGGAAATGGAAGTATAGCAACTCACTAACTAAACAAGTCCACCCTTTATTTAATAAATAAATTCAGATATAAACCAAGTGCTTCTTTAAAAGAAAAAAAGAAAATCTAGGAAACTGAAACAAGTACGAGATTCTTGTGCAGCCTCCTCCAACCCACCTTCCCGGTGGTCTTTACAAGGCAGGCTTGTTGAAGGAATCACGGATGACACACAGGCAAGAGCTGCTAATGGATGTGGCATCGTCTGCTTCACAAATTAACTGTTAGTTACTCATTCAGAAGCACAATTTCCATTCAGTTGGCTAATGAAATAATACCTGACCGTAAGATTTTTTCAGAGGCTAGGTTATAATCATTATCTAGTTTCGGGGCTTGGATTCAGTCTCTAATGGCTCTAAGTGGCAAGCCAAGGGAGTGTGGCACTGCCCGAGGGGAATCCCCTGCTCGGAGGCTGGCCCGTCCCCAAGCACAGCCTGAGCCACAGCTTCCAATGGCAGAATGCAGCCTATTTAAAGCAGCACCATTAATTTAACCAAAAAGAAAGCCACAAGCAGGGAGAACTGGATTAAAGAACAACAAAACCCTACATACGTATGGTCTTATCTCAGACTTGCCTTGTTAACATTCCACTTGTTTCAGACACAGGGTGAGCGAAGCACTCCACGGGCACTGCGCACCGCGCTGCTGCCGCTGCCACCGTAACCTGGTGCCTTCCCCCTCTCCACTGCAACCCAAGGCTGAATTCAGGTATTGTTCCTCCCATCACAAAGCAACTGAAAGAAAGCCACTGCCAGGTTCCCAGAAAGCTGGGGAAAGGCTTAGCTCAATTTAACCCTTAGAGCTCCCTGGAACCAGCCACACGATACCTCCAGGACAGAGCTGCGTTCAGTGCCCGTAATTCCCCCGTTCATCCCAACCGCTCTGTGTGCCCTTGGAAATACCACAAAAGACAGGGGCACACTGTATGGAAGTGGTGCTGTGAAACAGTTTCTTTTCTTTCAGTGAGGCCAGGTGTTACCATTTTCCTGTAAGGATCTAGTGGCAAGACTAGAGCAGTAATATGGTGTTATTAACTATTCATGTTCTGGTTTTTCCTCCAACAGATAGATGTATTCAGCTCCCAAAACCCACAGAATCACAGAATTTTCTAGGTTGGAAGAGACCTCAAGATCATCGAGTCCAACCTCTAACCTAACACTAACAGTCCCCACTAAACCATATCCCTAAGCTCTACGTCTAAACGTCTTTTAAAGACTTCCAGGGATGGTGACTCCACCACCTCCATGGGCAGCCTGTTCCAGTGCCTAACAACCCTTTCAGTAAAGAAGTTCTTCCTAACATCTAACCTAAAAATCCCCTGGCACAACTTAAGCCCATTCCCCCTCGTCCTGTCACCAGGCACGTGGGAGAACAGAACAACCCCCACCTCACTACAGCCTCCTTTAAGGTATCTGTAGAGAGCGATAAGGTCACCCCTGAGCCTCCTCTTCTCCAGAACTCGCTCCCCAGGTTCTCTGTAACAGGAAAATCCAAGGGTATGACTCAAAATAGTTATTTTTACTGTAATTCTCCGTAAATACACACTGCTACACTTCTCCTGCTCAGAATGAGGAGAAAGTACCAATACGTTTAAGGCTGTTCAGATCACCACACCTGCAACTGAGTATTTAGATCTGACAAAGAAAAAAATGAGACAAAGGGGAAGAAAATCTCAAGTACTGATGAGAATGACAGGCAAATCTTACACTTAATCACAAGGTTAGATTTAAGCTTAGAAGAAAAACATTGACCACATGATCAATATTGGGTCACTCAAATCCTTGACATATCCAAAGATTCGAGCAACACCAATGTAAACTATCACTAATCTAAAGTCAGCTACTCATAAAGATGTAGTCCAGATGTCAGGATTTATCATTGTTGTAGTTTCATGTGAAACATTCAGTCTGCCACCTTAACTTCAACATGGAATTAAATAGCTTCAGAAAATGATGACATATTCAAAACAAACTATATGATTTTCCAGATGGATACTCATTTGCCTTCTACAGTTTAATACTAAGTTGTACATTTTTTTCTAAGTATCGTCACTTAATGAAGACATGCTTTTTCCTCGAGCCCTTACTATAGATTCCTACAGTGATCGAAGTTTCCTGGCACATCAGACATTTATGAAGTTGATCGGGTTGATAACTGTATAATTTTATAATATGTACTCAACCACGATTATTCAGTAACCAACCTAAAGATAAAAAAAATCTTTTCTGTTGTAAAGCATTACAAAATCAAGACAAATCACTGCACATTTGCACAATGCACATCCCAGAAATGGGAAAATGTTATTTTTCAAATGTCTCAACTCAGGAGTTGCAAGCAATCTAAAGCTGCCTATACATTTACCAGTGGCTTCAGCTACAGAGTGCCCCTGTACTACGGATATATCTTGGATGTGTGTGTGAGCGCGTTTGGAGGCTGAGGCTACTGCCAGTATTTCTCTAGAACAGTGCTTACCACAAAAGAAATAATAATGAAAAACACAATAAAAAGAAACAGATGAATAATACATGAGCACAATTTTATTACACCCAATGTTTCCAGTTTTTACTCCCTTCTATTTAAAACATATTAGGATTTATCAGCAAGATGAGCAGCTTTTCTCTTACTACCTAAGCAAATCCAGTTAAAAGTACTGTGGAGATGACTGACAGTTGCATTGGACTGACATTTGCGTGATGACACACTTGACACATATCACATCTCCAACTATCTTATTTTTCTCATTTTGCAATAGTGCTGGGTATTTTTTTGGCGTTCCTCCCTCTCTCTCCCCCCCCCCATATAGTACTTACTGGTATAACATTTCCTAATACAACTTGAAAAAAGTTGTATAACTAGCTTTTTAATATTTGGCTGTAAAATAAAGAGTTGATTAATTTAAAACAAATTAAACCCCAGAGTTTCAGTATTTTTATTCATATGAATATGACCTTAAGCAAATCTACCAAGCGATGCAATAGATCCTTTATACAGATAGCATTTCTACAGGTAATGCAGATAAGAGCATTGTTCCACTCATGATGCTGAGGGAGTTAAATCATGAAATATTCAGTTTTAATTAAGATTTCTGTATCAAAGGCAAGACTTAATGCAGAATTGAAGCAAGGATGAAGGTTAATGCCTATTCTAACAAGCATTTACATAAATTATGTTCCACCAGTATACTAGGAGGCTTATTTTGTCAATTTATAACATGCGAGATCATAGAAATTAGAGATGGAAAATATCTATTAAGCCATCTTCCTCTCTCCTCCCTCCAACACAGAATTCTTTCCTCAAGTTTATTTCCGAGTGCTTTGTTCACTGTCATTTCAAACAGCTCAAGCAGTGGGGCATTGCATTAAAACTTCAGGATAGACTATTACCCACTTTAAAATCTCCAGTATATAGGGTGGCTTTTTATGGTACTCTGAGCTGAGATTCCCCTCATCTTATTTCATTACTCTTACTTAGACCTCCTTTGGACTCCAAAATGAATCCTTTTGTGGTACTTGAAAGCTATAAATACTTTCAGACATTTTCATCATCCCCCAGTAGCTATTTAGCCAAATTAGTATAGGGATCATCTCTCTTCATCTGAGCATCACCAAGCACCCAGATAAGTATACGTAATAATTACACATGTTCACTTCCTTTAATCTTTCCTCACAAGTCATTCCCTTCTAGCCTTTAATTTTTACCACTCTTCAAGCCTACATCTTCTTTTAAGCGTTACTACTTTCCAATTATTTTCCTTTCTCTGAACAGCTTTATATCGGGTCATTTCCACTTATGTATACTTGCTTGAGTTTACCAGTTTATCCTGACTTTTTTCACTGATGCATGTAGGTGTGTTTTTGTTTCTTTGTTTTTAAATAAAACATCAGGCTCAAATTTCTCTGTTTGCATCAAGCAACCACAGAAAAAAAATAAAATTGCCTGCATTAAAGGCTAGCATTTTAGCTTATAAAAATATTATAAGCATAAGTGCCTTATAAATTCAAATTGTTTATGTTACTCACTTTTGTCTTTGCATCTTATTTTCCAGGCTTCACTTTCATATGTTTTAGGCACCACAAACTGTGGGTAATTGTTCTGAAACACCTTTGGGTTTTGGAGTATAGATAATTAATGCTTTTTCTTTGCATTTGATCTTAGTATCTGAATGACACTTTAGCTAAAAAGAAAACTAGCTAAAGACTTCAAGGACTATTTCTTTCATCTCCTATGATATTTGCGATTCCTTCCATGTTTGCTATCTTTCTTCACGACCACTCCAAACACTGAGTTATATCCCCAGTGCCTCAGCACAACAAACAAGTTGCAAAGGGTTCACCTGACTCAGAGAGATGCGCTCTCATCTGGCTGAAGTCTGTCTCGATGAAGTAAATTTCAGCCATTGAGTGGAACTTACATTTTAGGATATTTTTAATATCAGCGATGAGAATAAGATATTGGTTTGATTGTGTGTTAAGCTAATGATAGAAAAGAAAGTAAGATTGCTTTTGAAATGCCTTGAAATGCCTACAATGAGGCTGAAACCGCTGAGGGCTCAATGCTTTTTGCTTTGTCTAGGAGGAAAGGAAAAAATCAGGTCAAGGATGTGTTGACCAACAGAGCAGCCAACCATGCAACAGCCCCAGTCAGCCACCTCATGCTTTCATCCTTCCCTCTTTACTACTTCTGTTGGTTGCCCAACACATTTTATGATACAGATTGATATAAACAAACAGCTTGGCTACATCAAAAGCTCGTAAGAGCGAAGAGCTTCATCTGGGATGAAGTTGAACGGCAACCCTTCTGTCACTAAGAGTGAGTCAACAAAGAATAAAATATTTTCAGGTTAAAATTAAAAAGCAGTACAGAGAGATTACAGTGCTGGTGCCACAGCTATACCTGCTCAGTGAATCAGAACAGATTACTTTAGTCTCCCAGCCTTCTCAACTGTCAGTCTAGCATCTTTCACAAGCACTACAGTCACACAAATTATTAAAAAGCTTTTCTCTACACCATCAGTGTTATACATCCATTAGAGGCCACTCCAGGCTAGAAAATATCTGTTGCAAAAAGACTTCCTAGGCCATATGCTAGTAATAAATAAAAAAGGCTGGAAAAGATCATTTTGTATCAACAATCTTCAGTTTTCTTCTCATGTCTCTGTTGTAATTCCTTAAGTCAATCTGTTTATTCTCTGTATCAACTATTGCTATTTTTTATGTATATTATAAATCAGTTCATCTTTTGACTTTCTCTTTCGTATTTCTTGCCTAGATATCTAGAACGTGGAGTGCCCTTTTGTCTATTTTATGTAGGTCACAGATGGTATACAACACATCCAGCCCTCCTCAATTATTAAACTAGATCAATTTGGGTCTTCATCTTCTCTTTCTATGCCTTTTAATAAACACTCCAGCTACCATCCCTCCTATTCTTTTAAAAAAATAATTTTAAAATCTCTGGTTAGCAGTCATTTTTTGAATTCAGAACCTTTCAGAAAGCTCAGATGTTCCATCTGTGTATTCTGTTCCTCATAGTTTTTAGTATGTTCACAAAGGTATGATGAATTTCCCACACTTCATTTGTAGTATAATTCAAGAAAATTACAGAATGTGAACAGGTAGAAAAAATACACATATATAAAACACGCTGAAAGATACTTGTCAAAGTTCTACGTGAATTGTTATGAGGAACTAGCCTCGTGTCCTGTTAGAAATGGAAACACAAGTTTATAATCATATTCAGAATTAAATATTAGTTATGAAATAAGACATAATAATTGGAAGATTAAAATACATTTTTTTTTGTACTGTGATTTTTGTTTCTTTCTCTGCATAGCTAACAGCAGGGTAATGCAAGTTCATCTGACCAAAGTTACAGTTGCCCAGTCATATGTTAGTGACACAATTGATGATCAGCATCTTCATTCTGCTAATCCAAAATAGATGTCTTCAAATATTTCAATTTGAATATCAGCTATTGAGATGTGCCCAAAAGTCCACTCCAAATAAGCTAAGTCTTGTTTCGAAACCTTACCTCTAAAACACCTTCTGAGCCTCAAATAACTGAGTGGACTTATTTTTTTTTTTTTCATTATTTTTCTGAGCTCCACATGTGGATGCTATCCCTAGCCTCTTTATATTTCAAAACGTAAGCAGGTCCTACCTTTCTTGTTGCATTTTGCGTTCTCGTGTGAAAAAAAAAAAAGATCACATGCAATGTTTTCCACAAAAGACACAAAGCTGTTCCGTAGGTGCTGTTACTGAAATGTAGCTCACAGATGTATGGTTCACACTACAAATTCAACGATGTAAAATCACAGATTTCCATAGCAAAGTTCTGCCTACCAGGAAACTCGTTATTGAAAAGAGGGTTTCAGCACTTGTTCTCTGCAATAAATCAAAAACAGTCTTGCACGGAGGGAAGGTTGCCACTAGCTTGCCAGCCACGTATACTGTATGGTGTAACTGGTCACCTTAATCGACAGGAGTGACAGAATGAGAGGTAGGCTGCATAAACCAACTGCTTTCCCTGCTCTGCATGAGTTTTAACCAGGAACACAGCAACCAAGAAGGTGCATTTGTTGGCAGGATTCTTCATTGTTTTACATGCAATTCAGGATACTTACTGAGAAAGCACTTTTGAGTCAATATGCAGAAGACTTTTTAGTTCTCACCAGTGGAATAGCTCTAAACAGCTACAGTGTAAGTATTCGCATTCAAGGCTATGTCTTGAATCCATTCCTTGTTAAAGGAAATAAAGTAATATAGGTACTTTCAGAACGTGTGCCACTGCAACCTAATAGAGATGTAGAAACTTGTCATAAACAATAGTTTCAGATGATCTTACCTGCATCAGGGTGCATGGGATGATGTTCTCCGCATGCATATGTCTCCATTAACCACAAAACACACTACTGACTAGCTTAGATATATGTGTAAGCACAGTACAAGTACAGCCAAGACCCATCCCATTGAAAAAAAGCTAATTTTTCCTTCTGTCTTTTGCTCTCCTTTACCTCACGTGAGAAATGAAATCATAAGGCAGCAAGGACAGAGACGTTGCGCAGTACCTTTTGATACTCAGCACCATTACCAACTTTTATAATAATAAATAATCTTTACAGCAGATTTACCTGTTGATTAGCCAAATCACAATGATTTTTTTCTAAAAACCAAACTTTTATGTTACAACTTTTAAGCTTTTCCAAGCCTGATCTACGGTATGGTTTGTTTTAGCTTCTTATTCTATCACTCTTCAATATTTGAAATAAGCAGTTTTAAAATAAGTAGTATTTGTAATGTTTACCAGGAATATAAACTTTAAAATTTATTTTTTTTTATATTTACATGTACCCTGCTGTCAGTCTTCCACATTGCCCCCCCCGATATTTGCCAATTTTCATTTCCATAGAGTGAGAAGAGAGATTATGTCAATTCTTAACTATTCCTCATCTATCAAGAGGCATTCTTTTGTCAACAAGCTTCATATTTTGAAATTCTGCCTTTCAAATTAACTGTAATGCAGCTGCTTCTTTTGTCCAAGATGCTGTGGCAAGCCCTGCTATTCCCTATCAGATGAATAGAAAGCAGCAGAGGGTCTTTGGGGGAGGAGGGATGTCAAGTAGAAAGTCAGTGGCTCGAAGTGACTGCAGTTGGCAGGGCAGAAACAGTACAAGTATTCACTGAAGTGATCCAACATATTCTTTAATGCACCATTTTGCTAACTTGTACTCTAACGTGTACAATGGTACACGGACTCAGCCTTGGTGCTTTCCCAGACCTTCAAAAACTGTAAGGGGTCTCCTGGTACAGACACAATGCTACAGACTTATTTCACATGTAATACAAAATTTGTATTGAAATTACAGATGGAGGTTAAGCAACTAAAAAGAACGTAGTCTAGATAGGAAGATGTAATAGCATGTTAGGCAGGGAGAGGAAGACAAAGACCTTATCCTATTCTAAGGAGAGTGTCAATAAAAAGATTATACCCAACTCTTTCACTAGTGGCTGTGAATCATTTTTCATGCCATTATTGCAGTGGCAATTATATTCATTACTGTATGTGCAGGAAAGTACAAACCCCATTTGTAAGTGAAGGCTTGAAAAATGAAGACATTGTCAGGGCATCTGTGTGCTCACAGCTCTGCGGAGGTAAGTGCCAAGAGGAATGTGAGGCCATTTAGGCTAAAAGACAATGGCAACACAAGGTAAAAGAGGTAAAATTGGCCTTGAGCAATCTTAAACCTGGAATTAGAAATTAATGCTAGTCACCGACACCATGGAGAAACTGGGACATTCAATATGACTATCCGACCAGAGCCCAGTTCTAGGTTTGAAAGTGTATTTCACTGAACCAGGTCCTACACAGATTCTCAGTAAAGAGGTGGTTTCTTTCCCCAAGCAGTTTGTGATCCAAGTTGTCAGAGAAACCATCAAAGTTGTTTTTAAGGGAATGGTAAAATTTATAAACTGTGTTAATGATGTCACCTGGGCGCTCAACAGGTTCCTTCCTGTTGACTACTTTTATCATAAAAGGGACTTGCAAAAGTAGCAATAAACTCTACCCTAACTCTCCAATTTACTTTATCTTAATATTGTATCCGAAGTACTTTTGATGAAGAGCTGGCAATGCTGGAACGGACTATGTGCACACACTAAACAGTTAAAGGAAAGTGATTAAAAAACTTATCGTATACAGGCTGTTTTTAGATATATACGTTATCAAGAGAGGTTGTGCATTAATTAATCTTTGCTGTCTTAACAGATGAACCAGATGTACTATTATGTTCTTTGTTCTTCCCTAAAGAGGGGATGAGCCGATTATTTATCTCCAAACAATAGGAGTTCATGTACCACAGTGAAGATTTTTTTTTTAATCTGGGAGGCAATCACTAACAAGCTTCAGCTGCAACTGCTTGATGTAAACACAGTGTGAATTTGTTCCTGGAGTATTAAATGATGTTCCTTCCATTAAGTACATGAAACCAATTTCTAAATAAGCATGTAAAGAAAGAGATGGAAAGGACAGAGCTTGGGAGGAGCAGAACTGTTTTGTCTTTCATGTAGTCATATTTCCTTCTCTTATACACTAACGCATTTTCAGAGATAAGTTAAAGTTTGAAACTTGAAATACTGTTTACAAATAATGTAGAGAGCAGAAGTTAAAGAAACCATTGGTAGATGCAACAAATCTCTATGGGATACACCATACAATGTAAGGTGTCAGGGCACACAGGAATATATAAAGATCACAAGAACTGTTTGTGAATATTGTTAACAGAATCACAGTAAATATAAAATTCTTCACCACTGTTCTAGCAACCTCGTATATCTACCTCAAAAATCGCATTTGATTATATTTGAAAAGCACAAATTGATTGTAAACCAATTTTAAAAAGCACTAGCATATAGCTACTTACTGCTTTATGAGAGTAGGTAACATCTAAGAATTTGCTAAAATAATAGAAGGAAGACAGCAAGAACGTTTTTGAAATGAGTCTTTTTTTTCCTAGATGAAAGTCTTGATGAACAGATTTATAAATTCCCTTTATCTTTCTCAAACTTAACTGCATCTGAAGTCCTCTTCCTCCTCTACCCGACAGCAAAATTTCTTCCACAAAACTCTTTGATGATTCACAACAATTTGCCTTTTTAAATACATTAATCTGTGCCTCAAAAATAACTTAAGTGCCAAGATGAGCACTGTTACTTGATGCTTCTTGGAGAAATAAGAAGAATGGAGAAAAATGAAGAACACCTGAATTACTGGAAAGAGAGAATTGAGAGAATTCAAACAGAGCAGCATTTGGTTAAGAAAATACTTTTACATTAAGAAAGCTTCTAACAAGATTGTAAAGCTGTATTAACAATATAACACCCCAAAATCAAACAAGGCGTAAGTAGGTGAACAACACAGCATAGCTAAAACACAGCTTTTTCTAGAAGATCTTTTCTGTATCAACTAAAACTCAAAGGAATTGAGCATATTCTTCTGCCTCCCTCACTCCCTCCACAATTTTAATTGCCAAATACTACGTAAACTGAGAGCTAGGAATACTTTTATTTTTATTCAAAGCCATGCTGAAACTTAAAAAACAGTCAGCTGTTTGGTAAAAAATAAGTAATGTTTTCCCCTTCTTTTTTTTTTTGCATAAAGCCAGCTCTCTCAAGCTGCCACAGTCAGTGCTAAAGTGCTAGCCTATATTCCCATGCTGTGCATCCCACTAAATTCCCATTGCAGCTCATAAATTTGTCAGATTATTTCAGTGACCAGTAACAAAAAAATGAAAAAAGAAAACTGAGTTCTTTACCTCTTGTCACCATCTTCCCAACCCTATTGAAAATTACCAGAGTGCAGATCAATACATTACTACTTCCTAACCAACAGACAGATCTAGCAAAATAAAGCGTCTGATGCATAACAGATCTCTAGAAGTATACATGTGGTAGGATCAAATGCAACCATAACATTATAAAGTTAGAGAAAACATAGCTACAAATCTGCCAACAGCCAAGCAAGCTGCTCTAACAATCTAAAAGGTCTCTTAGGTATGGGCAACCAGCAAGTCACGGGATCAAAAGACTACAATGCAGCCCCAGATGGGCAGGATAACTGACAGGGATGGACAAATCACATGACATTTCATGCACATTAATGCTGTATATGACATTATGTAGGGCCAATAGTCTGTGTTGTCAAAATGGTTGTCTACCTTCACAGGCACTGAACGAGGAAGGGAAGTTTATTTGTACCAGTAATGAGAATTATCCCAGAGTCTATGGTTTATGTTTGATCACAAACCTTTCTTTGGGAGGTTAGCAAGCAAAGGTATTGCAACTGATTAGACAGGGAGGTGTACCACAAATCTTGGTGGCTCTCATGAGAACAACAACAAAAATAAATAAACAAAAAACTAAAGACCTTTTCCACCTAGCTCTGTTTTATTTGTTTTGTAAACATAAATGCTTCTCCCTACACCCTGCATGAGATTCTAGCAGGACCATCCCAGGCAAGCCAAGGCCTGTGGCCAGACTGGATTAAGCTGTGTCCTTTTATTTACTTTCCTCTGAGACAAGAGGGCAACAGTGAAATGCAAACTGTAACTTGTAGATTAAATCAAGATGGCACAAACAGAGGCTGATGATATCCTCTCTTGCAATTTAAGAAGTGATAAAAATAGGGAAATACATAACGGTATGCTTGTTTACATCCCAGAAACAAAATTGAAAAAGCCAACCTACACACACAATTAATCAACTCCCAGAGCCACTTTAACTTTCATATCGTCTCTCTTCTGAATGTTCACTACTTAATTTTCAATCATAGTTAACCATTGCAACAGCATAGAAAATTATTCCTCAAATATACCCACGTTATTTAGACAACTATTACAATTACTACCCAATTTTGAGGTACTACTGTCTAGTATTGCCTAACGGGTGTAGAAAGCACAATAAGGCACCCTCCATATTCAGCTGCACAATACACAATCAGCTTGCAGTATCATGAGATTAAAAGCTTTTTAAATTGTTCAACAAGAAAACAACAAATCTCTCCACAACAGAAACATCAATCACGAAGTTTTGGACGCTCAGCTCATCTGCGAAGACGACAAATACATTCCACCAAGAATGAAGTACCATGCCTTTACTGAGCTAACATTTGCTACAACATTTTCAATTATCTCGGGTAAAATTTTAGCACCAACTCGACCTGGTTGTCCAGAAAAAAAAGGTAAGTACGGTGGTTTTGACCTTCAAAGTAAAGGGCCAGTGAAAGTAAGTAGTTTTGGAGAAGAAAAAGCAGAATTAGCAGGAACCTAAATTTTTCAGTATTTTGCTTGTTTTCAGAAAGACTAGTGACAAAAATATATATATACTTCTGATCATATAACTAGGTTTTGCATTTTTCACACCCTCTAAAATAAAAACATCTCCTCTTACCTCCTCATTCTGCTTCACAATTAAGGCCTCCTTAGGCACAGCTTCGCACAACGTGCATTTTTAGCCAGACCTTTTCTGTCTGGAAACCCACCTATTTGCTCCCCTTTCAACTGAATTTTTCTATTGGTGGTAAACACTTTAGTCCCTCACATTAGTTTCATAGGAACAGTCCCCAAAAGAGCGAGGAAAGCTGGAACACAACACAGGAACAGCTTATTGAGCAGAAAAGAGTAATTCTCCTGCTGCCAAGAGCTGTCAAGAGCAGAATGGGAAACGGAGTATTTTCAAACATTAACACAATCTGTGCTCGTAGAAACAATTACATTTTTTTTTTTAAGTAGAAAACACTAAGTTGACACTACTCTCTATCAAAGTTGCTTCGTCAAGAGGATCCAACATAGTGCATTAACTATGTACTATGTATATATTAACTATGTATGAGTTAGCACTATGATCAGGACAGGGGTACTTGGTGTCTCACACAGGCTATGCCAAAATAAAAGCAAATTCCCCATCAAAAAAGTAGGTAACAAAAGCAGACTTCTTTCCAATCTTGAAATCTGATTTTTACCATAGTAGGAAATTTGCAAAAAAAAAAAAAAAAAAAAAAAAGGTAGTTTAAATATCAAATTATCATCTGAAAAAGAAAGGTAAAATATGATTCTAACAAAAGATGGACAAAAATCTTGCATGTAAATTGCCACACACTGTTACAGTTTACCTATATAATATTAGATATTCCTTAACCTAGTCCACATGAGGCAAACAAGAAATCAAGGGGGTGGGAGGTGGGGGGACAAACCTGTCAGCTTTTTATGTTCCAGGAAAGGGCTTTTTTAATCAAAGGAAATTACATTCCTCTGGCTCCCTCCAGCTGGAAGCCTGCTACATACATCAGGGGTTTCATGTATTTCTAATAACCCTGTATATTGGAACTTAACACACTACTCAAAATCTTATAGCTGTAGACGTATTCCACCTTCAGATAAAAAGCTCTTGCTTTGTAGCCAACATCAATTGGAATGGAGTTTTATCAGTTTGCTAGATTAGAAAATTTCCATTTTTAACCTTTCTTCCAAATTCTTACACATCTATAACTACATTCGTTTTAAGAATAACTAGGTTTTCCTTTGGAAATTCAGATATTTTCTCTGATCCCATATTAAAAGGAACAGAAATGCCTACTAAATGAGATGTGGGCTATGACGTATAAGATAACTGATACTGCACTGTGTACCTACAGATATAAAAAGCCTTTATGGAAATTTCCATTTTCCAAGTGCACTATAATCAGAAATTAATCCTAACTACATATATGTAAGGAAATAATATTATATATATATTTCTATATATTTGTTTTATATGTATAGTTTTTATTTACATATATATAAACACAACCTATTTTGAAATAGCCTAATAGTCTAGCTTCAATGCATCGTAATAAAAAGACAGACAGAACTGAAGTTACCTATTAGTTACCTATTCAGCAAGTTTCAGCTATTAGCATATTTCGAAATAAATTATCACACCTCCCTGCATAAGTCTCTTGAAACATTCTGGGATGTACTAACCGGTATGAACTACGGAAAAAACAAAGGAGATAATTCCATTTTACCTAATAAAGGTAATGCCATAGCTCAAATGTAACTAGTTCTAGGGAATCCTCTTCATTAAAAGTATACTTTACAGGAGAGCAGAAGCAAAATAAAAGGTCTAGAAAACAGGACACATGAAAAACAATTATGAGAATTTAAATATGAAGAAGCAGTTGAAAAATCATTTTGGTAGAGGAAAAAGTATTGGTGGATTTGGGCTTGCAAACCACAACATAAGCCATCAGAACAAAATTGTCTGCTCACCTACCAGTTGTGATAATAAATGAACGGCACTTGTCCACTTCAGTGTAAAATGAGCTCATCTAACGCAAATCAATGCCGATAAATTCCCGCATGATGTTCTGTGCATATATTTGCTTCTGTCCTATATACTAAGGTCCATGTCTATAAAGACAATGATATTGTATTTCTGTCTAAATGGGAGACACCTAAAATGAAACACTACCCATCTACAGACCCGAACTGAACAGACTCTCGGAACCTTTGCAATATGCAATTGCATTAGCTATTTTAAAGTTTCCCTGCATCCATCCATTCTGCAGAAATTGCACTTGGACACAGCACACAATAATCTGCACAGTGGGTACGTGTGGAGACACAAATCATACTCCTGGTTGCTCCCTAGGGTTGAAAAGGCAAGCTGCTAGGAAATGTCAGCTGCTGTGCCTTGGTAAGAAAGCCCTGACTTTGCTGCTGCTGTTGTAGGATGCAGACTGCATACCATGGAGTTGCATTGTTTTTAACACTGTGTGAAAGTACATTTGTCATTTTTTTTTAATATTTAGTCTTTTTAAATATTTCAACTACATGCTTGACCTACCCATCCAACAGGAGCATCAGCTGTGCAAGTTCTGTCCCATGCACACATGATGTGGGCAGTATCTTCAATCTGTTAAATTGTTACAAATAGTTTAGATGCACAAAAGTGCATCTGAAGAAAAACATTAGAAGATATTCTCTGAAACGATTGCAGAAATCAATAGCGATTCAACTTCCCTTGTGTCTTGGTTAGAAAACAAGTGAATTCAAATAAATTTGGTGACATCTAACAGTAACACACAATGTGTTAAAAACAGAATCACGACAAATTCATGAATGAAAACACAAATGAAACAATGAATAAGGAACACTGAAAATTTCAAGTGAATATAGAGACCTATATTCATATATGTACTGACATCAATAGTCTAAAAATCTCACCTTAACAATTCCTCACTAGATGTGTGAAAATGTTATCTTAAAAAAAATAGCACAAAAAACTGAAGAACTTTCCGTTCTTAAAGTGGTAACAAACAATTTTCATTTGCAGAAGTGGAAATTTGCATTTTTTTTTTCCTGGTGCTGCTTCTCCTGTACTAATTAGTGAGGGGAAAAAATGAGCAAGTCAATTTTTTTCTTATATAACCCAATTACAGCACGAAATATTTATATCAACTGCAAAGATCACGATCCTAAGCCATGCGTTAACTTTTTGTTTGAAAAAAGCATGAGGCCATTTTAACAACTAATTAACGTTAAAAGGCTAAAGTTAGATTAAGGTTCAAATTTTCTGTTGAAATTGTTTAGTAAAAATGAAACATTTTTAATAAAACCTAGCATTACTTTTTTTTTTTTTACTGCTTATTAGCAGGAAAGCTTCATTTTGAAAAGCTAATAACCAGAATTTTCGTATGAATAGAAATTATGTAAAAACAAGAAGGATTAAGAAACATCAAGAAATCAGGAGCATGGCAGATCTTAAAGCAGCTGCCAGTCCTTCTTGAATCTTGACTGAGATGGCAAATCAACTTTAAAGCCGAGGCATGCTATTTTCTGGCAGTACATGAGGAGAATTAGTAAGTATTTAGTTTATGCACAGCCTTTTAGTCTCCAAAAAAAAAAGCACAAAATTAAAAAAGAGAACAAAAAAGAGCTGAATCAGTTAAAACGCCTAATATTTGATTTACATTTTAAACTTCTGTACAATTTCAAGGATGATTTCCATATCTGCCACAGAAACAAGAAAAGATAATCTTGTATATAACAGCAAAATATATAGATACTGGAAGGACAATACAACTCAAATATTTAAATTATTTGGAAAACATTTACGGAATAGCAGCAAAAATCAGTGGAATATAAATTGTTGTCAAATATTCAAGAAAAAGTGTTGTTAAATATTATGCCTATATTAAGCTACTTCTGAAATCTATTTTAAATTCTACTCTATGTTATCTGACATTAGATATTATGAATTTTTAATTAATTTAGCACCAAAAAAAGGTTTTAGAACAGAAAAAACAAGTCATCTGTAATAATTTATTATGATAGAAACAAATTTAATTTCAACTTGTTTGCCCTAACCTGGCTACGGTTTAGTACAACCTTTCTATTACATCTTCACAGTTTAATCTTCACATATCCAGAAGAATGAAGACGTGCAATTATTCTTTGGTAACACTGCCATCTAGTGTACACTCTAACTGAGCATGAAGCATTTATTTTAACTTCTCATTCTGCAATTATGTGTACAGGGACAGGAGAGGGGATTACACACCATGTACAAGCTGCACATCTCCTGTAGTGTTTAATTGTTAGAATAATGACATTTCTTTTCTCACTTGGATTGCTTGTTAAATATACAGACATATTAATTTTGAAAATATACCATAAAATAACACTAACATATTCAGATGGTTTTGATAGCCAAAAATAAGATAGCTTACAGGTAATATCCTGCATGTAAATTTTACTATTTATTGTGCCCCGTCATTATCATTTCCTTTCACATTCCCTGCATAAACCACGCACCCAAACTGAAATTCGTTCCTTGAAACTAAAAAGTAAATGTTTTTATTAACAGATTTTGAGGTTGATGTCTAATCATTTCACAGGCTTTAGATCATTAATAACTTTTAACTAAAGGAGTGAGAGAAAACATTACATGAAAACATAGCTGCCTACTGCATCACCTAAGTCCTATTAACAACAGATACTCACATACCATTGATTATTTAAATAAAGTACTAGGTCCTGTATTTCTTGATTCTACAAATATGGGAAATGAATTTTGCCAACTTAAATGTGTGTGTGAACACTGACAATTAAAATAGTAGCAAACTTATATAGATATCTTGAACATATTTCCCAGAAGTTTACATGAAAACAGACATCAGATTTAAGTAATCCTTAGTTAAATTTGAGACTTAACAAGCAGAGGTAGAAAATATTTATATAAATAAAAGTTAACCACAACTGGAAAGCAAGAAAGCAATGGAAAGGGAGATCTAAAGCAGACACAAAGGATCTAAGAATCAAGTTGACAGTAGGAGACTATTTTTACTTATACTGAACTGTTACTCACACCCGATAAACCCAGAGCTTTAAAGAGAACCCTAGTCCTATCACACAACACTGTAGTTATACTGCCATCTAGTGAAATGCGATACCGACTGACTCTTCTCTGCAAGAGCGTTGAAGTTGGTCCAAATAAAAAACATCATCCTGAAGATATCGCACATCACAGCAAACACCTTTCACCTTCAAATACCTTACTCATCACTCCGCTCTTTCTTGACTGTTACACTTGTATAACATGCATTAGGTGACTAATTTTGTACATAGGATAATGAACTTTAATATACTTAAATGGAAACGTAATGTAAGTATGCTAACAGACTTCAATGAGAATCCAACAAACTAATCAATGCAGATCATATTCCATGAGCAAGAAAAATGTAAGCTATTTGAAGGTTTCAGACCATTACACAGGAAAACCCTCATATTCACAGCTACTAATACCGCTAAATATTACTCTCAGTGTTTGACAACATAATAATGTGTTTTCTCATTACATTTCATTAGAATGGTGACTTCAAAAAAAAAAAAAAAAAAAAAAAACCACAAAAAACCCTCTACACACCAAGGAAAAACCTCTTCCATAAGGCAATAAAAGCAAGTATGTACGTACTAACCTGGGAAAATATATTCGCGGTTGGAGCAACTCTGTTGTCCACAATACTATACAATATCGCTAACAATCTGTCCAGAGGAAATGGCTTTGGTCCAAGGAGGTGATTGCTGGTCTGCAAAATAAACAAGAGTTTTTAATCCAATGGATCCTTCCTGGAGTACCACAAGCTGTTATTCATATATCTCTTCAGTCTCCAGTGAAGCACTAAAATTCACAGTAATCTTTGTATGTATTATGGAAAACGCTGAATATATGTTTATCAATCCACATAAATACACAGACATAGGGCTCTATGGTAAGAGTTCAAACTGCACAATAAATGGGAACATTCTTGAGGTTTACCAGAGCTGATGCCAAATTCCTGGTCACTGGATTTATAGATTTACTCGCCCTATTAAATTACCTTGTCCAATCTAAGGATTAAAGAGGAAAGACTAGATTTTATGGCACTCTCACAGTTCAAATTTTCCTCCGTTTATCAACAGGAATACGTGCTAAGACTTCTTAAAAGCTCACAATTTCTAGCTAGTGAAAAAAATGTAATACTTTAGGTTTATTCTATTGTCTAGAGCCTATAATCCACAATCACCTACAAAGAACTGTACATAACAACAGATTCTGAAAATAAAACCTAACATCTTTTAAGTATATTCTTGTGTGATTTCTCTATAGAAGACAAATGATTTACTAGCATTTGCATTTTGAAAAAGTATATAATGAAAATATATAAGAATTGCCTTATCCGTTTTGACTCATTTTAGCTGAAGAGATAGGAAGAGAAAAGACTAGTTCCTCTGTGTTTTGATGGTAGTTATACAAGGTTCTTATAAACTCTAGCTGGAAATCAGAAATCCTCGTACTATAAAACAAAAAAGCCACATTACATTAATTTCACATCACACATAATAGTACATGAGGTGCTTTACTACTAATTCTGATCAAATTTTTGTCAAAAAACAAGAAGAAAAATATTGGTTAAATGACTTTATAGAAAAAGCAGCAGGTGCAGAACAAGAGTTCCTCATCTTGAATGCCGTATTAAACTTCTCTGATAGACACACTTGTCATCTAGAATTTAACAGTACATACAGTACTTGACAGATTAGGTCTTTTCCAGTTTAACAGAGCTCACCTGATTTCCAACTATCAAGTCCGATCTCATTTTCATGGGTTTGAATCATAGCTTCTACTTTAGTTCATTCCAGTAAAGAAAAGTAATGTGTCGTCACAAGGGCATTGCAATTGCTTGCCCTACGTTCCACCTAAAGCCTGCTCCTTCTGAAGGGAGTGAGATTAGCTGTAGGATCAGGAAATACACTTGTTCCTCTGAATACTGTGCTGAAATCGTTGGTAAAATTTTGCTCTAAAACAAGTGTCAGAAGACTGCAGTTATTTAAAACTTCCTAAAAGTAAGAGCCTATCTAAAAATCAGTAACATTCCTAGATTTTTAACTTGATGGATTCAGAATCACTGTCAATACAATAATGGTGTTGATAGCAAGTATGTGCAGGGATGTATGGAAAAGAAACCTCATCACTATTAGCATAATACAGTTAAGGCTAACAAATTCACATATGAAAAATAGACATAGAGCGAGAGATTCTCTAATGTCTACTGGTAATTAAAGGAACAGACCCGGGCATTCTGCTGCCAGAAAGTAGAGTTTAGCATAAATACTTACTCATTTTAAAATCTGCTTTGAAAGACTCAGTGACCAAGCGAGTTTCCATACGGAAACAACCACAAATTCTTATAGAAATGTTACTAGACCCTAATTAAGCTATTCTAGCCATTCAGGATCTACAGAAAGGGGGAAAAAAAAAAAAAAAAAGTTTTAAAACTTGGTTTTCCTTTTTCTCTGCTCCACATGGGGTACTTCTTTTAGTCTATACCGACAGATCATGCAGAAGTACTATGAAAATACAGAATAAAGGAATTCTTGAGTTCCACCTCATTCATAATAATTACAGAATCACAGAATGGTTGAGGCTGCAAGGCACCTGTGGTGCATTAACTGTTCATTTTTTTTCCAAAAAATGCTACTTTTAAAATATATATGTTTGTCTAATTTCAACATTTTAGTATTTATTTTTCTTTATGCCACAATGAAAGTATTACCATTTTGTTACCAAAACCAAATAAAACATTCTTGTTCACAATGACAATGGTTCTACTTACTGTTTTACCTAGGAAATGCCTTTACTACTCTAATTTCTTAGTGTACGCTATCACCTCAAGACACTTATCCATAAGATAATTCTAGTTGGATGGGGCCTTGGGAGGTCTTGATTCAAACCCCTCCTGCTCAGAGCAGACGCAGCTGGGGGGTATGGCCAGGTTAATCAGGATTTCACTAGTCCTGTCTTGAAAGTTTTAAAGGACGCAGATTGCACAGCCTCTCCAGAAAACCAGTCTCACTTGACTGTCCTCATACAGAAAAATGTTTTCCTTATACCTAGTACAAACCCCTTGTTTCAGGTTATGCCAAATGTTTCTCACTCCCTCGCCACTCACTGCTGCGTTGTATTTTCTGGATGATCTCCTTGCAGGCTGCTTTCAAGTCCCCTTCTCCAAATTGAACAACTGCAGCTTCTCAGCCTCTCCCCACAGAGCAAGTGCTCCAGCCCCTGAACTTCCTCCAGTTTGTGTGTCTTGTACTGGAGGGAGCAAAACTGAACAGAGGATTCTAGATGTGGCCCACGGAGTGCTAAGTGTGAGGGCCCAGAGTACATCCACCTCTCTCCACTCTGCCGTTTTCACTCTCTCCACTTTGCCATTCAGCTCCCTTTCTTGTTGTGTGCAGTGATTTATTTTTACTGGCAAAGCAGCCAAGATTAAAGAGGAATTTCAAACAATAGCTTGCTTAAAAATACTTCTAGAAAAGGACACCTCAAATATAGCACCAGAACTTCCAGGGCATTAGTTATCAGGAAAACACAGACACTCATTGCTTCAGCAAAACAAAAACAGCACTTTCAATACATGTTTTAGCTTTTAAAATCCAGGAGGTGTCCCCAAAGCTATCTCTGGGCTAACAAAGAAAGCGGTAAGACAAACCACAAAATTTTACTTGAGACCATATAAACAGATAAGACCAATTCACTTCAACACAGCACCCTGAGTCAGAATGCGGGCATGGTTGACGTAACAAACTGCACAATCCCCTCCCCTTCTGCTTCTAAACATGGCAGTTCTGTGAAGCGTATTCTGCAATATCAACAAGAAAATGTCAAACATAATAATTAAAATGCGTACACTTCTCCAAGTAGCTAGCAAGCACAATCAGCATGCAGTAATTCCTGAAGTTGCATTTTGTATACAGTTACTTCATAAGTTTTTGGCTCTTAGTATTCTCAGCTCTCTGCTTTGACACAATACTCTTCTGAATTTTCAGATTTAAAAAACTTTCTTCTGGAAAAGTCAGAGTTAGATAAAAATTAAATGTTTCTTCTGGAAGTTACACTTCCTTAGAATTATTTGGCAGCAATAAATTCCTGTAAGAGTAGGAATGGTTCAGAAATTCCTCCAAGCAGAACATAGTGAAGAAGTAGATATGTGAAAATCTTCTGCAAGGAGCTAATATAAATTACTGGATAAAATAGTAATTAGCAATTACAAAAATCCAAGGGAACCCTTGTATCACTTCACAACAAAGATACTTCCCACATTCAGAAAAGCTCTCCAAGAAGTTTTATAGCAATGAAATCTAACCAGTTCTGTTTGCCCTCTCTTCTTTCCATCTTTGGCAATACAATTGCCTAGTTGTTTATGAAGACTTTCCCATAGATTCCACCATGTGTGCTTGTGAAGTTTCATGCTCCTGCTGCTTAACTGAACTAAGCCTTTCACGGATCTACAACTCCATGCCACGTATTCATATTCCAAAATATCACGAACAAGAATGAGAATCGAAAGTATTCCCTAAAAAGTAAAAGCTTAACCCAAACTAAATTACCTGCACAGAAAGGTGAAAGTCCTCAACCTCAATGGGCTGAATTTTCAACCTTTTTATCATATACTTAAAAATGGAACTACACTTCTCACTTTTCTGAGCAGGAAGTATTTCTGAATTATAAATGATTTTATATAAGTACTATACAAGTGTTATACAAGTATCTTAAGTTGTAAGCTAGAAATACTGGTAAAAAACAAATCCTAGTTTAAAGTTAAGGTAGAAAAACAATAGACAAATTTTTCACCAACAGAAAAAAAACACCAATATAGCTGATCTGCTGCCAGACTGACACCTGTAAAAGCACAGTCCTGTTAAAGAAGCTTCAACAGGAAGATTTCTCACCTGTCACTAAACTGGAAAAACATTGATACATATCAACCACACACACACACACACAAAAAAAAAATATATGCTGTTGTCTGCAACAAGGGAAAGGTATTTTTTCCCCTCATAGAGAATTCACAAGATTTACTTTTTCTAAATAGAAAGTATGGCCTCTAGATTGAGTAAAGAATTAGGAGTCAAGAAAGATTTCCAGCCTGGCTGTACGTAAACGTTTAATGAAGGATTTATCTCATCTAATATTAGCTTGCTGCCAAGTACGTACGTATAGCCAAACTAGTTTCCTAAGCTCCTACTACAACCAGTAGAAATCTAATCAATATAGTTTATGGTGCCATTCATCTGACTGAACACAGAACCCACTTTAGCATGAGATGAATCACACTTCCACTCCACTGCCCATATCAACTAGCTCAGCACTGTCTATGGAGGGATAGCTTAGGTGCAGCACCCACTTGCAGTTAGGTGAATTTGATCTGTATGTCTGACTTTAAGCAAGTTTCTCTGAGCAAAAGTCTGTAAGCACACACACAGTTGGCATGACGGATACTAGCAAATGAGCATTTACTTGTAACACTGCATCTGTAATTCTTTATTCATATATTTCAATTTCCTTCACTGTAATGTCACAGGACCAGAGTATACAAGATCACACATTGTGTGACTGTGTCTCTGTGCAATATTAAAAAAAGTTAGAGGACAGTAAAAGGAACATAGGTCTGGAAGATCCCTGTGGGATCTGCAGTCCTGTTCTCCACTATCACAGGTACAATGTCTCAAAATTTTTCAAAACCAGACTGTCCTCTGACCTAGTTACATTTTCTGCCATCAACTGTTATGGTGAAAGGGTCTTCTTACCTGTCAACTACAAAGAGACACAAACAGAAGCAGTGCTCTCCAAGTCCCCTTGAAATGCTACCAAGTTCTGTCCTTTTGGTTAATTACTGCGACACATTCCTGTTTCTTGCACATTAATGCAGCTTAATTAAGTTTAATGTAACAGAGTCAACTCAACAGATATTTTTTGTTAAGTATATTTGATTTACTGGGATTACAAAGTTATAATTCTCTTCAAAGTAATAATAATTTTGAAAACAAGAGGTGCAAGAATTGGATCATCTGCCGTCTTTGAAAGCTGTCTCATCTTTTTGGCTTAATGTGTTTATGTAACTATATGATCCTGTCAGTTACCCTCATTTACCTTTCTTTCCTCAGGTTTACATGAGAATGTAAACAGACTACAGGGCACAGACTCTGCATATTCTGATGCTGCAGGAACATTAATAAAATAAAAAACAATTCATCACTGATGCAAGTGCTTCTGAGCACTTAAGAAGTAAACTCAGGTACAAGTGCATTTAAACAATTATACAAGAGAACAAGCTCTACAGTACATTAAGGTGATCGTGACCTCAGTATTCCTTCAGTAAAACTCTATTTTCCCCTTCCTTTTGAATTCCTAGCTGTCCCCGTCTCCCTAGTTGCTACCATCTCAGCATCCAAGTTGGAAATCCTGTTGCTGAGAGAGAATAAAACAAAACGCTTTCCCTGCAGAGGCTGCAGGAAGAACATCTTGGTCTAAGATACAGTAATTATTCCTCCTACCCCTCTCCTGAAAGTGATTTATCAACTAATTATGATGTGGTTGTATTTCAAGAAGATAATAGTTCTTAAATTAATTAAATGCCCTAAAAGTCCACTGGAGTCAACGTGCCAGAGAAAAGACACACGAGGTCTATGCATGCACGATGTGTATTCAAAGACTTAAGAATTCTTAAATCTACATAACTATCTACATAGAGGTACAACACATGGTTTAATTTAATTTTATTTAATATAATTTCAACTCATGCTTTCACATGTATAAATTGCACCCCTACAGAAATGGGAAAACTTAAAAATAAAGAAGTTTGACTTTTCTTTTTTATGTTAATTTTTTTCATGCAGAAATTTATATCATATAAAACAAATGCACCTCTAAGCTATGTTAGGCAACACTTGTTCCTACAGTAAAGGATATGAGGTAAAACAAAATATAAAAGCAGCAGTACAGCAGAAAGAGAATCTTTGTTCCCAAGCTCAGTGTAGAAAGATAAGATATATACCTTTTCATGTTTCTTCATGAAGTTGGTTTTCTTAATTTTCCCATGATGCTGTAAAAAAAAAAAGAGAGCAAGTATGATATGCAGATTATTTTCTGCTTCTTCTGCAGCAATGACAGAATCAAAAGAGTAAACAAAAACATGTGCACTACATATGGTAGCATGCTAGTCTGGTTCGGCTTCTGTATTACACCTCTCTTATGTTACTTAGTTTTTTAGGGCTTGCTAGAAGCCCTAAAAAAATCACACTCACCTTACAATTTGCTTCTTCATGTCCCCAGGTGGTACAAAAACAACACACTAATGTTTGTTGGTGAAATGCATTTTTTTTCTGATTAACCAAGGGCTGGCAAGAAGAGGCAGTGAAAATTTGAGTTTAATGTTACTTTATATGCTACCTCCCTCCTCCAGCTCTCAATCATCGCATGAAAAGGCAGACTTTTCATTTGTCTCTTTCAAGGAAAGTTTAAATGATGGCCTTTTCATTGGCCACTTCATTGTTAAAATACATTCATTTGAATTTTCATCTTTTATTTCCTCCATTTTAGAATTCAGATGGCATGCAAGCCAGCAGAATGACAACCAGGAAGTAAATTGATTCAATACAAAGAGTTCAAGGTGCAGAAGCAAAAGGACAAACAGAAAACATAACAGAGGGAAAAAAAGAATCAGGAAACATAATTTAAAAGGAGCATCCTTAAAGGAAAGACTGCCCAAAGATAATATGAAGTGTTCTTGGATTAAATGTGAGAGCAAAACAAGGACAAATACAGTAAACAAGATGTTCTAGATGGTTGGGTTAAAAAAATGGGCCATAAAGGATGACATGGATAAATGTTGTAAAATTGGTGGAGACTTGCAGTTATAGTATTCTTTAATATATTTAAGCACTATTTCCCAAATATCACCTGAGAAGTTTATCTACTAGTCTTTATCTATTGCCTTGATAAGTATTAATAAGTATACCTTATTAGAATACCCAATGAATCAGGAAAAAGATGTCTCCAAAAACTCTTTTTTCCATTTTGGTGTTTAAAAATCTCATACTTCGTACTTATAGACCTCAGAACTCATACATGTCAAGAAAAAATATTGGCTCATCCAGCTAATACGTATCACATTTTGCTTATTAAAAAAAAAGTAATTTTTATCACGCCTTTCAAAAGGACTGCTGTGATAAGAGAGAGATGTCAGAGAGAAAAGTGATCAGGCCTGAGGTTACATGCTAGCGGTGGATCACATCATACTATTCATTCATTTTAAAGGTTATGCTGGGATCTCCATATGGTGCACTTAAGTTATACCACAGGTGTTTCAAACCAACTGAGCAGGTACCCTGTCTCTGTGCAAGGACAATAAAACATGAAACTCAGAGCTGATTTTCAGTTAATTTTTAATCCTGTTTTCTATTAAATCAATAAAATAATCTCTATATATTGCTTTTTTTTTGGTTTAAAGGATATTTTAAAAACAACTTACTTTTCATTTAATCTGCATACAGCTTTTGAATCTTCACAATACTAATGCCATCACTGCCAATTACTACTTCATTGCTTTATCAGGCTGGTATTATTCCAGACTTCAACAAATCATAACTCTGTCTTTAGCTGTCATATACCCTAGCAGGTATACAAGCAGAGCAGGTTAGCAGCTCAATGACCATCCTTTTGTTTGCACCCCTTTTGCTTTCTGGCAGCCCTTAATTAACTACTCCAGAAGATATGTTTCTGTAATCTACTTGCAATCTCATTACAACCCTGACACAAAACCCTATTCTATTTTCACAGCCTGCATGACTCAAGAACACTCAACTTGAAGACTTCCCCTGAAGTGTTATTTGCTGCACTTTGAGATGCAGCTATTTCTGAACTTTGCCTCAGCACCTGATGAAGTGCTAATTGCTATCTGATGATACATGTGGCAGGAACGGTCGCTTCTCCTGTTTTACCAGTTCTTGGGAAAAATACTTAATATCAGTGATTGAAATGCCTACACAGTCCCCACTTCAAAAACTTTGAAGTTCACATTACATTTGCTGTACACAAATGTACGTAAGTTCAGGAGAGTTCATTTGCAAGAGTGGAAACCAACTTCAGAGATGCTAAAAAAAGGAGATGGGAAACAAATTAAATTGAGAACGTTGTTCAGTGAACACAGGCAAGCAAGATGTAGCATTTTTGATAACATGCTTTACTTAACTTGTAGGCTTTCCTGTTTGAGTTCCAAGACTGATGAGTAAAAATCTGGCCAAAACCATTTGTTTAGCAAATAAATCTCTTGTTCTTCTTACCAAGCAGTTTCTTGGTAAGAAGAATAAAAGTTGCCCATAATGAAAATCTGTCAATCAGCACTTATTACAAGTAATCCTCCTCCCTTCTAAAGAAAGGACCGGACAGAAAGGTGAAACACCTACAGCTTTCACTGTAGGATCAGACCAGAAACATAAAATTTATTTAAACTAATAATGTGCTAGTATACCATCACTAGGAACTGCAGTAAACTTCAAAACATGTATTTACAAGTTTTCTTCAAGAGAAAAAAAAAAAGCATATCCTTAAAAAAATCTCATTTTATTCACTCACCCCATCTGCCATGAATATCACATATTTATATTTAGACATGTATTGATATATACTGTAATAATGCCAAAAACCTTGCAGTTGGTAAAAACGCATAAAAAACAACTGCTCACTTTTCTGAGATACATCTTCCTGCCTGTATTTTGTCAAATGACAATTTATTTATTTATTTATTAACAGAAAATGAGGTTTGGCCCATGAGTTGTATCAACTTACAAGTACAATGTACAACACTTGTGCTGTATCAGTGTTACACGTTTTGATATAAAGAGCAAGCTTGTCCTTGAAGCATTATTAGTGACCAAGTGATTGTATGATGTGATCCACCAAAAAACTTTTGATAAAACCACACACAGAAAGAGAGCTCAAAATGAACAGTTAAAGAGTTTTAAACCAGGAGAACCACTACAAAGGAATTCAATGTACATCACTGAAAAAAAAAAAAAATCCATTACCTTAAGAAAGAACCTCTTATCTGTCCTAACAGGATTGTAGGAAGCAAGGTAAGCAGCGATTAGAAGAAATTTGGAGTAATAAGGAAGTTCCACATGGGTATGTGCAGAAAGTCCTGCAAAATAAACAGTCGAGAGCAAGTTTTAGCAACTGTTTTGTATTCTCTTGTTTCAGTAATGCAGACTCTATGTTCTCTTCCTTCCCTTCAGCTCTACTCCTGTATGAGTACTCATACTCATGACTATGGCTTCTTCGGACAAACTTGTTACCAGAGATAAAAATCAGTGAAGGGCAAGGAGTGGTGGCTTGAAAGTAAACACAATGCACATTCTTAACTCTTCATGGACTTTTCCCAGAAGCTATATCTAAGCATCAGCAATTCAAAAACCACTGAAGTGCCATCTCCCTAAAAAAAATATTAGGATGCTTTCATTTAAAGTAACTTTAACAGCAAATGGGGCAGATGAATAGACATTTAGATGCAATTGCAAAGCCTTTTTCCAAGACTGTTCCAGACTCTGCCAGTCACAGCTCAGCAAGGAACTCAGCTGCCATGATGGAGAACAAACCCATGCTGCATTTCTAAGCCACAGTTCAGCATCCTACAGTTTCTAGCCACTGCTTTATTTCCTGCAAAAAGGAAAATGTTCTTAAAATTTCAAACCTGATCCAGTTGAACTAGTGTGCTACATCTATATTTCACTAATATAAAAATCCCATGTATTACAAGCACAGTACTATACAGTCTGAGTATTTCACGTCCCTTGTTTTATTTACTTTGTAATTTTTCCTTTACAAACCCCCACCCTTATCACCGTAGTTGCATCTTTCACCCAGCTCATGCAGGATGATCAAACCACCTTACTTCATGAGTTGTCTAACTACGGAAACAACTAAAGGATCTCTCTCGTCCCTCTTCTCTTACAAGTTTTCACTTCAATTGTTTCTTGTTCTGTAAAGTGCTAGTACCTTTACGCTTTAATCCACAAACATCAGCAAATAAAGATCAAGGAATTAAAGATGTTTAAAAGTTAAGATTCAGAGCCCTCAGTGTGATGAGAAGCACCCTAGGTAATAATTTCCTTTCAGGTAGTTACAAAAGGAAAGCAGTTTTAGCTTTAACTCGCACTTACGAGATTGTTTTGGATTGCACATTAATTATATAATGGAACACCAAATAAAAGAAATTACATACAGACGATTCAGCTTAATACAGAATATGTTTCTACTTCTGATCTGCCAACATTGCATTATGCACTGATCTATTTGCTTAATTACATCCATGATAAAATTCATTTTATTTATTTTTAAGCGTGTTATTATCAAATGCTGTTTACCAACAATCTATTTTTCACCTACATATGCCTAAAGTTCACCAAAAATGTGTTTTGAATAAAGTCCCCTTTTCTGGGTTTGTCAAGTGCAAAAGTATTTCGTGGCCATCTGGGCACGGAAAGAGGAATTCAATAAGAACACTTTGAATCAAACTGCTCTGGTCAACAACATAGCAAAAATACCAATTATAAAGCAAATATAGGAAACAGTCTGATGACTGCAATTACATTACAGATAACTTTAAAAAGTGGCTATTTTATCTCTACCTAAAGAAGAAATTATTTGTCATGATGGATAATATTGAAAAGTGTCCCCAGACTAAGAACTGATCAAAAGACCATGACCAACTGATATCACCAGGAAAATGTTTTAGTAATTCTTCCCAAACGGTAAGTGAAATACTAACAGAAATAGAAACAGAAATATTTAGATTTGACTTTTAGCCCTTTGCAAAGTACAAAATCCACAAAGCTGTACTCCTGCAAGAAAAGAACAGGAAAAAAATGTAATCCTGGTATTTATCAAGAAGTAAGGGCATAGACACCTGTTTTGTTTAGGAGTGGGGTAAACCATGTTAATAATAACAAGCAAAACACAACTCCATGGGTACAATATTGACTTGCTCCCACAGACAATTCTGCCTGTTGGAGCTCTGAGGTTTGAGCCAGGGGTCAGCCCTTTCCTCATCCATTGTTACATGGAGAAATGAAACTTGATTTTACCCCCAAAGGACCTTAGGAAAGATTACTCCTAGGATATTTGCCACAGCAAAAAAAAAAAATAATAGCAGTCTTTTCTAGAAGGCCTTCTCAAAAAAAAACATAATACACCTGAACTGTAACTGAATACTAGGTATCCTTGTCCATATTAATTCCTTTCACACATTATCAGGTAACAGTGACCAAATAAATCGTAGCAGTATACATTTTATGTTACAAGCGTCTGCAGAGTTACTGTATGTGGTTAGTTGTAAGTTACCTTTCAACTGCCCGGCTTCTCCTTCATCGTGCTGTAAGCGCTCCCACTGTGAGCTAAAAGACAGATTGTGGAAGTATATAAAGAAGTATTTGTTACTGCCATGTAAAACCCTCCTTTGGTGAAAAATAAACATATACCAAACAGATATTTTAATGTCATGACTTTGACTAGGATATAGTAAGAGAATAATTAAAAATTCCAAGTCTCACCATATTGCATATATTTCAGTAATTAAAAATACAAACAATAATGCTGTATTAATGTATGAAACTAAGACTGAGCTCAAGCTGATTATCAATTCATTTCCGTCCAACTACTACCACTAAGCAACTACCAATAACATTTTAAGTTTCAAAACAAAGGAAAATTGAAGAAAAGCAAAAATGCTGATAGGTTTTTTGTGGTTTTTTTTGGTTGGTTGGTTGGTTGGGTTGGGTTGTTTTTTGGTATTAACTGTGTTTATCCTAATGACAACAATATTGCAATTAGTTCATAATGGAATTCTGAAGTCTATGTAAAAAAGAAAGCAGTATTTATTCTTCATTGGTGAATAAATTCACTTTGGTGAAATCAAGATGAACATTTTGTCAGTGAAAAGGAATGGTAAATAGTTTGGTATTTTTCTAAATAGCAAAAATTTTCACTTTAATACTTCCCCTAAAGAACAGCATCATTAGAAATGTCATGATTTTAGATTATCACTTAGTTGACTACAAACAAACATTTTTTTTAAAGCACCACTGATTTTTAAAGATCTTCATGAACAGTCCCTCAGCTGAAATTCAGTTCTGATTTACTTATCACATATTCGGGTTTATCATCCATAAGCCATAAAACCTATGAACAGTTTAATGAGAGCTGATGTAATACCCAAATTATAATGAATGTTCAATCAAATTATCAGCCCAGTATTTCATCCACTGGCTACCTCATAGGTAAAAAAAAAAAAAAAAAAAAAAAAAAGTTTCATTTTCATCTTGGCAGAACAGCTTATAAAAGTTATATTTCCATAACTTAAAACTAAAAGAAACCTCCAGAGTAATTACAGTGCTGTGGCCAGACAAATTAATACAGTTATTTGAATTCCTCAAGCGTTTACAGATACACAGAAGTAAATCCTAGAACTATTATGCAAAAAAGCTGGAAGTTATAATATAAAAATGGTAAAGCCCCAAAATAATCAAAGAACACAGTAAAGAGGGAAAAGTAGCTATTTGGAAGCAATTCATAAGCTATATCATAGTGTTATATTACATTATCATTAGAATAGACAATCACAGAATATAAAGAGTTGAGAAGATCCTGAGCTGACTGTTTAACAAACACCAATATCGAGTACAAATATACATTTGAGGCAAACAGAATAATGCCTCATTGTGCAGCTAAGCCTAACTCCTGTGGAGGAAAATCAATTCTCTTTTTGAAGGAATGATCACTTTTCCAAGACATTTAGCAAAGCTTTCTACTACTCATCCAGGTTTATTTACCAGAATACTCTATGGCCTCAGTGACATGAAGAAATTATGTTTGTATCGGTATAAAGAAGTCAAGCACTACTGAATCTCCCTACTTCCATGCTATAAACATCAGAATCACAAATCTGAAGCACAGAGAAGATATTAAGTCTGAGCTAACAGCTGTCATTTAAAAATGAACAGTGCCATCCTCTTCCTAGCACTCTGGCAAATTAAAAAGTAAACAAAGGAATCCAGAGCCACCAGAAGTTCAGCCCATTAGCAATTAGCAGTACTCTGACTTTTAATGCTGTCAAAAGTGATAATTCCACAGAAGGAGAATTTGCCCTTGGACAAGAAAACAAGGGCCAAAGAAGCACAGCAATCATACAAACCTGATTAGTACACAAAGCTAAAGAACCCAGTGTTCAAGATATATACCAGTAATTGTGCCTGTACATTCTGGTGATGGATTTCCATGCTTGACAGCTCTCCACCCATGACCAAAATGATCTGTTTCCATTACCATCAATGAAAATAAAACCCACAACCCCTTTTCTACTTGTTTATTTACTACGTATTTTATATGCTACAAATACTGCTTTACTTAAAAGCTTCCTCTTGAGAGATCTTATTTATAACATTATACGCCAAAAAAGAAATGAATGATAAAAGAGCAAAAGAAACATTACCCATGAAACATAATTGAGACAAAGTAAATATTTAGGGAGGGATCTTGCTAAAATCAAAAACAAGAGAAACCACAGAAAGTTACCTGGATATTTCCCGGAGGTAAACTGTCTGCATTGCCTTCTTCAGATGAGGTTCAATATTTTTCCAGAGTTTGCGGGTGTCACGTTCGTTTGCTGCACCAAGCAAAAATCAATGCTGTTAAATGTCTAACATCCTGACTCTGAAATGCTGTATTACAATAATGCAGCAGCATTATGTGTTTGCATGCCCAAACTGCTGGTTCTCTGTGGTTATTCTGAGGTACCCAGGGGCAGTTTGACAGAACTTCTGCTCTCATGTTCTCCTCTTAGCCTTGGGAGAGAAATGACTTATCTCACTATCTGTAGAAGTACTGGTGCTCAAGCGAGGAGAAAGTTTTACAGGGAGAAGCAAGTTTTCACAGTACTTCCTCCTCGTTTCCTTAAAACACCACCATCAGAAACCTTCACCTGCTTTCTACCGCAAATGCTGCCTACTGGGTGCAAGTGGACACTGAGTGTTGTGGCCAGAACAAGTGAACAAAACGAGGATCAAAGCAAAGTCCTTCACTAAGCCAATAGGAGGGCATCTGCACTTTTATACAACTGCTCCAATTAAGGACAGAAGCTTACCTTCTCCTCTGACCACTGGTTCACAGTACTTTGAAAAATTGAGTGCCGCCTGCAGAAAATACAAAGTACAACATATGAAGAAGGTATGATACATTTGATCTAGCTACAAGAATAAGCACACACCATAATTCACTGGTTTACAAAACTGATGAATTATTTTTCAGTCAATAATTACACTGTTTTAATTCCAATCATTCTACACTAAAATGTCACAACATTGCTGTAGGTTAAACATAAACAGAAGTAATCTATCCTAGGTTACTCAGCTTGGATGGCAGCAAAATCAGTTTTCTGCATTCAGTAATATATAATATTTTTCTTAATAAGAATTAAACATAAATGGAATAAAAAGCAGTTTAGTGTGGTTTTTTTAAACACTTCCGTCAACCACCCGTGTTAAGATTACAGTAGTTCAGATGCAGTTCAGCATGTTCAGAAGTAAAGACGTACTTCAAAGAAACAAGAAGGAATGATGTATAAAAACCCAAACACATTCCATATTTAAACCAACTCCTTTTGCCTAAAATAGGATTGCGGGATATTTGACAATAATTTACTCTAGATCTTTTCTTTAATGGTTAAGTAAATAACATGCAGAATACTTTAAAATAACAATCCTCACAATTCATCCTCCTTTTGTCCTACCACATCTTATTAAATCTCTGCGGTATCGTAGAGAAAACTCAAGGCAGTAACTTCCACGTATAAATTTAATCTAATTTCTTAATGTATTATTAATCATGCATAACAACATACACACTTAGGGTTTATATTAGGCACTATGGAGTCGTTCCTAAGATACCTGCACTTGCCTGCCATTACGCTCTGCAGAAAACACTTGTCATGCACAAAAAGAATTTAGGGTCCAATTACACAAATCTTTTCATAACTTTAGTATTACACAGTGCACCTGAAGCAAGGAAATTATTCTGGTAAGCAGGGCAACTCAAATGTATGTCTACAGAATCACAGACCGGCTGAGGCTGGCAGGGCCCTCTGAGGCCAGCTGCTCCAACCCCTGCCCAAGCAAGGACACCCAGAGCAGGCTGCCCAGGACCACGTCCAGGTGGCTTCTGAAGATCTCCAAGGGGAAAACCCACAGCCTCTGTGGGCAGCCTGTGCCAGTGCTCCGTCACCTGCACAGCACAGAAGTGTTCCTGGTGTTTGGGCAGCACCTCCTGTGTCCCAGTTTCGATCCATCACCTCTTGTCCTGGCACTGAAAAGAATCACGCGCTAACCCATGTCCCTGAGCACCACGTCCAACCTCTCCTTGAACACCCCCAGGGACGCTGACTCCACCACCTACCTGGGCAACCCCTCCCAATGCCTAACCGCTCTTTCTAAGAAGTTCCTCCTAACTGGCACCATCTCCCACAGCGAGGCAGACCGTTTGTTGAGCCATGTCAGATGGATGAATTGGAGATGAAACGGAGAAGACTGCTTCTTAGATCTGCGACAAGGATGAGCAAAATGATGCTGGGTGTACTCAGCATCTGCCTCTTTGGCCACGAATGGGCCTCCTGCAATGTCAGCTGCCACCTACTCTGATGCCACCTCAGTGTATGCTGGCACCCACCCCACAAAAAGGGCTGCCCTGTAGCCGGCATCCTCTTGCCAAGTTCCTCGCTCCTGGAATTCAAGACTTGGAGTAGACGGGGTGCAGGGAAATCAGGCAGGGACTGCCAGCCTTTGTGTGGTGCGCTGCAAAGGCCGAAGGATGGATGTAATGATCCATCTGGGACAGAAGAGGAAATCCACACAAGAAATGGATGACCTCGACAGCCAACCCCCTGTAAGCATCCAAGGATGGATGAAACGTTGCGGCTCGGGAGGAAGAGGGAGTCCACTCAAGAAGTGGATGACCTCACTGGCCAATCACCCTGTAAAGCATCAAAAGATGGATGAAATGGTGCGACTAGGGACAAAGAGGAAATCCACCCAAGAAATAGATGTCCTCAAGGGTCAACCCCCCAGAAGGGAGTTGCATGCATCATCCAGAGATGCATGATGAAGAAACAATGGTTGGGAACCATGTCAGCAGACCGTCAGGGGCTTGGCTGAGGAGAACAACATCCAGGGCTTGGGCAGACGCCCACCAACACAGTTGGTGCAGACCACGCCACCCAAGAAATGGATGGAAGGATTCTCCCCCTCCTTATTCACTGAGCTTGGTGACTGCAGGGCAGTTTCTCACTCCTCAGACTCCCAGCTGCTGTTGCCCAGCAGTTTTTTTATTTTTATTTATTTATTTTTTCTTTCTTTCTTAAACCTACTCTCCCCAGAGGTCCAACCAGCATTGCTCATAGCTCGGCTCTGGCCAGCAGCGGGTCTCTTTGGAGCCAGCTGAAACTGGCCCTTATCTAACATGGGGCAGCTTCTGGACTCTTCTCCCAGAGGCCGCCCCTGCAGCCCTCCGCTACCAAAACCTTGCCACGTAAACCCAATACAGCTCCTTTCTGAACCCTGCCACAGACATCGCAGGAACCACCACATCACAATGTAGCAGCCTCAGCCCTGGTTCTCCCCATCAAAAAGTGGAGCGGGGGAATTGCCCTTCTCATCTTTTTCTGTTTTCATTGAAAATATTCAATGAAACTGGGTCTAATAAAGTCCCGTGCAAACCTCTCCATAACTTAATCCATTTTGATTCATTAGAGCACGTGTTTATCTTCATGTTATGCCATACATTTCCTAGAAAAGATCAAACTACTTTTGAGCTGCAGAAATCCAGAACGTGTTGCATCAAGTTCTTGAAATCAAAATACATTGTGTGTATTGCTCGTACATCTACTGCTTTTAAGCATCACTGCTTTCAAGTAAACAGGATCGTAGGACTTGTGCATTGTAAGCCCAGGTTTGCAACTCTTCACAGGCCTGTTATTAGCTCAGTGTTTCATGAAAGTTAATTAAGTGCCCAAATTCTGCCAGGTCTGCTTCTATCACCAAACGGAGATATCTAATTAGCGCAGAACAGGACGGGCCTGACCAGGCCTCCTGAGGGAGCGCCGAGGGACCTAGCCCAAGCGGTCTCTCTCCGCTTCTGTCCTGGGCCTCCCATTCTTCTCTGAGCAGCAGAAAGGGGCAGTGGTGGTGGAGCTGCCTCCGTCCTCAGCCACAACTCCGGTCACTGAAGACAGGAGGAGCTGAAGACAGCAGGGCCCATCAGTCATCTTGGCCTCTGACTGCAGACCCCGTCCCACAGGCCGCCCTGGCCTCGGCGTCCCTGGGGTGGGCTCACGCAACAGCCCCGTGCAACGGCTCCCATGAAGCCGGGCCCTTCAAGCGTCTCCCTGGCACTGCGGGAGTGAGAAGCTCGGTGAGTCGTTGCCAGCACCAGGGCAAGCATTGTAATGAGGTGCGAGGAAAGAGGGGAAGCCTCTTTAAATGTCATGTCACCTCTCTATGATGTCATCTTGCCCCCACTCTATTAAGGGGGTGCCAAAGTGCCAGCAGCTCAGTCCGGCAGCTTCCCGCTCCTGGAGTGCCACGGAGACACTCGAAGGGCACTCGGAGAATAACGATGGAGGGAAACCGGGCACCGGCTGCCAGCCTTCGGTGGCTTCGGGCAGTGCGCTGCAAAGCCCAAAGGATGGGCGCAACGCTCCGTCTGGGATGGAAGAGGCAATGCCCCGAAAAAAGGAAAGACCTCAAGAGCCAACCGCCTCGGAAGCGTCCCAGGCTGGATGAGATGGAGCGGCTGAAAAGGAAGAGGAAATATCCAGAGGCAACGGATGACCTTGATGGCCAACCCCCCAAAAAGCATCCAAGGCCGGATGAAACAGCGCGGCTGGGGAGGAAAAGGAAATACACGGAAGAAATGGATGGCCTTGAGAGCCAACCCCCCAGTAAGCGACAGAAGGTGGACGATGCATTGATCGAACTGGACCCACTGACAAAGATTTTGCGGACCATCAGGGCGTGGGTGGACATCAATAAAATGATGGCAATGTGGTACGGATGCCCACCAACAGCACCGGCGCAAGGCAGCAGAGTTGAGCCTGAGAAGAACAACGTCCAGGCCGCTGACAGAAGCCCACCAACAAAGTCAGTGAGGACCGTCAGGGTGCAAAATGAGACGATCCGTGTCCAGGTCAGAACCTGGCCCACCAAGAAAAGAAAACGGGGGCAGACCATCAAGGCACAGCCTGAGAAGGATGATGTTCAGCCGCGGATGGGGTCGAGGGGAATGACTGTGGACTTACCACAGGTAGGAAGCGTAGGTACATTAGTGCAGCTGGCCCCTGCTTGCCTTCTGCTTGCCACCAATACAAGACCTGTGAATTTCAAGTGTTGTGTGAGCCCTCCTTTCCTGTCCTGCGCTGAGCCCCCAGGCTATCTGAGAACCTTTCCTTTAAGAAAGCAAAAATGATTTCACAGTATGCTGAATCTCATTCTTGGAACAAGATAAAAGGAGGGCCAAGCTGTGGGGTTTACGTAGCTGCTCTCAGGATGTCTCTGAGCCACCGGTGTGGCAAGGCTCTGGGAGAGGCCAGCAGGACTCCCGGCTGCCCCTGGGGACACGTCTGCAACAGGGACAGCAAAGCGCCACTGTGCCAGGAGCATCCTCTGGAGCTGTGCAGTCTTGCACTTTGCTAAAATCCTTGAGACATTTTACCACCTGTGATTTCATCTAGCAAAGCCAAGCAAGTTTTAAGTCCCGTGGTGAAAATAATTTAGATGTTCTGAGACACAGGATCATTTTTTCTTAAATAAAAACTAGGCATTTTCTGCTGCCTTTATTTCATCCACTCACAGCAGCTCGGTTACTTCAGAATTGTTTTGTTGCTTCTTAGTACTTTCTCTGTCGTGAGTTTCCTACTGCTGCATGTGTAAAAATGATTGTTATTCTTCTTGATCCCTGTGGGAGCAGGCAGGCCGTCGTGTCCCCTACCCGCCATTTCTCCGTACATTTCCAAAGGGCAAGGAAGGCCCAGAGAGGTGGTGGCTCCTCTGGAGGATGCTCCAGAGCAGAAGTTTCTCAGAGCTGCTCTTGCCTCTCCAGCAGTGTGCTTTCCACGTGGGATCACAATCTACACGTGAACCCCGCAGCTTCATTTCCAGAGCTCATCATTCTGTAGGTGCTGGCCAGGCAGCTGTGAGACAGGCTGTGCCGTGTGCTGCTCTGTGAAGCGTTCTGTGAACGCACCTCAGAAAGTCACCGCTGGCTCTGGAACATAGCAATTAACTGTAAAGGACAACAATGATGATGAATGCACATGTAGTAAAACTTGTCAATTTCTTTGCAGAGTGACAAATCTGCAGCCAGGAGAGAACGTTAGCTGCTGACCGGAGGATTTTGCCTGGGAGCACTGGCTGGCTGCAGTCGTGCAGACAGAATCCTGTCGTACCATCTACTGGCCTGCTGGGACAGTGCACGCTGTGGAAATTGCCATCCTCTGAATGAAGCAGCTACTGTTGATATATTTGTTTTTTAATTCTTAGAATTAACCTTGTGATTTTTTAAGTGTTAAAATTAAACTTGTGAAACTTTAAATAATTAAAGTTCCTTGTGAAACCCAATAGAAAGGAGTTTACTGTGAATGTCTTGGGTGAAGGGACAACATTAAGAATGCCATAGGTGCTGATTTAAAGTCGAACGCATGGCAAAAAGGAGGTAGAACATACTCTGTGCTTCATGCAGACCGGTGTGGTCAGCCAGAGAAGCTCGGTGTGGGCATCAGAAGCTTCCCTTGATATACATTGCTCTCACTAAAGCCCAACGCTCAGTACTGCAGTGGGTTTACGTGGCAAGGTTTTGGTAGCAGGGGGCCCTGGGGGTGGCTTCTGTGAGAAGGATCTAGAAGCTGCCCCATGGTAGGTAAGTGCCCTGCTGCTGACCAATGCCGAACCAATAAGTGATGTTGTTTGCGCCTCTGGGAGAGCATATTTAAGACAGGAAAAAGAAACAACCAAAAAAAAAAAAAAACAACAAACAAACACCAACAAAAAACCCGCTGTGACACAGCAGCTGGGAGAGTGAGAGGAGTGAGAACCAGCCCTGCAGACACCAAGGTCGGTGCAGCAGGAGGGCAGGAGGTGCTCCAGGCAGGCAGCAGCAGTTCCCCTGCAGTGGAGAGGCCCCTGGTGGAGCAGGCTGTCCCCCTGCAGCCCATGGGTCCCACATCGAGCAGATCTCCACACTGCAGCCCCTGAAGGAGCCCCTGGTGGAGCAGGTCGATGTGGCCTGGAGGAGGCTGCAGCCCATGGAGAGTCCCCGGGCCGGAGATGCAGCCTGTGGAGAGGAGCCCACGCAGGAGCAGGGGTCTGGGGGGAGCTGCTGCCCATGGAGACCCGTGCTGGAGCAGTTTGCTCCTGAGGGATGCACCCCATGGTATCAAAGACTGGGTCAGATTCAGGTAACTCTATTCCTGTCCTTTCACATACAAAAACTGTCCACACAACGCAAAGAAATCCATAGAAACCCTGCCATTTGCCATGAAAACACATTAGCTTGGGTGTCCGAAGTAGCTGTGAGAGTGTTGAGCCATACTTTGTTTTAATGTTTAAGCCAGCTGGTGCACATACATAATCTTTGAGAAATGATCTTTCATTGAAACTCAGCTGTCTTCTCGTCCCAAGCCATTGAATAGTAACATATTAATCACAGATAACAGCCTTCCAGGCAGACCTCTGGACAGATCTCAGACACTAATCTGGAGCACCTGCAAACCAGTGTATGATGCCTACAGCTGTGACAAAGCTCCAAGTTTTACTCCTATGGCTTTTGCAGGTACCAGTCCTAGGAGGCAGCTGAACTACATTTTCATTGGAATTTCACACGCCCTCGTTGCATTTACGCTTCATTTTTGTTAGAGGCTTATTAGAACTAAATAGGTTGCAGCAATAACCCAGATGCAGTAGCTCCTTAGTGAAGATACCAGACCTTCCTTTCAGGCAGCTGTGGAGAGCAACAAGGTCTCCCCTGAGCCTCCTCTTCTCCGGACTAAATACCCGCAGTTCCCTCAGCTGCTCATCACAGGACTTGTGCTCCAGAACCTTCACCAGCTCCGTAGCCCTGCTCTGGACATGCTCCAGAGCCTCGATGACCTTCTTGTACTGAGGAGCCCAAAGCTGAACGCAGTACTCGAGGTGCAGCCTCACCAGAGCAGAGTACAGGGGGACAATCACTACTTCCCTGGGAGGTCCTGCCAGCCACACTATTCCTGATACAAGCCAAGATGCTGTTGGCCTCCTTGGCTACCCAGGCACACATTCAGATGAGTATCAATCAGCACCCCCAGAGCATTTTCCTCTGCGCAGCCCTAAAACGGCTGCTGGCAGCGGTGGGATTCGAACCCACGCCCCCGAAGAGACTGGAGCCTTAATCCAGCGCCTTAGACCGCTCGGCCACGCTACCGCCCTGAGCCTGGCTCCCTCTGCTCTGCACCTTCTCTGCAGCCACTGATGGACGTTGATGAGATCCCTGAGCCTCCTCTGCTGCAGGCTGAGCAGCCGCAGCTCCCTCATCCTCCCTCACAGGAGAGGTGCTCCAACCCCTTCATCATCTTCATGGCCCTTGCTTAGACTTCTCTCCAGTAGCTTCATGTCTCTCTTGTACTGGGGAGCCCAGAACTGGACACAGCATTCCAGGTGAGACCTCACCAACACTGAATAGAGCAAAAGGGTCACCCTTCTCAACCCACTATCAATAATTTGCTTAATGCAGCCCAGGATACCCTTAGCCTTCAGGGCAGCAACAACATTGCTGACTCTTATTCCCCTCGGTGTCTGGCAGGACCTCCACGTCCTTTTCTACAGACCTGTTTTCCAGCTGGGTGGCCCCCATCATGTACTGGTCTATGGGGTTGTTCCCAGGTGCAAGAGTCGTCACTTCTCCCTGCTGACCTTTGTGAGGTTCCTGCCAGTCCATTTCCCCAGCCTACCCAGGTCCCTCTGCAGCACTACCCTCTAGTGACATCATCCAGTCCTGCCAACTTTGTGTCATCTGCAAACTTGCTGATGCCAACCTCTGCCCCATCATCTTGCCCATTAATGAAGATGTGAAAGAGGGCTGGACCCATGTATTGATTCCTGGGTGTCTCCAGCTAGACTTTGCACCACCTATTCCCACACACTGCGCCCAGCCAGTTTTTGATCCACCTCACTGTCTGCTCATCCTGGCAATATATCCCACAGCTTGTCTATGAGGGTCCCATGGGGGACAGTATAAAAGACCTTACTGAAGCCCAGAAAGACAAAATGACAAACAGACTTCCCTTGGTAAATCTATCAGGAGTAGCACTCCTGAAGGGAAAAAGCTTCCTGCGCCGCCTGGGAATCGAACCCAGGTCGCAAGAATGGGAGTCTTGCATGATACCACTACACCAGCGGCGCTGCTGCTGGCCCTGCCAGAGCTGTGTCTGTGCTCAGAGAGACAAACAAAAGCTAATCTCACTTAATTATAGAGCCTTCGTACTTGATACATAAGTTCAGCTGAAGTTTAGACACGTTTTCCTGTTGGAAATGCAGGCAGAACATCCAGATCACCTCACTGGCAAAACTTGTTCATTGGTCATAAAACTTCACAGTTGGCAGTGGTTTAAAATTTCTTGTGGGGAGAACGTGATGAAAAATTTCACTGTACTTATATAATTATGTACTTATAATGTAATTACATAAGTACTTTGTATTATAATTATATAGGTATGTTGTACTTATATTTATTTCATAGAATCATAGAATATCCTGAGTTGGAAGGGACCCTTAAGGATCATCAAGTCCAACTCTTGACACCGCACAGGTCTACCCAGAAGTTCAGACCATGTGACTAAGTGCACAGTCCAATCGCTTCTTAAACTCAGTCAGGCTCGGTGCAGTGACCACTTCCCTGGGGAGCCTGTTCCAGTGTGCAGCCACTCTCTCTGTGAAGAACCCCCTCCTGATGTCAAGCCTAAACTTCCCCTGCCTCAGCTTAACCCCGTTCCCGCGGGTCCTGTCGCTGGTGTTAATGGAGAAAAGGTCTTCTGCCTCTCGACACCCCCTTACGAGGAAGTTGTAGACTGCGATGAGGTCTCCCCTCAGCCTCCTCTTCTCCAGGCTGAACAGGCCCAGTGCCCTCAGCCGTTCCTCGTACGTCTTCCCCTCCAGGCCTTTCACCATCTTCGTAGCCCTCCTCTGGACACTCTCCAACAGTTTCACGTCCTTTTTATACTGTGGTGCCCAGAACTGCACACAGTACTCGAGGTGAGGCCGCACCAGCGCAGAGTAGAGCGGGACAATCACCTCCCTCGACCGACTAGCGATGCCGTGCTTGATGCACCCCAGGACACGGTTGGCCCTCCTGGCTGCCAGGGCACACTGCTGGCTTTATTTAAACAATCACCTGAGCTAATACCTAATACCTTGCATTGCTATTCAACTTTTGCTATGCAAATGTCACCAAAAGTGTGTGTCTTTATTTTATTTATTTTTTTTTTAACTGTTTGCTATCACTTTCTTCAATTGATATTTGGCTAAAATCCTTTTACCACGTATCTTCAACATGACTTTGTTCCCTCAGCTCTGGCTTGTTGTTGCTGCTCTGACTTAGCAGCCTGGGTACTTGAAATCCTCTGTAGGAAGCAAATCAAGGGGAAATTTTATGCTACTAAATAATATAGGAAATTGTTCCAAATTTCAAGTTTAATTTCCCATAATGTTGAAGTATTGAGAATGTTGGGTGGCAAGTTACATTTAATAAACATAAGAAACCATAAAGCTTGTGGCTGGACATGTAATGGGTTATCTAAAACCATTTACTCAAAGTTATTCCTTCACATATTGAAAGCAGCTGTCTGCTGTTCTACTGAATAGTCCAGGAAACAAATGCAAGAGTCTACTAGGTGTTACGGAAGTCCATAAAAGCAAGTAGGTAGCAGTGGGCAAAGTGCAAATCCATGTAACAATATACAAAAAGAATCTGAAGAGTAAGGAAAGCACAGTGGGGGCTACCGTTGCTTGAAACAAGAAAATCATAACTATTACTAAAAAACACCCTACTAACCAAGTCTGTAATGGAGCTGCTCTTCAAAAACTGATGCGGTCGCAACAATTGCTTCTGCTATACTTACAGTAGCCATAAAGAGTTTTATCAGTTTTATCCTCTTATCCCAATAGGTGAAAATATTTATTCTAGTCCTCTCAGTCCTTGATATTGTGGAATGGCTTGAGCAAAAAAAGAAGAAAAAAGAAAAACCCCACAAAACAACAACAACAAAAAAAAACCCACACACCAAGAGAATTTCCAAGCTGAGTGAATCATACACAGACTGATATCCCCTTAGTGCAGCTTTTGTTGCCTCCCTGACTGGAACACTACGTAGCTCAGGAAACCCTTTACAGCCACCAGAACAACTGCAACCTTTGTCACGGATCTGTAGAGAAACTGCATTTTGAGCCAACACATTTTCTCTTTGTCCATATTCAACAATAAATCTAGATTTTTCATAGCTTATCTGGAAAACAAAACAAAAAAAAACTTAAAAGAATCTCATCTCACCAAATGCTGAAGTTCTTTCAGGTCCCTACAGACCATGTAGAAGACACCAAGCAGAATATTGATATATGCAGCATAGAAATCCGCAGAATATTCTGTGGGATGATTCTGACACAAGATCTTCTGCAGGTGTCCTGTTTAAACATAAGTAAGTTTTGCTTATCTAAAACTAACTCAATAAGCTGAACACATTCTACAAGCAGAAAAATAATTTTAATTAAGAAAACAAATTACAAAAAATCAATCACACTGATGGAAAGAACTAGAAAGTGTAATGGAACCAAAATGTTATTTTTAGATGTTTTGGCAAGAGAAGAAAGATGAGTGTTTTAGACTTTCTGTGAATACAGATTTCTACATTCCAGCAGCTATTGCTATTTCAGATTCCGTAAACGGCATAATGGTACACATGGCAAAAAAAAAAAACAAACCATACATTTGCATGTTTCTTTAAAACGTATTATTCAATCTCCAGAAAGCAAATTAAAGAATTAGATTACCTATGCTGTAATCAGGAAAATACAAGGTGAATGGCTCGAAGCATCCGGTACTGGGGCGGAACAGTTCCCATACTATTTCACTGAGCATGACAACCGTCACATTTCTGTCAGTCTACGAGGAGGAAAATAGAAAGTCTAACAGATGAGCACAAGGAAACAATACACGTTATAACACCAATGAGAAAAATGACTATGGTGCTCCCTCCTCCCTCCCCCCAGATCACTAGCGAAATTTCTCATCTCCTGGACATGAAAGTAAGCAATGATTTGACCCTACAACATTAATTCCTCTGCAACATCAGCTGCACAACAGTTCTACAGCACCTCAGAATCCAGAATTTAAACCACTGGAACCTCAGCATTGAGGAAAGCTGACAAACTTACTCATAGATTACTTTTGAACTTGAGAAGGTTGCTTTAGCATATTTAAGTCTCAGACAGACACTGCTTCAGGGGCAGCAAACTCCGCAACACAGGCACAACAGATAAAAAGGGACAGGAAAATGCATCAGCTGCCAGGATTAAGAATACAGCTGTGAATCAGTCTTCATTCACTAAATAGTGATTTCAGTGTCACCAGAAAATTACTGACTACCACACACAAGTCCTGAGGTACAAAAAGTAATTTCCTCTATTTAGTTATTCAGACATTTCAAAGCGCCACCATCATCTGGTTTTGTTTTCCGTGTATTTTCAGAGAACACACCATTTTTACTTCTTCCATGGCATAAGCCTACACACTTCTGAAGTGAGAGAGGACAAGACAGTGTTTAACTCCAAAGCAGAAACATACTGTGGTGGAATACAGCAGAAGTGTAGAAAAAAAATCACATTCTTCTTAAAAATATTGTAGAAAAGACAGCAACATATCTGAACATCAGCCTCAATAAAAAAATCTACAACAGATCAGATATGGTAAAACATTTTAAATGGTTTTTTTATTAAAAGTATTATTAAACAGAATTTAAAAGTTTTTTTTTTTTTTTTAAATGGAAGAATAAAGAAAAACACGCCAACATTGAAATTCTGGTTTACTTTCTGGTTTTGACCACTGCCAGTTGCTTACTTTCCAGAAAAATAAAAAAGCAACTTTTTCTCATCTAAAGAATTACCTTTCATGATTAAGTGAGCCTAGACAGACAGAAACCTCAAGTTCAGTTACTTTCAGTGTGCAGGAAACAAGCACTATTTTTTCCTCAGATACTTACCAATTCTTGAAGCCTAAGAAATGCTGGCAAGATGTTTGCTTCCATTTCCCTCAGCTGCTCTGCTCGATCCAGTACCTTTTAACAAAATGATGATATAGTTATGTTAACTCTAGCATTCTTATGTGGACTTGAAACAAATTCTTAGCTGCTGTAGACACATCTCACAGATAGCTCTCAGAATAGGAAACTATCTTAGCAGCAAGACACCTTAAATAAGCAACATCAGAAAGAGTACCTCCTGAGGTACTCCCAGAAAGTCCAAGCAGCTCTGATACCAAACACAAAAGGCTACAATCCTCAGAAAAGGATTATGCCCCCTCTTATGCCCTATGGCAGTAAGGATTAGAAGTAAATACATCAGTCAAGAATCTTAATGAGAAAACTCTAACATCATTTACAGCCACTGAAACCTCAATTTTGCCCAAAATTATTCTTCTGTTAAAAGTTACTGCTATAACACTAAATCAGTTTGCCTACTGTAGGAAAGCTGTCTTTTCCCCACTATGAAATTATGTCTAAGAAATCATTAAAAGGTACAACTTACTATCTTCAAACAATTAGCTACCACCTGTAATTTACACAATTGAATTTTGAGAGAAACATTTCTTGCCATAGTTTACAGCCCAGAAGTTTACAGAATTTACTGTATTTTATGCAAGCTTTGTATAGTATTAACAGATCTGTTGCATACATACAGCTTACACAAGGAACACCAAAATGAACATTTAAGCCTACAGGAAAAATCAGGAGCATGAAAACATTAATGTCCATCCTTTGACCAAAAAACAAAACAAAAAAAAAAACACTTAGAATCTTGACAGGAATGAAAAAAGTAAGATAAACATTTCTTTGTATTTGATTGTATTTTATTTACCGCTTACGACATAAATCTAAATTTTGAACTTGATTACTTTTTTTTGAATTACTGCTGTTGAAAGACAAACTATATGTTCCTAGAAAATTATACGCCTATCCTCTTATCACACCAAAATATTAAGACATCTATCATTTCTGTTGTTCACAGTGAAAAACAATTTGATGTAGACAACCAAGGAACATATTATGAAAAAAGTATTTCAGAAGCATACTACACAGAAAAAAGGGTATTATTTCTGAGATAAGAATTCAAGCGTCTTAGGATTTTACTTAAAGCTACATAAAACATATGGTTTTATATTGACATTTGTGTTTGGTTCATGTAACAGCCAACTTCAGATAGAATCATGGAATCATTGAGGTTGGAAAAGCCCTCCAAGATCACCTGGTCCAACCACCCCCCTACCACCAATGTCACCCACTAACCCATGTCCCTGAGCACCACGTCCAACCTCTCCTTGAACACCCCCAGGGACGGTGACTCCACCACCTCCCTGGGCAACCCGTCCCAGTGCCTGACTGCTCTTTCTGAGAAGAAATGTCTCCTCATTTCCAACCTGAACCTCCCCTGGCACAACTTGAGGCCATTCCCTCTAGTCCTGTCACTAGTTACCTGTGAGAAGAGGCTGACCCCCAGCTCCCAAAACCTTCCTTTCAGGTAGATGTAGACAGCAATAAGGTCTGCCCTGAGCGTCCTCTGCTCCACACACAACAAACCCAGTGCCCTCAGCCTCAGCCACTTGTGTTCCAGGCCTTTCACCAGCTTCCTAGCCTTTCTCTGGACACGCTCCAGGGCCTTCATGTCCTTCTTGTATTGAGGGGCCCAAAGCTGAACGCAGCACTCAAGGTGCAGCCTCACCAGAGCAGAGTACAGGGGGACGATCACCTCCCTTGTCCTGGGGGCCACACTATTCCTCATACAAACCAGGATGCCCTTGGCCTACCTGGCACACTGCCAGCTCATGTTCAGGTGAATATCAATCAGCACCCCCAGAGCCGTCTCTGTGCAGCTTTGAGCCCATGCTGACTGAACCTGACCACCCCGGGATCCAGTATATGCTGCGGGATTGCATTCAAGATGACTGCTCCCTAAAAGGGCTGCTGGCAGCGGTGGGATTCGAACCCACGCCCCCGAAGAGACTGGAGCCTTAATCCAGCGCCTTAGACCGCTCGGCCACGCTACCGCCTTGAGCCTGGCTCCCTCCGCTCTGCACCTTCTCTGCAGCCACCGATGGACATTGATGAGATCCCTGAGCCTCCTCTGCTGCAGGCTGAGCAGCTGTGGCTCCCTAAGCCTCCCTCACAGGTGAGGTGCTCCAGTCCCTTCATCATCTTCAGTTTTATGCTACTGACCAGGTTTACCCTGAACCACTTGAAAATAGATTCTACATATTTTTATTAACAAAATACTCATTATAAAGATCTGGTAACGTGCAGCTACAGTACACCAGGCTTTAAGGTCTTAACTTAAGTAGATCTTACTTTTCACTGAAGTGGGAAAGAAAGTTAAGTTTATATTTACTGCATATAAAATATACATGAGACTGGCTTGTGCAGTACGTCAAGTGGTTCAAAGGAACAGCCTGCACACAGACCTATAAATCTGCACCCACCTTACTATTTAGTTTTACCTTAATGTCATGCTTAAGCTATTTTTGTTAAGAAAGTACCTTGTATAACTGACTGCTAAGTAATATTAAAAATGGCAGCTTCTTTTGTAAAGTCCTAAATATTGCTGATGTACAAATGAATAAAAGTTTTATCTACTCCAATTTTTCAGGTACTTAGAATGAATAAATTCATTTTTTTGCAACTAATCACAAGCATTCAGCTTCCATGCTCAGGTTAACAGAAACATTTAGAATCCTTTGCTTGAGAGTAAACATTTATCTTCATTTACTCTGAATTAATTCGGTTGAGATATTACATTATTTAGTACCAAAATGAAACAGAATAAATTAGTTTTGCCAGTTTATGTTACCAGCATGCTGGTCTTCCATCAGTCTCAATTTAAAGCACTTTAACATAAATCCAGATGACACAGGTTAATATACATGCATCAATTTCTTCCATTCCTGTCTGTTCCCATGCAGAACAGAACTGAAATACTAATTTAATACTTAATTATTCTGATTCAGCAACTACCTACCTGATACAATGAACCTTTCTAGATATTTAATACTTTGCTTTCTACAACCATCTTTCAAGAACTTTCTAAGCAACACTCATTTTCATACAACACTTGAAGCATTCTTCACTGATGGAGAACAGTTTTCTTAATTCAAATATTCACTTAAAGTTAAAAAAATATAAAGTATGTTGTGAAATTTCATTCTACTTATTTTAGTGCTAAATTTGCTTCTCATGGAATTGTTGAAGGATGCCAATACCACTTTTGTGGTTGTGCATTAAATTGAATTATCTGTGAACAGCTTATTAGATATTGAAAGTATTGGTTCATTTTTTTTTCTCCAATTTTCAAGGAGTAAATTTTACTAACTTCATGAGCTGCGGGAAACCAATAGTACTGTTTTCCCTAAACATAGCTACTAAGTTAAAGAACCTCATGTTAGGTATTTTTAAATGGAAATATAAACATATTTAGACAGGCCTTATTAAATATTTTTATTTAAATACAAGTATATTTAAACAGAGGTTATTATGAACTGAAATTAACTATATAGTATAATTTATGGTCATTACTAGTTATACAGTTTGTATACAAAAAAACCCTAAAGCCAGGAAAAATATAGACCCTCATCTGGCTCATCTAAAGCCAGCAAACCAACTGAAAAAAAAAAAAACTATTCAGTATCAACAAATTCTCAACAAAGCCCAAAAAGGAATCCTGTGAAAACTGATCTAATACATACATTTCACATACAAATTATTGACAGTTAGTCACACTCTCGTAAGTGAGATGAAACCTGAGCACTAAAATTAAATTACTTACAACATATACGGTTTGATCTTGAAGATCCTGATTCACAACGGCTTGCTTGAACAGACGCACGAAGTCATTGAAAGTATCACAAGGCACATGAGCATCCTGTTTTGTTTCAGAAGAACGGTTTTGCAACTGAATGAGAATTTCTTCTAAGAGAAGCCGTGAAGTGAAGTGTTCCACACAGTTCACAAACACATGAGGAAGCTGAAGAGAACAGAAGATACACAATTTTACTGCTGTACTGTATTTATAGTCCTTTTATAGTATATATACTACAAAATCAACTTTTCACTCTAGATGAAACACTAAAAGAAACCAGACGCTGCCAACAGAATAGAGAGCATAAACCAAAACCCTGCCAGAAAAGAATGCTTACTTATGTATCTAGTCAAAATATTACATACCACAAAGTGAAGAGAACTGACAAATCCTCACATGAAACAAGTAATGCATCTTCTAATTGTTTTAAAAATTCTCTTTTGAGAGCAATACACAGAAAGAAAGCCAAATAGCATTTTGATCAAAGAAAAGCTAAACTACCGTAATACATTACAATCTCATAAAATAATCAATTACAAATTACAGTGTCTGGATAACACAAATTTCTCAAACATATTACAAAGAAAATGATCCAGGAACACACACTTCAAAATCACTCTGAATGTTTTTGGCGTTCATTCCATACAAGTGACCCCAAGATAAAACGAAAGCTTCTATATGAGACACGTGATCAGCCTGCTAGTGCAGAACATTTTTAGAAAACCGTATGTTTTCAGAGCAAAGAGTATGTGAAAATACAGAGTATGACATACATTTCATAAAATGTACTTGTAAGCACCAATTCAGTAATACTGAAAACTAACGGTCATTTGTGTAGAAACAGGAGACACTAAGAACTACAAAACAGCACAGCCCTGCAGAAAGGGATCTGAGGGTTTTGATCGACAGCAAGCTGAACATGAGCCAGCAGTGTGCCCAGGCAGCCAGGAGAGCCAGCTGTACCTGGGGTGCATGCATCAAGCACAGCATTGCTAGTCAGTCAAGGGAAGGGATTGTTCCTCTCTGTTCTGCGCTGGCACAGCCTCACCTCGGGTACTGTGTGCAGGTGTGGGTGCCACAGCACAAGCTAGGGATAAAACTGTTAGAGAGTATACAAAGGAGGGCCACAAAGATGGTGAGGGGCCTAAAGGGCAAGACATGTGAGGAGTGGCTGAGGTCCCTGGGTTTGTTCAGCCCAGAGCAGAGCAGGCTGAGGGGAGGCCTCATGGCGGCCTGCAGCTCCCTCACGAGGGGAGCGGAGGGGCAGGCGCTGAGCTCTGCTCTCTGGGGACAGCGACAGGACCCGAGGGAACGGCATGGAGCTGGGACAGGGGAGGGTCAGGCTGGGGGTTAGGGAAAGGTTCTGCACCCAGAAGTGGTCGGGCACTGGGACAGGCTCCCCAGGGCAGTGGGCATGGCACCAAGCTGCTGGAGTTCAAGGAGCACTTAGATAATGCTCTCAGACACACGGTCTGATATTTTGCTGGTCCTTGTGGGTCCCTTCCAAGTCCAATATTTTATGATTCTAACATATATAAGGAAAACAGGCAATTTTCTAGCTACTCAATTTTTAGAAAATAGGTAATTTTACAGTCCCATATTCTTCAGTAAAGCATATGCTGTTTTTACACTGAATGTTAAAACCTCTGGGAAGCATTAGTCACTGGGATATAAATGCATTATTTGCAAAATTAAACTCCTAGCATGGGTGTGTGTATGAAGATATATATATATATATATATATATAAATAAATAAATATAAGTACTTTGTTCCAGTCTTTCTACTTAAAGTACAATATATGGTACATGATTCAACAGATGTGGCAAAGTGTGAGTATGCACTGGCAAGCCAGACAACATAAAAATAGCATTCTTACCATTTTTATCACTATTAAAAGAAAAGGGCTATGTCATTAAAATCACTTATTCAACATGCTGCACCTCCATAGAAGGAAAGCCTTCACCAGATATTTATACTTGGCAACAGCAAGTTCTGTAGAATGAGTTGCTGCTTAAATCCTATTCCTTCCAGTACCTGGCTGTCTCGGGTTACATTGCAGCTGGCTGGCACAGCATTAGAAACTGTCCAGAAGAAGATCATGGCCATTGTCTCCCACTTTTCTCTGTACAAAATCTGTAGAGAATTTTTCTAATGACAGAGACAAGATCACTGTGTTTTGCAGACAACCCTGCAGATCTGTGATGTGTGTACACTCTAAACAAGCCTGAAATATTATGACTATGAGAACAGATAAGAAGTGTATGAACTCAGATATGGTTTGGACATGAGGTCATTGGATTTAAATCCTTGAAGACCTTGACTGAAAAAAGCATAGGCGCTAACAGGTTTAGGAAATTTCTGTGATAACACCCTTCAACCTGGGAGAACTTTGAAACGTGTTTTAGGAAGATTAGAAGAACAACTACATATACACACATGCTAAAAGAAAAAGAAGGGCCACAGAAGTGGCAAGGACCAAGTACTTAGAAATCTGACAGCACTGACCAGATAGGGGCTGCAGTGGACTTAAGGCCATACCTCTCTACATGACTCAAGACAAATATTTTTGTGAGAAGCACACATTCAGCCACAATGACCCACTACTACGTAGTTCAGATCCTCAGAGATGACAGCGCACACGATGCTTAAGGAATAGGTTTCTCTGCCTATAGTCCTTGCAACTGAAATAAGTCCATTCCTGACAAAGTTCTTCTGGTTAGTAACACACAGGAACTCCAGTACAAGTGATCAGGGCTATAACTCGTCTCTCAGTGGACAGCTTTAGTTTTCTTCCTTAACAACTGAGGGAAAGAGCTTGTAGTCCCTGTTACCAGGATTATAAGACCCCAAATTCAGAACAGCAGATTAAATCCACAGTAGTATCCATTTCATACATTCCAAGAACATGACTTCTCAGTCCTCCTTTGACCTACTACTTACTTACTCCCACACAGTTTTCTAAGAACAGGAATCCAAAGGAAGTTTATGGTGGATAGTGAAGCTGAAGAAGGACATACAGTGCTAATGTTTCTCAAAGTGATACTCATTCAGGAGGAAACAGCAACAGTATGGGCACGAGAGAACAAGACCCGTCCCACCAGAAAAAGGTCTGGCAAAAGCAAGCTTAGTAAAAGCAGAAACACACATGAAGAATGCATGCATCTTTACTGTGTAAAAAAGTTGTGGTTTTGCAATAGAAGGTGTTTTTCCAGTGTAATATTCCACTAACCTTGCATATTCAAAAGTGATTATACAGGCATGACAGTAGCCTAGCAGCGGGGAGTACATTAAGAAGATAAGGGGAAGGTCCCACTGTCCCAAAATAAGGAGCAGAGCTAAGAAAAACAGGATGCGCAGTACGAAATCAGTAAAAACAAAAGTCACGGGCCCTCTAGTCACGAGAGAAGGAGGGAAAAAAAAAGGGAAAAGCAGAATTTAACAGTTAATCAAATAAAATTATACATATATGGCATAGAAGGGCATCGAGCAGGTTGTGAACTCAGCCAACGAGGAAACAGGAGAAATCAGGTGTTGGGTAATAGGGAATATAAGGTTATGATAAACTTTTACTGTGAACTCTTGCTTGCAGGACACCCGCCACTGCAATCACAAATAAAATAGTTTCACAGAAGCTCCTGTCAGAAAATTGAGAATTTTCTCACTCCTGGCCTATCAGGGGCTGAATTCTGAAAATGTATTCTATATATCATAACAAATATACTGTTTGGATTTTGGATGTACTTAAGCCAAAGCTCTTAAGTCCCAGACCATTTAAGTACATTACTAATACAATAAAAAACATAACTATGAAATGGGTACATCTAGCCAAAAAAGGAGGAAAAGAAGTCTACAGGACAGACAAAATGTTAATGTTAAGAAGTTAAATTCAAAGTTGATAGATTTAATAGAAAAAATATTTAGATGTTCTTTTAAAATTTCTTAGTCTGAAAAAATGTGCATATATTTATTTTCTGCGATTATCTGTATGACATGAACTGATGTAAAATTAAGATGATTTTACTTTTATTGAAAGCAGGAATCCTTGATAGATATTTTGCTTCACATTTATATTCTCCTTATACCAAAAGATCCTTGATTCCAATTAGTTGATATAATTCACTTGTTGCTAACCATCTAGCTACAACACTAACTACAAACATTTATTCAAGGAATTCAATAGCTCAAAAAATTTTTGAAAAAATCCAAATAAGTGATTTTATTACAAACAGCAAGTGGCATACGGTTTTACTGGAATTTTTAATATATTATGTACATCAAGCTATGTTTGGATGATCTAGAAAAAATTTAAAAATTTGTATTTTCAAAAAGGCTCTGAAAATATAATAAAAATGGTTTTCAGTACATTTTTTCCATTTAGAACTGATTCGATATGCAAAAGAATAACCGTTTATTGTCTGAACTAAAACAATTCATCCTAGGCAACACTGCTTCAAGATCTTAGATCTTGAGTGTTAAATCTTCAAAATAAAAAAGATTTTCCTGTGTCTACAAGTGCACTCCCTGGAAGTAACTGAACATGTTACAATGAATACAATGTTCTCCTTGAATCCGCAGAAGTATCAGAACAAGTGGCAGTAGCCTTGTATGCAGCCAGTGATTTTCATCATGTCAATGACTAGCTTTTTTGTGGGTGGTTTTGTTTGTTTTTAATTTTCAGCAAACACACTGCTTGCATGTTGGTTTCGAATGCTTTTAATGACTTCACTAAATTCATGCTTTTAGGATTATGTTTAAGGAGATTATATACACACAACTGAATATAATTGAAATTAGTTTGTCAACAAAATAAATACATAAATAAAAATACACTTTGGCTAACTCTCCCCGCTGTAACTCATCTTCTCTCACAACTGCTCCTGCATTTGGCGCCTATCATTTTAAGCTAGGAACAAGTTAAGTGTGTTAAGATTCCCTTTACTCTGTATAGGTCTTTGCATTACACATTAAACATCACTGGGACATTTGTATCATCAAAATTCCATTTGTGAAACTTCCATAGTTTTTTTTTCATATCAAAATAAAATTATTTAAAGGAGAATTACAAGAGAAAAAGGTACACTAGAGGTGACTTTCAGATTGAACTGGAACCATCGTAAAAGTACTTGCTTGTCACCGGAGGCTAAGTCCCTTTTACTGAACTGAGCAAAATTTGGCTGCTTTTTTCATTTTAATCGTTTCTTGGAAAAGCTATGATGAAATATATCTTACCATGCACTATTTCACATTATCCTAAGCCTACTAGTGAGTAAAAAGTATGATGTGTTCACTACACAGTAATTAGAGGAACAGGATCAAGAAGGCAGAAATGCCTGAGGAAACAAACCGTTCTGGCAAAGCAGAAGCTAGTCTAAGGGAATATATTTTTATCACCCCTCCATTACACAGTTCTAAATTCAGTATTGATTGCAAACACACTATTGATTGCAAACACACTTACCTGTAATGTGTTTAGAAGAGTTTGCATCACATAGGTCTTTCCACTGGATGTATGTCCATAGATAAAGATGGATGGAAAACTAAACTGCTGACGCTAGGTGTGGGGGAGGAGAGAGGGAACAAAAAAAAAAATCAGTCAAGTTATTGCTGTTTCAATGCCTCTTCTATTTTGTTCAACAGGTAGAGGATTTATCAATGAAGTTTTCCTTCAAAAGAAAAGTTATTTTTAAAATCAAGACATTAAATAGAAAACACGCCAATTAAGATGAAACACAAAATTTGATCACATTGATACTCTGACCATTGAAATGTTGGGAAAATAAGTCCCAAGAATCGAGTAAAGCTTGATGAAGTTTCGATGAAACACATGAAGCTACCAGTAAAACTGCTGTAACGTGAGAAGACATTTTTTTCATTAAAAAAAAATAAAAGTCTCAAGAAATAAGAAAAACAGTTGGCTCTTAACTCAAATTAGTTCTCTAACAGTCCAAATCCTGGCAAGGGCAAACTGGTAAATTTTTCAATGTTCTAACTTCTACAAATGCTACAAAGCTGCTTTTCTTTTCATCAGCACTACACAGAAAAGAATTAAATGGGTTGAAGAGACGGTAAAGAAGTTTGCTCTTCCCTCATGAAGAAATATTTGATATAATATCACTATTTAATTAATGGTACTGATGCAGTACATTCCATTTATTTTTTATTTTTTTTACGATACAAGGAAATTAACCTATTACTTTATTTCATTCTGAAGCACTTATTCTTGTGTTGTCATTTTGAAGAATCTTGTACACTGACTTAAAAACTGAAAACAAAAATAAATTTGACAAGCATTATTTATGAGTAACAATGATAATCAATTAACCCAAGATGAATGCATTCTTGTGCAAGAGATGAGGATAACCTGACCTGCATATTTAAGAAGAATTTAAGAATTTCTTTACAAGGCTTGTTGCCACTACGCTTGTAATAAATACAGCATTTAAGTTTTACATACTTATTATCTATAATTAAAGGTAGAAGCAGATACTAATTTCCATTTTGTTAATGGAATGTAAACGAATAGATCAGCTGCTTTTAAGCTTGCAGATAAAAACCTCCATTACTTTTTTACTACAGCTTTGCCAACCAGTAGCAGAATCAGTGAACAACCCAGTGATTTCAAAACCTTATGGCCAGCAACAGAACTACCAACTACATCAACTTCAGGTACCTAGAGCTCATACACACAGATAATAGACTTACAGGTAAAAAACAAACAGGACTTCTACAGTGCCACTGGAAAAAAAAGTACCCAGAATTTATGAGAATCTATCTTCCAAACACTGATGTTAAAGATGAATAACAAAAAAAAAAAAAAAAACCATCACTGAAGTTCCCATAACTTCTACTGCTCCCTCAGAGATAATAAAATACCTTTGTTCTACTCAAACATGCAATGTAGAAAGCACTACCTCTCCAAATATGGACAGCAACATCGACACTTGGGATTCTCGACAAGGCACCAAACTTTCCAAGTGAAGCAGTGTAGCTGCCGGATACGCTGGATGTTCGAGATTAGGCATTTTGATGTTCCTGCAGTGAGCTAACTAAACATGCACGTCCTTCTTAAGGTGTGGAGACAAGAAATCAAGTGATCTGGAAAACAAAGGTTTTAATTATCATCTGTTGTCATATACATAAAGAAGCAGCAGCAAAAAATGGATAAAATTTAAAGAGACATTCTAGCTTGGGATAACAGTATTATTATGCTAGAGTTAAAGACCACAGCGATATAGGCCTTTACTACATAATGCATTATACAGATGTTTTCACACCAGGCAGAATTCAAAACCAAAAATAAACAGGGGAAGGCATACAGTGTGTCAGCAAATGAATATGCCAAAGAATTGTCACAGTTTAGTCAACTGGAGAAACATATATTTTGGTCTGCTTTCATATAGATTTAGAAGTAGCAACGGAATAACATGAGGAAAGCAGATTTGTCACAGATCATCACCTCCCTGGACAACCAATAAATTAGGATTTACATATAACAGCAAACAGGTGGGGCATAAGGAAGGATGAGGAAGACAAAATAATAGCTCTTTGGATGTTAATAGGAGAGCATAAAAACCGAAGTTTAAAGCAGCAGAGACATATGAAGAAAATCCAGCCGATGACAAAGTCCAGGAATACTGCTCAAAAACAGTAGGAGCCCAATTACCAGACCAGTTAGGTAAAGATGTTACATTAAATTACAGCGTAATTTTAGACTAGGGCTATTCATGAAAGACTAAAGGTTCATCATAGGCTGGTTTGGGTTGGAAGGGACATTAAGGATCATCTAGTTCCAACCCCCTGATATTGGCAGGGACACCTCCCACCAGATCAGGCTGCCCAAAGCCCCATCCAGGCTGGCCTTGAACATATCCAGGGATTGGGCATCCACAGCTTCTCTGGGCAGCCTGTGCCAGGGCCTCTCTATGGCTTGATTGTCCACTCACTGGAATGGCTGGATTTTAGTTACAAAACACAGAGAAGCACCTCAATTAAAGATAACACTTTGCCTCAACTTTCTAAAATTGAGGTAAAGATGGTACATTTATTGTAGCGAGAGAACTGAAATAACCTCAAGAGCTGGAATCTGACTTGTCAAACCTAACACATCCAAAAAGTAAATTTCGAAGTTTTGGTAGTGCAATAGAGACCTCATCAGCAGACGAGTGTATCTGCAAGTTATCAAGTAAACAGAGCACTCCACACTCCATGGTATTTACAAATGCCTTGGTGGGCATAAATACAATGCCACATGAAAAATTATTAGGTTAGCAGAAGGAGATTAAATATATTATGGGAAACAGTATCTATGGAAAACAGTATCTATTCAAGTATGTTCAAAAATGTAATGAATTTTTTTTTAAATGAATAGCTTACAGCTTCTCTCTGCAAATGAACTATGAATAATTAATTATCAAGGATGGGAGGAAAGCCTCCAAACTAGGACAAGCAAAGTCAGAAAGTTTCAGAAACTGTTGAAAGGCGTACATGGATTTAGGGTCAGCTCTCTCGCTCCACTGGCTGCACTCTCCAGGGCTTGACACAGCACCCTGAGCACACCTAAAGCCACGTTAGGTGTCTCAGCCCCTCCATCCTGCTGCCTAAGCGACTCCAGAAAATCACAGATCTGCTAACCGCACTGTACCTGCCAACCCCGTGAAGATGTTTCTCAGCCTAACTTCCACCACACACATTTAAGCTACTGAACAAAAAACTTAGATCACTACTGACTGCCTGCAGGTGTCTCGTTCTCCAGAAGGATACCATCCTAGAAAAAGGGTGTTTAGGGCGGTATTTTCAAGAAACAGCTACTTTTGATTAAACAGCAACGGTGGCACAAGGATAAACGGCCTAGCAGCAGCACAGGAGGGAATCAGGATGCTCCTGAACAGGGCTGGGAGGCTGGTGGGAGGCAGTTAGGAGGCTGTTTGGAGGCAGTCAGGAGGCTGTGTGGAGGCCGGACTCGGAGCAGCCCGAGGCAGCACCTACTTACTTCCCTGGCAGACACAAGAAGCACACCTCGGACACAAGCTTCTTGTGACACGTCTCGGCTGGATCCGACGCCTCAGCAGGACGCCCCCCAGCTCCCCGGTGCTACACCACCGACGCCCGGCACGGCTCCCGGCGCTTTATCGAGGTGGAAGAAAAGAAAAAGAAAAAAAAAAGGGGGGGGTAGGGGGAGGGAGAGAAAGCCGTGTGGCGGAGGCTTGCAGCGCCCGGCTCCCCCTCAGGCTCCACGCTCCCCCTGAGGGGACACCGCGTGGCAGCGGAGCCCCGGCTGAGGGCGAGCCGGGCTCAGGCCGGCGGCAGGAGCCCCTCGCTTCACCTCCCCTCCCCTCACCTCCTCGCAGCCCGGCCGGCCGCAGCCCCCGCTCTTCAGCTCAGCCCGCCCCGCCGTCGCCTCCCGCCGATGCGCGCCGCGCCGCCGGCGCATGCGCAGTAGCGGAGTGAGGCTGCTTGCCCTCACCGCGGGACTGGCAGAGAGGGAAAGGGCGGGAATGCGTTGGTGGGAGGGCGATGGGGCTGTGAAATGAAGCGAGGGGAGAGGCATGGCTGTGTTCGTGTGCTTTGTGGGGGGGCAGCTTCTTCAACACTACCCGCCTCTCTTACTGACAAACAAGTCTCTGTTAGCCCCAGCTTTGCGGTCCACTGTGTGGTGGCTCTAGGGCTGTCACAGGTGGGGCTTGGAGGTGTCACGTCTGCCTTTCCCTCACAGGTGGAGAATAAATGTTGCCAACAGAGAAGAGCCTAAAAACAAGTATGAGCTAGTGTGTGTAAATTATGTATGTTTAAGCACAGCTTAAAGGAGGGCTTGGCTGTAAAGTTGCCAGTTGAAAAGGGAGCTGGGGGGGTTGGTGGACTTTTGGCTGAATATGAGCCAGCAGCATAGTCAGGTGGCCAAGAAGACCAACAGCATCCTGGCTTGTGTTAGGAGTAGTGTGGCCAGCAGGATCAGGGATGTGATCGTTCCCCTGTATTCTGCTCTGGAGAGGCCACACATGGAGTACTGCTGGCGTTCAGCTCTGGATGTGTTAGAATGAGTGCAGAGGAGGCCATGAGGATGACCGGAGGGCTGGAGCACCTCTCATTTGAAGACAGGCTGAGGGAGTTGGGGTTGTTCAGCCTGGAGAAGAGAAGTCTCCAAGGGGACATTACAGCAGCCTTCCAGTGCCTAAAGGGGGCCTACAGAAAAGCTGGGGAAGGACTCTTTGTCAGGGGGTGTAGTGACAGGACAAGGAGTGAGTAAGGGCTGAAAACTAAAAGAAGGTAGATTTAAATTAGATATTAGGAAGAAATTTACTCTGAGGGTGGTGAGGCCCTGGCACAGGTTGCCCAGAGAAGCTGTGGATGCCCCATTCCTGCAGGTGTTCAAGGCCAGGCTGGATGGGGCTTTGGGCAACCTGGTCTGGTAGGAGGTGTCCCTGCCCATGGCAGGGGTTGGAACTGGGTGATGTTAAGGTCCCTTCCAACACAAACTGTTATGCGATTCTGAGTTTTGGGGTCTGTTCAAATGTCAAGCAGAGCTCACTAAAAATAAATAAATAATAAAAAGGTCAAGAACTCATAACATACTTAAAACTAGAAGGTCAAAACTTATAAGTAGCTGTTGCTAGAGATGGGATTCATGTCTAAGTATCTAGACAGTTGTGTGTGGCATAATAATTTGGTTTCAGTTTACATCTTTCATCAGCTATATTTTTCATTGATGCCACTGAATATGCATTTCTGCAGAGCTTTAAATATTTTCTTAATTTATACTAAGTTGTCACATGCCCTTTTATCTTAATCTGATCTATCCAGTTCAGGAAAAAAAAAAAAAAAAGACTATTCCCTGATTTCATTCAAATTGCTAATATCCATATTCCTTGAATTTATAAACATGCTTAAGTGCATTACAGAATTAGGTTCTTTAGATTATATATACACAGAATCATCCACATTTTATGTAGGCTCTATATCGATGTGTAACTATACAGAGAGTGTTATGCATACAGACTATGTGTAGAATTTCATTCTTTATTTCTCTCAGTCTTTCCAGGATATATTTGACCAGAGATGTCATTGTGCCTTATGCTATTGACACTATATTTGGATTATTACTTAGCAGTCTCTTTCTATCCAGAAAAATCAATCCAAGCTGGTAGAGGTGCAAAAAGGGTGTCTAATAAAGAGTGGGGAGATAAGAAATTATTGCCCTGGAAAGATGTTCTCTTGAAAGCATAGTTAAGGTGGTATAAGGAATTATTGCAACCGCATGTTCCCTGCTTTGCTAGATGTTGTTACAGCTCCCTCAGCCAAACCAGTGGAAAGGACAGTGTCATCAACCACCTCTACATAAGCCATCCATTTGACTTAAATTCCCAGACAGATGGTATTTGAAATATAAACTCGGTGATGAAGGGTTCTCAAGTGGTTCATTGTGCACACTGTGGTAGAGGAACTAACCTTAAATAATGAAAGACAAAAGGTCTCTACAGTAGCTTCTGAAATGATTTCAGCTTAATCTGCTAAAGGATGTCTGACACATCCTAAAGAAGGATAGGATTTGAGCTTTGATAAAGAATAGACACCAAAGAGTGGAGAAGAGCTGCTTCAATTATAGGACAATGCTGTAACAGAATAAATATATGTAAGGGGTCTGTATGGAAGTTATCAGATAGTTTCTGACCATTAAAATTAGGAAATTCTCAAACAACTTTCCCAACATCAGCAGCAAGAAAACTAATGCTGAGTTGCAGCCAGAGTTATATAAGAAAGGGGTTATGAACCTTGTTTGTAGAGCAGAAAGAAGGGTTCAGTGACTGAAATTTCCTTCATTCATAGGAACAAGCTGCCACAAAATGAGAGAGATATTGGGTGGCTGCCATCAGAATTTGTAGAAGTCTTGCCAAATATAGAAAATTCTGCCCCTGAACTGATACTCTTCACTTTAAACTCTTTAAACAACATCAGAGCAATCTTGTAAGTACAGTGCTGCAATAAGAAGGATCACAGTAAAATACAGTAATAAAAGCAAACTCCTAAATTTTTAGCTGGATGGAAACCTACTGTTCCACTTAGTATAGTTTTCCACACATGTTATTTAAAAAAAAATGCATAACTAAATGCTTCTTGAAAGAATGTATGAAGGGCAGAAGTATGCCAGACCAGACAACATTGAAAGCACACACGCTGGTGTAGGCCATTCTAGCCAAAGCGGGGCTGTATGCCCCAGCTGTACAAAGAAGGTGGTCATGCACATTTTAAATGCTCACCAGAAGCCTAATGATTACTATTTATTGTCAAATGAAATTATGCAGGGGTAGGTAAACCTATGTGCAAGCCCACAGCTCACTTATAACTGCAAGAAGCTATTAGGTTCCTTCAGGGTATCAGCTCTCCTCCTCGTTCTGCTGATACCAAAACTAGGAAGGTGAGGCACCATTAGGCTTCGCAGCCTGTCTGAAATAGAAGACTTGGACCAAAGGGCTTTGAGTTATACCAGGAGAAGTAGTCCCCGGAAACAGTTCTGTGGATTAGAAGACCGCAATATGTCTCCTTCACATCTTTTCCTGCCTTGCTCTTAGCCCCTGTGGCTGTGCCCGGGGGAATGCTAATGGTGACATGGCAGTGCTCAGAGCCAGCAGAGGTTCTCTTGCACTGGTACTTAGCAGCTGAGGATCCGATCCATAATTTCTCATTAAGTTTGCTAAAGATAGACAAAGATGAATGTTTAACAATCTAATCGTTAGTGATTATAATCACCGACAGTGGATTTTCAAGCAATTAGTAGTAATTAAGCTCTCATTTATAACTCATTAATATGAAAAACAGTAATTCTATGGATGAAATACTCCCACAGTAAGGGAAAGTATTTTGCAGGCAGAAATATATCATGAACCATCTAGAGTTTCAGTTCTCCAAAAGAGATTTGATAAATACATCATCATAGCCAAATACTGCTAAAATTTCAGCTGGTTGCTGAGACAGAAATCAGCTGCACAGTATCATAACAATTTATTTAGACCTCAGGCCCCAAGGGAAATGATATGTTAAAGGTGAATGAGAGAAAATGGATATTTTTCTTCAAACTGCCAATAAACAAAGTCAATTCAGTAGTTTTATTTTTAGTTATGTTTTCATTAATTCTAGGCACTGTTTAAAACTGTTTTCTGATTTTTCTGCAAAAATGATGACCTAGCACCAACCTCCCCAAATAAAATAGTGTATTAATTAATGTGTGTACTTTTTTTAGGATGTATGTAGCAACTTGCAGTAATGTACATACTCATAGAGAATGCTTTATCACGACCATATCATTTTTGCTATGAAATTACTGAGTTTTTGTATGTTTGCTCTTTATAAAGGAAGAGGACCAAAGGAGGTGTGTGTCTTTATGCATACTTACCCAAAACCTTTTATTTATCATTAGATACTCAGGTTCTGAAAGTTACACCAAAGTGATACCACTTCTACCTGGACTTAGTTCTACCTGGAAAATCTTGTTTTACTTGGCGGATGCCTGGACACAGGCTAAATGAATTGGGTACCTGAGTTTAAACTTATTGGCTTTCCAGAACTGGTCTTTATCTTTGCACTGCAGAAAAATGAAGTTTTGTTTGTGATACTGTACCTGACGTGTCAGTGACTTAGCAACCCTCTTTCAGAATTAAATGAAAAACATAGGTTTTAGGGTATGCAAAACTTCAGCAAATCATCAAAGCACCTAGGTATTTCTCTATGTATTCCAAATATTTCTCAAATTGTGCTAGAAAAATCTTATATTCTTATTTATTCTCATGTGAACCAACCTTTTATTTGCACATTTCAATATGCAAAATCATTTCATGCTGGAGTCAAACTGGAAATGAAATTGCTTATGTAACTTTTTTTTCTTGTCCCTGCAGAAGCCTGCAAAAGGTCAGAGCTGGGTGGATTTTCCAAATAATGCTATTTGTTTTTTTTCACAGGACAGTGACAGACTCAGAGGGAAAACACTGAATAAAAAATCTAGTCACTGTTGGCTGAAAGGGCGTTTACTCTTCTGTGTCCATAACTAAGCTGTGATTTGGCTTCCTACATATAGTATCTGTAACTCAAAAATGGACATACCTGTTTGTCTCATGTAACCTGTGATGCTGGAAGTGAATCTTCTTGCTTTCCTATTTCCATTAAGTTAAAAGGATGTTCCATTCCATGTTCCATGGCATTATTTGTAATGTCTTTTTTTTTAATTCCTAAATACCAGAACATGAGACTACCCAGGGAAAAATTGGTGCTCCAAAATCAATATTAGTGCACTCAGTAATGTGCCCATCAGTGAAATGAGAGGTGAAGACAACGCTCAGCAGTTTGGTGTCATAAACTGGTGATACAGTTTTCTGATGCAGCTAGGCTTACGATCCTGTTTTATGTTGTGTACATGCATGAGTATCTCCATCAGTCCAGACATTCCCGCCAACTTCATTTTTGTATCTACTTCCCAATTTCAAATATATCTGTAGGAGAATTTCTGTATCTGTGGTTCAAGCTATGTAGCAGATTATGGAAAATAAGCAGCAGTTAGGAAAGCAATCTTCCTACTAACTACTGAGCCCGCAGCAAGTTATTACTATTAGGAATGAGAGAGTCCTCACAGAAGGGAAATTTTAGGAATGCCCTAGGCAATGGAAACGCTCCTCTGAGTTTGAACCTCCTCATTCTCCAGAGAAGCCACAAAACAGAACTGTACCTGAGCAGATTTCCATGTTTGGAGAGAGTTTCCCTCTCACAATTCTGCAATACTTTTTGTTCTGTGGCAGAACATCTGTGAGTAACCAGAGTTCAGGCCTGCTTGGTCTATGTAGCACACCGATAGGCTGCGAAATGCAGCAATGTTTGCCAGGTTTCTCTAAAAACAGTCAATGTAGACAAGAACCACAGAATCATAGAATGTCCCAGGTTGGAAGGGAGCCACAAAGATCACAGAATCATAGAATATCCTGAGCTGGAAGGGACCCATAAGGATCATCAAGTCCAATTCCTCACACTGCACAGGTCTACCCAAAAGTTTAGACCATGTGACTAAGTGCACAGTCTAATCTCTTCTTGAATTCAGACAGGTTCAGTGCAGTGACCTCTTCACTGGGGAGCCTGTTCCAGTGTACAACCACCCTCTCGGTGAAGAACCTGTCCCTGATGTCCAGCCTAAACTTCCCCTGCCTCAGCTTAACCCCATTCCCCTGGGTCCTATCACTGGTGTTTATGGAGAAAAGGTCTCCTGCCTCTCCACTCCCCCTCATGAGGAAGCTGTAGGCCGCGATGAGGTCCCCCCTCAGCCTCTTCTCTAGGCTAAACAGTCCCAGTGACCTCAGCTGCTCCTCATACCTCATCCCCTCCAGGCCCTTCACCATCTTCGTTGCCCTCCTCTGGACACTCTCCAACAGTTTAATGTCCCTTTGTACTGTGGTGCCCAGAGCTGCACACAGTACTCAAGGTGAGGCTGCACCAGCACAGAGTAGAGCGGGACAATCACTTCCCTCGACCGACTAGCGATGCCGTGCTTGATGCACCCCAGGACACAGTTGGCCCTCCTGGCTTCCAGGGCACACTGCTGGCTCATATTCAACTTGCTGTCAACCATGACCCCCAGATCCCTCTCTGTGTGGCTGTTCTACAGCATTTCGTCGCCCAGTCTGTATGGATAGCCAGGGTTGCCCCATCCCAGGTGCAGGACCCAGCACTTGCTTTTGTTAAACTTCATGCGGTTGGTGATCGCCCAGCGCTCCAACCTGTCCAGATCTCTCTGCAAGGCCTTTCCACCCCCATCTGAGTCCACAACTCCTCGAAGTTTGGTGTCATCAGCAAATTTGCTCAAAACACATTCTAGTCCTACATCCAAATCATTTATAAAAACATTGAAGAGGACTGGCCCTAAAATGGAGCCTTGAGGGAACCCACTAGTCACCATCCACCAGCCTGATGTGGCCCCATTTACCACAGCCCTTTGAGCCCTGCCCATCAGCCAATTGCTCACCCATCTTATGATGTTTTTGTTAAGTTGTATGCTGGACATTTTGTTCAGTAGGATCCTATGGGAAACCGTGTCCAAAGCCTTGCTGAAGTCCAAAAAGATCACAAAGATCATCGAGTCCAACTCCTGGCTCCACACAGGACCATCCAAAAGTCAGACCATGTGTCTGAGAGCATTGACCAAAAGCTTCTTAAACTCCAGCAGGCTCAGAGCTGTGCCCACTGCCCTGGGGAGCCTGTCCCAGTGCCCAACCACCCTCTGGGTGCAGAACCTTTCCCTAACCCCCAGCCTGACCCTCTCTTGTCCCAGCTCCACGCCAGCTGAGGGTGCACAAGAAGCTGGGAGGGGACACAATGAGGACAACTGACCCAAGCTGGCCAAAGGGATGTTCCATACCACATGGCATCATGTGGAGCAATAAACTTGGGAGGGTTGGCCAGGCGGTAGAGTGACAATTGCATTGTGCATCACTAGCTTTGTATATATACATTACTGTTATTATTATTATTATCCCTTCCTTTTCTGCCCTACTAAACTGTCTTTATCTCAACCCATGAGTTTTATTTTTTTTTCCAGTTCTCTTTCCCATCCCACTGTGGGGGGAGTGAGTGAATAGCTGTGGTGCTGAGCTGCCTGCTGGGTGAAACCACAATGTTTGCCCTCCCCCTCCTTTGGACACTCTCTGATAGTTTTATGTCCTTCCTATATTGTGGCATCCAAACCTGCAGTGGTGCGGAACATGGTTCAATGCACGTTCTCTTCCTGTTAATCTGCCAGTGGAAATATTAACAAGGTACCGCATCACTGTAAAGGAAAATTATCCATTCACAATTGATAAGGACAGTTTCCCACACTGTTTTAATGTCTAGAGCCACCAGAAATATGATGTGTGAAAGGCAAACCACATGGCAGAGATGGAATCAGAACATCGTGTGAGGTTATTTTCAATATATCCACGTCTAAGGAACGATGCAGCCAGTCAACGCGATGCATTGCAGCCCAGCTCACACCACTTTGCAGGGCCTGTGGTATCAGTTTGCTGCTGGCAAACACACCTGTGGGGAGTCAGGGCAGCACCCTGGCTTCTTCCCTTCTCTTGGTCTCTACATGAGAGAAGCAGCTGATCACTGTGTGCTGAGGATGACGGACTTGTGCCTGGTCTGTGAGGGTCCTGGAACAGGAGAAACCCCAGTGCTGGGTTACACACAAAGACCTGGGCTGTAAACTGTTTGGTGGGGCCCTGTGCAAAGTCAAGGGGTGGGTTTTTTAACAGTGAAAAAGTATTTTTCATCTGTAGTCCAGTGTTTTGATTCTCTCTGCCTTTCAACCCAATGTAGCTCTGTTCCATATGTTAATCAAAGGCATTGTGTTGCTCACAGCTATACCATGAGCATACGGATATATACACGTATGTGTGTGTGTGTGTCTGTTATGTTAGGAAGGAACATTTCTGCCAGTTACTATTTGTGATAGTGCAGGGTATTAAAATGTGGCACTGACACTTCTGGAAAACATCCTTGCTAAAAATATTTTACTTCAAAAAGGAATTAGCCTTCTTTCACTTCTAAGATACGATACGGAAAAAGATGTGGCTATTACATGTGCTGACAGCAGGGTAAGGCACCTGGATTAACAAGAAATTAACCAAAACTAAACATGTAGATCCCGGCTGGGAGAGTAGATAATGGCTGGTATTACTCAATATGCTTTTCTGATATGCAAAATCCATAATCCAGATTTCTCATGGGTCTTCTGAACCAAAACTGTGGCATCAGGTTCTTACTGCTCAAATCCACAGTCCATTTAGGTGTGCTGGGGCTAGGTGAGGGCTGTGTGGGCTGAGTCGTGGGTTTAACCCATGTACCACCACGGGCACTTTGCACAGGTGGTTTGGTAGAGACCCCTTAATTCTTTGATTAATTCCATAATTGCACCAACAATAATACCACTTTAAGCACACTCCTTCAACTTTAGGGTTACACAGGAGCTTTCTAGATCCCAGTGTAAATTAAACTTGAACTTGTTTTCATTTATATTAAACTTCCCCTAGCTATTGCCAAGAAATACTGACACTGCATTTATCTCTGCGTTCCCTGAAGGACCCTTGAGCAGAGACAGGTGACAGCAGGGGCTGGCAGCAGTCGTGGAGCATTCTGCACCAGGACATGATATGTCAGAAGACCATTTCTTTGGACTTGTAATGCCCCGAGAAATTGTAAGGTGTGTTTTTTGGTTTTGTTTTTGTTCTACCGTGACATAGTCTGTGATACAGGCTTAACATTTCCAAGGAGTGTAATCTGTCAGGATAGATTTGGGTTCCCTAAGTGGGGCACGTAACTGCTGAACCATTCATTGCAAGCCTGTGTTCTTTCAGCTAGGCCTGGTATTTCTTTAAAAAGCAGTTGATTTGGTTGCTGTTTCATAGTCACAGTTGTATTATGCTCGACTTCATTCCTGTTTTTTTTTTTTTTTTTTTTTTTTTTTGCTAGTTTCCAGTAAATTATGAGGCAGATCCCAACACATTTTTGTCAATGTAAAACTGAAAATGATTTTAATCTTTAAATAGAAAATCAACTAAGCATATACACTGCAGGAGGAAGTAGCAACTGAGTCATCACATTTGTGGACCAAACCTTAATATCACCATTTTAATCTATAAAAGTAAAACAAGCAGCTAAATTTTACCCTGACAGATAGACTGCTTACTGAGACTCATAAAAAATCCTATCTACTTCTCAGCTTGAACTTTTTCTTCAGCTTATTTTCCATGGGCATACAGCTGTCTCAGTCTTATGCCAGCCTCTTAGCAAAGTAAATTTGGTATTTAACTAAACGCAGAGGAGAAAAAGTCTGCGATAACATTTTTTAATAATCCTAATTAATTATTGATTAGTGCTAATGACAGTAAGCAAAAAATTGATTTGGTGTTTGTACTGAGCTGAAATGATTTACTTGTAAAATGAAAGTGATTAACTGGTAAGACCAACAGCAATAATGTAATAATCTCTCATTTCTAATTTACCACATTAATGAAAAGGTCTCTGGTTAAATGGTAAATCAAATAAAGGAATGCAACATAGTTTTAGGTAGTAGAACTTTAATCACATTTATCGCTACTACGTTGTGGTTTCTTTCAACTACAATACATAATACATGATTTGGGGATAAAAGCTACAGAAACCTTGGTAGATGAAGATTTTTTTTCCTTACAGTACCCTTTGGGTAGCTGTAAATGACCATTTAGAATTGACCTCTTTCTTGTTCATGTCTTTCAGCTGCTTTGTCAATATTTGTAACAATTGTTGTTTTTCGCAAAGCATTCTAGCACTTAACCTACACAACCTATACTCCTCTTCCACCTAAAGAAAAATCTGTGCTGCCTTTGAGAATTTCTGCACTTCGCAATGTTTTTTCTTCTCTTTACTCACCAGTACACTCCCACAGTCAGGTATAGTGAGTATTTCAAAAGCTGCTCTGAAACCCCATGCAGTATTTGACTGCATTTCAGAACAAGCTGTAATCATAGCATAGCAGAAGCCTAATTATCGCCATTTTCCCTGTTCTTTGATATATAGCATAGCAAAAGGCAGTGTTAAGAAGGGATTGGAAAGAGATAACTCTGCTGGTATTTACGAAGATATGTTCCCAAATATAAATCCCTGTTGAAGGGTGGAGGGTGTTGACTGGAAGGGCAACGTTGGGTGACACCACCAGCTGATCAGAAGATGCAGCAACATTTCCTCTTAAAGAGTAAGGAGATGTGTGTGGTGATGATGGGCTGTGTGTGAAAAAAAAAAAAAAAAAAAAAAAAAAAAAAAGTTTTAAAAATCATTTGCTGAAAATAGATATAATTCAGAGTAAAGGGATCCAAGATGGTGCTTGGGTTACCAGTGACCAGCAGGATGGCGATGTTGCCCACAGAAAGTCAAGAAAGAGAGAGTTTGTGAAGTTTAAGAACTCTGGTTTCGACCCTTTTAGGTCGACGTGACATTTAGTCTCGAGGACTGATCTCAGAGAGAGCCTGTGAATTTTAATTTCATACAAAACAGGCTGACTGGAAGAGAGAGAGAGAGAGCTATTACTGAGCTAGGACAGAGATAGGAGCTGTATTTGTATTCACTAGAGAAGATTTAAAAGAAAATATGTCTGTTGATACTTTATCAAGAAGAATTCCCTCAACTATGAGTAAAACGAGTTTTCATGTGAAGACATTTCAACTGGTGATTTCAAACGTTAGAGTACAGCCATTGTTTTCTCTATGAAATTAGTGAGGCTGCCAAAGCCTGCCTTTGTGTCAATATGTAACCTGCTGATATCTCAGTTGTGTTTGTTTACACATATTGAGACACTGCATGCTCTGAATTCTGTTTCATTCTAGCAAGATCAAAGTCAAAATGATGTAACACCCACATCAATTATTTATGAATCCAGTCACGATACTGAACGTGTCTTGATCAAAATACCACTATAATTCCAAAGGAAATGCTGACCTCTACTCTAGCCCAACTTATTTCACAAACCGATATGTCAAAGTTGTTTATTTTTAGGTTCTCATTGATATTGAGGCTGCTATGGCAAATAAAATCCAACCACATCAGTGATTCATGGATCCAGACATGAAAGAAATGCAGACCTCCTGTATGTCCTGACTGGTGTCATATTTTCAAGACTACTCCAAGCCTCATAGATTTCACACACTTTCTTGGTATGGTTTTATTACTTCCAGTGGAAGTTAGCAATTAGAGATATCCTTTCTGCTTTTCCCTTCCCCACCCGCCTGCAAAAGATGTATAGCAGTGGCAGACTTTCTACGCACTGCTGAGCCTGCTACATATATTCTAATGTGCAAATTTCTGGCTGAATTAGGAATAGCACACTGGCCCAGGGCGGAATAGCATGCATGACAGCGATGGGCCATGAAAGAGGAGACCTGAGGGACTCCGGGGAGCAGCAGAAAAGAATATTCTGTGGCAGAAAGTGGTAGCTCACTGAGTGTGAATGCTGTGCAGAGGGCAGGGAAACAGGGCTGTGAAGGAGAGTCTGAAGATGTGAGCAGCAAATGAGCAATAAGAGCGTGGAGTAGTTGCTGGGATAGGCATGGGGACCTACCCTCTGGCACTGGGATTTGCTTGGGGCTGAACAGCACTGGTAGCATTGTGGTCCCTGTGTCAATCAAGAGAAACATAACCCATCCCTGAAGAAACAGGCTGGCTCCATTACAGAGATATATGTTATGCTTAATGTAAATGGTCTAGAAAATGCAGTTTATATAGCTGTCCAGACAGATATCACAACACTAAAAATAGGAAGGGCAAAAGATATAGTGTTACATACAAGTAATAGAGACTTTGCTGGGGAGAAGGGATTGAAACAGAGAATATAAATTAATTTCTCCTGTACTGACAGCAGTACCTAAAAATGAGCCCAGCACTCACAGCAATTACTCCTTTTGAGGGTCATGGTAGCCAGTGCCAAAAAATAAAAAAAAAATAAAAAGGAAATAAAAAGCTGCACAAATCAACTTACCGAGGTACTTGAAGGGGTTGTTCTTTGAGCTGCTGGAAGGCATTATTTCTTAGAGAAATCACCCCAAAAATCTTCTAACCTGCCAAAACCTAATTTGTCCCTAATATGGTCCAAATTTGCACATATTCTGACAATTTTATCACATTTTACTTGTTTTAATAGTGAAAAAAAAAAAAAAAAAAAAAGTCAATTTAGCCCAAGACAGTCCTTCTAAGAGCTGTTTTGAAGAACAGGTCTCAAATCCTTCATCTTACAGATCAGGAGTTTCAGTGGTCGGGGTGAAATAACTCGCAGAGGGTATCACAGCACGCCAGAGGGCACGGTGAGACACAGCTCTTTGCCAAGTGATGCTTCGTGTGCCAGTTGGGCCAAAGACGACAGCTATACCTAAGAGTTTTTCTTTGCCATTGAGACTCTTAGGTGGCATAAAATACAGTTAGCCTTTTGCTTCAGGAGGTACATAGCTTGACATCTAGTGATACATTTTGTAACACTCCTTAACAAAAATATCTCCCAGAAACAGGAATGCCTGCCCTAGAGCAAAGGAGTGGCAAAGCATCCAGCAAAATGCTGTTGCTGTATTATGAAGTATCTTGTTTTTCTGCTGGAATTCAGGGTGAAATAATGACATGTGAGAACAGACTAAATCTTGACGACGTTTCCATGACTTCAGAGACAAGTATGAACAAAAGGTGCGATATCCCATGTGTTTCTATAATTGCAGATATAACTCATTTTGGCGACAGCTCAGATAGTGGCAGTGAAAAAGCCTTGACCTAAAAAAAATAGTAATTCCGCAATAGTCAAACAAGAGGTGCAAGTGGGATTCAGACAGATTCAATAAGAGACATCTCAGTCATTTTCAGAGCGGAAAGCTGTAATATATCATCTTTCTGAAAAGGGTAACAATGGGGCAAGGGCTGCCTGTCTTGCCTGTATACCAGGCTTTGCCTGGTGGCCAGTGATTTGCATTTCCCAGCTCAAGGGCAGCAAAAAGATTTGGCCCCAGGTCATTTTTTGTGCCAAGTACTGGGCATTTCTGAACACGGTGAGCACTGATGCCTCTGAGGAGTGGCAAGGGTTAAATCCTCACTGCAGAATTTACCTACCAAAGCATTTGTACATCATCTAATGCCGGAAAACTCACTTTCTGGGCTCCCTGAAACAGATTTCCATGGTATTGCACCTTCAGGCCACCAGGACATGAAATGTGCTGAAGCTATTTTGAAAAAGCTTCGTGTTTCTCACATTTACATCACAATAAGTATCTGTTCAGCTTATGAATAAGTCCAGCTCACCCATCTAAGAAGTAACCTAAAAACCTGTGGCTTAATGAATTGTTACCTTGTATTTTTGATGAATTCTTTTAGAGTTTGAGAGCTGTCTTCAAACATTTAGTTAATTGTGTTGACAGTTTGATGTGACTAATGCATACCAGCACATTGCAGAATTTCTAAGAATAGATTTACAAGTTTAATGATAACCAAATCATATTCAATTGCTTTTTCTAGCCTCCAGTGAGTGAGACTTGGTCACATGGTCAATTATGTGATTTTGGTTGTATTAGAATTTACAAGATCCCATTTTCTGCATTTCATTACATTTATTTATGCAGCACCTTTGATTTCAAGCGCTGGGTTCTCACAATAGCAACAAAAGCAAAATATGGAAGAAACCTTGGATTTTCTTAGCCACTTCTTTTAGGTGTTTTGAGAATCAGCCATGAATAGCTTCCAATAAGTATGTGTTTACTATAGGTACGTAATCTTGATTAACAGAGTTTTAGTGGTTTTTATCATGCAATTTACTTTCAGTTTTGCTCACACCTCTCTGTTTAGGGTCCTTCAAATTCTTTGGTCCTTCATGGTTATTGTTGTGGCATTACACAGGATGGTAATTACACATGGTCTAACCACACAGGCATGAGCTTAAATTTCGCTACACTAGTTTTATATTTTCTCTGTGAAAATGCAATTCAGAAGACTGCTGTGGCAATTTCCTAATCTTGTATGTCAGCACTGTTGCTGTATTGCTGTGATTGAGGGGAGAAACAAACTCGATTGTGCTAAATTACTGTGTGCTTTGTTATCACCATATAATCAGCACTGAGGTGTAGATTAAAAAAGGAAAAAAAAAAAAAAGAGTTTTAAATGTATTTGTGGCACCTCTCTGTGACATCCTAGAAGAACTGAATTCTCAGAAATGTCTTAACACTCATCAGGTGCCTTAAATATTTTGTATTGGACACCCTAGGAGGTAAGCATCCCAAATCATCTCATACCACTGGACCATTTATGTAAAATGTGAATTACCATTTGATTTTTTGTGGACTTTCTGACTTCAACCCATAATTTAAAAGCACTTGAAGGGCACATCTGACACACTTTACCTATCAGGACAGCTGCTTCTCTGCTGCTTATGTTTCAAAGAGCTACCTTATGTGTTACTTACATGATAAAACTGCATGCTGAGGCGTTCCCTCAAGGAATGGGCAACTGCAGAGACAGCTGGGAAGCAATGAGATGCAGATGCCTCTCTTAATATACCAATCAGTCAATTTCCTACTAGCCTCTTTATTCAAAAGCTGATTTTAAAACAAAGATTTATCTCACAGCACTGAGAAATCCGTGTTAAATGCGAAGAGCATGCAGGCAGTTAGCTGTAAATAAACAGGTTTCATAACCCTGCACAAATCAGATGCTCGCAGCCACATAATGCTACCTGGTTTCATCATCTGTAATGCTACTAATGTGTAAAAAGCAGCTTGTGAGCCCAGGAACTGCTTCTTTTTGCCCTTCCTACCTGAGCACATGATGAAAGGGAATGCTGCTTGTGTTGCAGCACTGTCTGGAATTGGAAAATGAAGCTGCTTAGACTCAGGCTCTGTGCTCGGGAGTCAGAGCCTTCTAGCATCCATCACATAGATAGACCAAGAAATAAGAAAACATGGGCTTTACACTTGGTACAGATTGTGGGGATGATCCTACACACTCTGTATACAAAGTAACTGATGGAAGATGAACACTTGCTGCAAGAAAACCTCCTCAGAACATCTGCAGGGCTATTAGTGGCTGCATAATTCCCAGAAGCTAGAAGAGGGTTGGAAAGAAGAAGCCCTGTTTGTGCCAACAAGCCCCAGTATATGTTCATGTAGATCAAGAGCTAGGACTCAAGTTGTTAGCCAGGGGCTGGTGCAGGTGGAATCTATTCCTTAGTCAAAGAGTAAATAAATTCTGAAACTTTCTAATGCAAGTAATCCATATCTACAGCTCCAGCTCAGAAAAACGGAGGGAACTTTGCTCAGCCTTTATTAGTGTTGTCCTAAATAAAGATGAATTTTATCACATAACTAGGCTTCCATTCAAGAAAGCACTTTGCTTTCTACTTCATCTTTAAAACAAAACTCAGATATATTGCTTTGGTATTAAATTAGTTTGGGAGCTCTCATTGTTACCCCAAAGCCATGTTTCACCTTGAGAGCATTATATTGAGGCAGAAAGATATTTGCAAGTGGGTATTGAAAACTAGTATTTCTCCCAAGTTGCATTTATGCAGAGAGAGGAGAAAAACTTTCCAAGGTTTTGTTGTTTTGTTTTGTTGGTGTGGATTTTTTTTTTTTCTGTTTGTTTGGTGTATTTATTTATTTATTTGCTTTTATATCACTTACATTCAATCAGGCTCTTGATAGCCCACTTAGCAGCTGTTTGGTATTTCCAGGCTTGCACTAAGTCACCGTTAACAAACCCAGACAGGACAGGAGGCGATGTGCCACGGTGTTTAGTGATGCCCAGAGCCCTGCTCACACCCAGCTCTGCAGCGCTTAGCTCAGCTCACATTAGCTAGAAAGAAAACTGACTCAGCCCAGATTGCTCCAGGGTCTCGGCTGCTGCTTATCCCCTTTCTACGAAATTGCAGCACCCATCACTCTCCAGTGGCACCACTCTGCTGGCAGGAGCTCTAGCTGAGCACAGGGGATAACAGCCTGCTGCAGGTCTGGGTTCTGCTCAGCCTGCTCAAGGGGAATAAACGCTCCTTATTCTTCCCTTCTCCTTGTCCTAGGGCTTCGTCCCAGGAAAGCTGGCTACAAACAAGCAACTGAGCAAGCATATGCTTCATTTTCAGTGAATGGGCATCACGCTGAAACGAATGAGATCTATTCACATAGTTAGTGTAAAGCATATGCCTAAATGACACTGGGGTGCCTAAATCTTTGCAGAATTGAGCAAACTGCAGTGAAACAAACATCTACTGGGGAAAAAAAAAAAAAAAAAAAAAAAAAAATCAACCTGTACTGATGTACATCACCCTGTATTTGAACCACAGTGGTTTCAAATGCATTGACAAGCCTACTGTGTAACACTTGTGCATGTTTGACTTAATTACCACATGTGATTGCCTTAGGAAAAAGCACCTAATTTCGTAATGTACTGTATCAGTTGCTAAGCCCTGTGTGAAGGAAGCCAGCAAGAAGTATGTCCAGTGTTAGAAAGACTAATGTTTGTGCTCCCACTGCATCACTCAGGCTGTAACTAACACCAGACATTCCTGCAAAGGTAAGGGCTCTGATAAAAGCTCATAAAGCTCCTTCCTGATGGAAAAAATAGGAGCCCTAAATTTGTGTTCCAGCCTGTCTTCCTTACAAATGCAGGTCTTTATTAGAATTGCAATCAACATGGAGGGGAGGGGGGCAGTGGGTCCTGGGGCAGACGGACAAATGTGGGCTGCTCCTCACTGTCTTTCTGAATTCACCAGAACTTGTGAATTCACTAGTGCTGTTTCCATTAAGCATTAAAACTGTCTTTAATTTTTTTTTTTTTTTTTTTTTTTTTTTTTAGTATGTGCTCTGCAAGAGGCTAAAACCATTTGTTAGCATCAGTGCCATCCCCTCTCCTTCCATTCAGATGGGATTCCCCATCTCTGGGTGAGCTTAGGCTGGAGGCCACTCAGGGCTCCTGCCCACCTTTGTTTTGCATTCTTTTTACAGTGGCTTAGAAGGAGAGGGAACTATATTTGTAAGACATTGGTTTAGCATTAATATAATAAGGATCTTTGAAAGTGATGTCATTTATGTCATTAAGAACAATGTACTGTGTGCCAAAATCCCACACTGTTGTCTGGGTTTACTCATCCATCCCCACAGACTTGACTGGGTACACCAGAAAACGCAGTGTAATTAACAGTGCAAAGCATTCGTTTTATGACAAAATACTTCAATTTTTCTCCATCTTCTTAGGGACTTCCCAGCCACACTCCTTTAGCTCCGGGTTTTGTTGTCCACTGTATGTCAGCACATCCACTCCAGCCTCTGGAGAAACATGCAGAGCGCTGAGCATCAAATACAATTTAAATGAACTGAAGTGCGAAAGGCAAGAGGCAAGACCGACCATCCTGATTTAATGACTTGCCCTGCTTCTTCCAGCACCTGCTGTGCCCCTTTCCTCCATTACATGGGCACACCTCTCACCAGGCACAGCAAAGGGAAAGCTGGATGCACGGCTTAGTTCACGTTGGACAGCAAAATTTATTGAGTCTGTCTTAAGAATGCACTGTAATTAAAATAAAGAGGCACCAGTGCCCCCAACACCCACTGGCAGCACTATAATGACCTCTCTTTGCTGGGAGCCTGCTCTTCACATGCACTACACGGCCCTGAAGGAGTGGGGGTCCTGGCCCTGGGACCCCACAGCCTGCCTGCCGCAGGTTCCTGCTTTCCTGCAGCTTCCTACAGCTCGCGGGCTAGCCAGGCTCGAAGCCCAGCAGGCAGTGACTCCGCTGGGCTTCTGTGTATGACAGCAGGGCTTATCTGCTAAATCACTTTTTCCAAATCTGGTTCCATACTCCCAAATGAAGGAGGTTCCCTTGAAGGGTGCTCATGCTGAAACAGCTGAAGGAGGGAGGATTTCTCCTATAAAGCAAAGTCTGCTAAGTCAATAGCAGTGTAAGGTTGCCTCGAAAAGAAAAGGAAAGGAAAGGAAAGGAAAGGAAAGGAAAGGAAAGGAAAGGAAAGGAAAGGAAAGAAAAGAAAAGAAAAGAAAAGAAAAGAAAAGAAAAGAAAAGAAAGAAGAAAAGAAAAGGATGGAAATGCAAGTAAAATAATTGAGTTATTCTGTACTTCCTATATAAGCTTTCTAGCCAGAAGTATACAGACTAACTAAGCCTTATTACAGCTTTCTAATTGATTAATTTAGACTAGACTAGGCTAGACTAGAGTTCAGTTGGAAGGGACCTTCAAAGATCATCCACTCCAACAGCCTGGCCTCTTCAGGACTAACAAAAAAAATAAAGCATGTTGTTGAGGGCATTGTCCCAATGCCTCTTGAATGCTGATAGGCTTGGGACATCAGCCACCTCACTAGGAAGCCTTTTTCAGTGTTTGACCACCCTAAAAGCAAAGAAAATGTTCCTAAAGTCCGGTCTGAACCTCCTGGTTACTGGGAGCAGAGTCCAGCACCTCCCCCTGCACATGCCCTCAGGAGGCTGCACAAAGCAATGAGGCCGCCCCTCAGCCCCCTGTTCTGAGTGCCCTCAGCCTCTCCTCACAGGACGTGCCTTCCTGCCCTTGTACAAGCTTTGCTGCCCTCCTCTTGAGTGCAGGCATTCCAGCTCGTGTGCTGACTTGCTCAGAGGCTGTCCTTCCCCTGCTGCAGCCTCGAGGAGGAGCCTGGCCTCCCAGTCCCAGCTGAGAAGGTCTCTGCAAGCCCAAGAAAAGCAAGTGAACCTGCGAGCAGACATGCTTGCTTGTCACCACAGGAATGAGGCGTACTTCTTCAGCATTTTTTTACAAAGAGCATGTCATCAAGAACGTCTCTGTAACAGAAGCTGTGATCATTTTCCACTCTTCTCCCAGAAAAAAAAAAAAAAACTCACACACACAAAAAAATACAAAAATGCAACACTCAGCAGCATGTCATTCACTGATCTCTGCAACAGTCGCAAAGCAGCACTAGCCTGTTCTTTCAGCCTACTGCAAGCATCACAGAGCAAAAAGCACAGAGAACATGAACAGAGACCAAAACACCTGAGTATGACGAGGACGTTTAATGCTCATTTAAAGTCCTCTTTAATCCAACCTCTATACATGGATTTACAAAGTCCACGGTACAAATTCTTGTTTCTCTCATCATCTGTAAGTTATCGAACACTGCTGGAGAGGCCCCAACACACTTAGATTTTAAAAAGTCTCAAAAATCTGAAGAAATCTTCAGAAAATTTCACCAGTCCTCAGGCAATTCAAGTTCCCAATGAGTAGTGGGGATGCTTCCAGAATGCTTACAGACTGTAAGCTTTTTTTATTTCTTCTTATGTCCATATCACCTGTGAGTAAAGTTTCTCTGAGCACAAGGAATTAATATTTACTCAAGGTTGCCTTCCCTTTTGTCTTAACTCCTGGCATTTCAGTTCCTGTACCAATAAATAGCACCTTTCTCTCTCTTCAGTCTCTTTTAAGCTAAACATAAAAACCCTAACAAAGCTTCTGCAGGGTTAAGTTTGGAAATGAAAGGGATTTCCAAATTTCCCTGTGTTGGTGCCAACTCCAGTCAAACACACCTTAGCCCAGGAGCTCCAGCTAGAAGCACCTGCAGATCACGGGAGTCAAACCCACTTTTCTACGTGCTTGCAGTGAGCTCTGGCCGTGTCCAGTCTTTATTGGGATTTTGGCACATCTGATCACTCGGGACCGACCTAAGTGCAACATTTCTTGTTGTGTTCCTGCACAACAATATCAGGAAGGCAGCGTTTTCAGGCAGAGCGGTCACTGGTAGAGCACTGGATCAGCTTGAAGACCGGGGGTCCCTAATCTCCAAAAAGGCAGCAGTGTCCTAAATTTGAAGGGCTTCACTGAAGCTTTGTATTAAGAGTTTTGAGGAGAAGACATGGTGGGAAGCCTGATGAATGTCAGGGCATGCTGCGCATGCTGCAGACATTTTGTTCCCTGTATTAGCCATCTCTCCGTAGGCTAGGTTCCTAGCCAAGCACAGACAGCACTGCTCACGAGCAACAGAGACGTCATTCAGGCAAAGTGTGGGTGGCACAGCTGCATGCCATGAGACAGCAGTGTGCAGTTAGGTCTTCCACATCTCCGTGCACCGAATTTTTGGCACATCACGGATGCTCCAGGCCCACTGACTACACACTGCCTACGTGGCCAGATGCACAGTAGCCACTCTTTCCAAAAGCTCTCTGAGAGCAGTGCATTAAAATGTTATTATGGAGGAAGCTGTTGATCATTGCTGCTTCAGATTTGATAATTTAAAGCTGTAGCACGTATAAGAAGCAGCTACAAGGGAATGTTCATCGTTTGCTATTTAACTGTGAAGAAATCTGAGCATTTCTAAAGCACTTGGCTACTGTCTTATTCTCACATTAGGTGTTTTGGAAACTTTTTTTGCTAAGGCAGTAACTGCAGTCCTACCTGCAGGCGTATTTTGTATATGTGCATCAGAAGATGTATTTTTGTATGCGTATTTATGCAAATGACCCACATATTGTCTTACCTTCATCTCCAGAGGAATACAGAAACAAAATAACACTTAGATCATCAGTATTCCCATGTTTTCGATGTAAGTTCCAGCTGTGCTTCAGTTACGCAAATCTTCAGTTTTTGCATCTTGGGTCAGGACAAAAGAAGGTCAAAATGCCTCTGAACAAAGATATGAGCTGACTTTGTTTCATTGTAATCTGAAGAGAGCAATAATAGCAATGCGAAATGCCAAATATGATTCACTAGCTGCAAGTGTATGGAAGGGCTTGTTGACTGGCAAAAATGTTCAAGAGATACTTGAACAAAGTCAATCCTAATACAGCCTTACAGCTGTACAGCCAGCTGGCAGAGTTTTCTGCACCATTGGTCATTTGTGCACCTGATGCAATTGCATTTAAACCTACAGCTGTTTGTCCAGAAACTCTGCAATTGGATGTTTTGAGCCTCACCTTAGTTTCCCACTGAAGGATATGGGAGAAAATCAGTATTTCCCCTGTTGGGTTTCCCTTTATTGAGCTTTCTCTCTAGTGAAAGCCGTCACATCCGTGTCTGCATGGCTTTTTCTGGCTCTGATTCATAGAGAGCTCTTGTTCACACTCACATGGCTTGCTTGTCAGGCAGAAAGGGAGAATCACCCTTAAAAAAGACCTTCTAGAGCTTTTTGCCCTCGCTTCCAATCTTTGATAACAGGTCAGAATATGAGATGTGGAAGCTTCCCTGTAACCTGTCTGGGATATTCAGACTAGCAGTTGCTGTTTTCTCTGTCAGGAAAAGAAAAAGAAAAAAAAAAGAAAAAAAAAAAAAAGCTGTTCCATCTTTCTTCAATGCTAAGACCTGCTGCTGAGTGAATCTACTTATTTTTGAGAAGTCCATTGTTTGAGACTTAAGAAAGCCTCACATGGGTTCAACAGACTTTGATGTAAAATGTTCAAAAATGATTTTTTTAAATAGAAGTGGTATCTGTGATGATTTGAGAATATAAGCAAGGTGGGGCATTGAGGGGAAGGCAACGTGTTATTACACCTGTGGAAAGTTGGGTAAAAAGGATGTGCTTTTTATCTTACCTGAAGAGCTTTCATGCCTGAAAGCTCTTCTGTTTCCAGCTGCATCAGGTAATCAAAAGGAGAGGTAACCTCTCCATACAAGCCTTGTCTCTATAGGTAACAAACATCATCTCTCCCTGTCAGCTCTGATGTGGAATTGCTAGCATCTCTAAGTTGATTTTCTTCTGTAAACTCTTCTCACTGTCCGAGTCTGATTGTTGTGGAAAGCTCTAAATAATGATATGTTTCTCCACACTCAGGTTTTCTCCCTGTAGATAATTTCTACTTGAAGGCTAATGCGCCTCAGTATCAAAGCAAACTCTCCTTCCTCTACAACCAATACAATAAAACCCAGATATTTTCATTATTTTTCTCAGTGTGACAAAGGCCGTGTTGAAGAAGCGCCAGGGTTTATCTGCTAGGGCATGAACCCAGGGATGGGCATTCGGGTTCTGTTCCTCATCTACCACTCGGTGGTTTTGTCACTTGAGTAAGTGTGAATTTTGCTGGCCACATTGTCCTGTGCCCAAGTAGGATCCGCAGTGCTGCAGTTAACGTGGGGCTACATCCTGCCCAGGAGCCAGAGGCACTTGCTGAGGCTCAGCACCAGCTCCAGGCACCCACCAGTGTGTCTGCCTGCAGGGAGCTCATGGAGAGGGGATGCTTCAGGAGGGACATCCACGTCTTCTCTCCCTTGGTCACTTCAGGCTTTAAGGAGATTGGAATGGGGAATTTTTGCTTCTAGCATCTCATTATAGCATCTCTTGCAGTTGGACTATGATCTTTTTAGAGGAGTTCCTACATAAATTATGAATTAATAAGCCACATCATCACATAATATTTTTTTAAAAAGCCACAGTTATCAGAGTCATAGGTACAAGTATTCCAGGAAGTTCATCAGTATTCTTCACCAGATAAATTTGGAAACGTGGCGATACGTGCTAAATGATGAAAAGATGCTCAGGTGTCTTTCCGAGGGAAATGACTTCTCTTCCCCGGTGGGTTGTTGTGATTACTCGGAAACCGCATAATCTGAGATGGTGATGCCTGTCGCTTCTCCTGAATGATTAGAAACCTCTGCTGTCAGAAAATATTTAGGGCATAGTTTGTCTTTCATTGCCTTCAGTTCCCAAAGCAATTACATCAGAAAGGCTTAGAACTGGACCAGCAGGGTTTTCTTTTGAACTGATGCAGTTTTATCACTAGAAACCTACTGTAGCTGCGTATCCTGAAGGTGTGGGTGTCTGTTCTGCAGAACCTTTATTCCCCCGATTATACTGAAAATGGTCTCCCCATGAAGAGGATGGCATTTCTATACCTAAGTCAATACAGATAACAGCTTGTGAATCTCTAGTTTTGGCAAGGCCTGAGAAATACATACTTTTTTTTTTTTTTTTTGAGGGCATTTCCACTTCCCATTACTGCCCTGCTCTTTGTTCTGATTTCTTTACCTGGCCAAGGGGTGCTGCTGCTCTGAGGGTAACAGCTCTGGATTGTTTCCAGCCCTGATATCCCGAGGCTACAGGATATACATCCATGAAGTCAGAAATACTTTCTCCTCTTGTTATAGGGATGGCTGGACTTCGTAACCATGCACATTTGAACTATGACATCTGTGTTTATTTGACAAATGATCTCTAACGTGTACATGATTACAGAATGCAGTGCAAATCCACTAACGATAAAGAAGAACACTAACTTATAAGCTAAACTGTTGTACCTAGCAAAAGCATAAATATGCAACTAAAAGTTGAATGAAAACATTTCAAAGCCTTTATTTTAAATTCTTCCTTGCATCCTCAGGGAAGAAAGTAAGAGAAGGTAAAGCAACAGCAGAAAACAGAGAGAGGATGTCTGCAAGCAGGCCAGGCTACACGGAGAAAGTTACATTTTGAAAAATAACCTACAGGAATATTAAAAAAATAACGATGCGAGGAGAAAAAGAGAAAATGCAGAGCATTGAGAGGAGACTGCTGAGTGGTCTGGTCTGGGCTCCTGTCTTAGTGACCCGTACAAGTTCTCTGGCCCAGGACTCAGCTGTGTTTCACAAAACGCTGTCTCCTGGCAAGGCATCCAGCCCTGCTCCCTGCTCCGGATCTCACAGGAGGTAATTCCACCTCTCTTGTAGCATAAATTAGGGCAGAGGTTCTGCAAAGAAGCGGACTGAGAGAGACAGCTGGGGTGGAAAGGTTGGGTGGGGGATCTGGGGAGAGGGGCACGAGGCTGGGGCAAGGAGCCCCTGCCCCGCACAGCCCGCCCCCTGAACAACACGGGGCAGGACTTTGTGTTTCCATAAGGTTTAGGAATCCAGAGCCAAATTTCTAGTTTTTAGCAGCCTGTTTAGAAAAGCAGTGCCACCACTAGTTCAGCTAGGTCTTAGTGTATAAGCTGTACTGTGTATAACTCAGTGTAAGCTATTCTTCTTATCTCAGGCAGTTTACATAATTTTGCACCTTTTTGCTTCTAACATTATTATTTCTTGTACAAGCAATACACATTCAAATGCAGAATACAGGTTTCTGTTCTGGCTAGGACATGGAGCCAGACAGCTTTTAAATACAATAAATAATCATCCATGACCAATTTCAGACAACTGTAGCAAAGATGTAAGTGACTATGTCCCTAGGAGTGGGAGATAAGGCATTTGCTGGGCATTAAGAATCATCAGAAGATATCTTTGACACATAAAACTGTGGAGCAGTTTTAAGGCAATAGATGGCATTCAGCTCTTTCTGTCCTCCCACACATCAGTGTCCTTCACCCTTCTCTTTCCTCCTTCTGACCAGGCCTCTGAAAAGAGAAGGGACAGGGTGGAGAGAAATTGTAATTTAGAGAGAAAAGGCCCAGTTTCCATTTCTTCAGCTCTGTGAGCTGAAGGACAGGGGGGATGGTTTCCCCAGAGTGCACGGGTCACCTTCCATTTGCTTTGATATTTGCAGCTATTTTGATAGGGTCTGGGGAGAGGGGGGGATGTGGTGGTCTGTTCAGTAAGAAGGTATTTCATGCATGGAAAGTCTCAAAAACTGCTCTGAGCAAGTCCTTCCTAGCTTTCCATGGGGTCTCAGCCTCCACTGTACTTGGTTGAATGCATTCAATTTGGGCTTAAGTCAGCAGCTAAATGTCACGGGCCCGTGTCATTTCTAGCAAATGTTAGGTACCAAGGGCACAAATGCAAGATCCATGGCAAAAGCAGGCAGCGTGCTACAGAGGCAGAGTTAACTCCTGATAGAGGTGGGGAAGAGAGGGCAGGCATTTCAACCCTTCCCTCCTAAACGTCTTTTGATAACTTTTGGTTTTGGACTTCTGAGAGAAGCTATTCCCGATAGGTTGCAGTGGCAAAACAGTACCAACAAGGAGCCAAAAATAAAGCAGAGTAAAGACACAAAGAGCAAGCTGAGACATCCTGAGGTATTTGGGGACAGAAAAGGATGAGTGCCCCCGTGGTACTGCATCCAGATGGTGCAGTTTTAGCAGCACAGCCAGCACCAGACACAAGGAGTGGAGGGAACAGGCCGGGGACACGAACACAGTGCCCAGGCAGAAAGAGGGACAGGCATTTTGTCTGCCTATTCCCTGGGCAGAGCCTGGTTGCCCTGCCCGGTCCTTGCTGTCACAGGGCTCAGGGGACCTGTGGAGAGGAACCCACGGGAGTACCCAGAAGAGCCTGGAAAGTCTGCTCCTGGGTGTCCCCTCCTTGCTCCACATCAACCTGCTAGCTCCATGCTCAGCACTCAGCTGCAGCTGAAGGAGACAGCTTCATGCTGCAGATCCAGCAGGCCTCCACTTCTCCCTCAGAATGTTTTCACCCTGATGTCAACAGCTTACCCACTAGCTCCATGGGCACCTTCATCTCCCCGCTTTCATAAACAGGTCAGTTCCCTCCAGATCCTTCCTTCACAAACTGCTACCACATCCCCATGAGTTCCCAGCATACTGAGCCCACCAGGCTTCCTCCAAGGTCACCAAATAACCAATTGTTTCCCATACCATTAGTATTTAGTCATCTTTGGATCCTCAGTTCCCTGTCCCAAGAGGCTTTTGCCCACTTTTTTCTCTCTGTTGGGTTCCTTCCCAGTTCCTACCTAACCACCACCCTTGGCATCCTTGACATGCTTGTCCCGGGGGGCTGATGAATCCCTTTGCATCCCTGTGGCACCCTCACACCACACAGTTCCCTGCTGTGCCTACTTTTCTGCACATCTGAAGCCCTCTGCTCTGGGACTTGTGCATCTCGACAGCTCAGCCTGCCATGCTTTGACGCTCGGCAGCTGGCAGAGAGTTGAGCAGCCAGGATGCAAGGGAGTATTTTTTGCTAGTTGGAGCATGCACTTTGTAGAGGTGTATCATCAAACAGTGCCTCCGTAAGGGAGCTGCTCCAGCTCTTACAGACATAACCCCAATTTGCAGTGTGCCCAGCAGAAGAGGGATGCAGCTGTTGCTTTCCTGTTTGCAGGCTGAGCCAGGAGCAAAGCTGAGCACATACCCCAGAGACACACTGACATGCAGACACAGCCAGCTACACAGACTGCCAGACACGGTGCTGCCTTTAGCAGCACCTACATACAGCACTCACATAAGCCATAAGCACAGAGAGCACGGTGCCCTCCTCCCCTTGGGCTGGTAGAGATGGAAGATCACACACACGACATCTCCAGGCTCAACAGGACATGCCCCAAGGGCATTAGGGGATGCCCCCAGAACAACACAGCCTCCCTGTCCTCCCAGCACCCCTGTCCTCTTACCTTTCCTACAAGTCCCCAGCTCTACATCTGCTCCTGCCTGAGGTTTGCTAGGGGATATGCATGCCTGGTTTGGGGAAGATACAACTGCTTGCATGCCAGCTGCTGGCACACACACTGTGCTCACAGCCCCGCTCCTGATGGTTCCCATCACTGCCTCCCTGTCAGGTTTGTGTCTCCGTATGTTCTGGCTTCCTTCTCTTCTTGTTATCCCCATTTGCACTGGGAAGGTTCTTGACCAGGTGCCCTTCAGGGAGCAGATGCTCTCTCCTTCCACTCACCCTTGTAATAATAATTAGGAACATGGCACCGGACAGCAAAGGGAAGCAAAGGGAATCTGACATATTCTATATTAGTAGCAGGAGTTTGAACTTGACAGAAAATCTCATCAAAAGCAGGCACAGAGACTTTAAAATGGGAATATTGTATTAAAACCACTGAGAATGAAGAGATTGCGAGCTGCTGCATCCCGTATCAGCTGTGCTCGGGAGATAACGCTGTCGGTACCTCCTGCAAACAAAGAATTGCAATAATCCAGCCCTGAAAAGTCAAACCAATTCAAAGTCCTCCTCTCCTAGGAGGGGACTCAGCCTGGTGGTGTTTCATAGGTGGTGCAGGGATGGCCTGGCAGTACAATGCACACATATCTGTTGATCAGACTTGTAACAATACAAAAGCTTACCTTCTGGAGACAGATTTAAAAGTGCAAGCCAAGGTGAATAGCAGGGTGGCGGTCACATTCAGCAAATGTTTCCTGACATGAGCCTTGCTCAACTCTTTGTGATTGTTTTATCCAGGGACCAGCTTTCTCCTCTTATGGCTCTTTAGAGTTTGGCCTTGTACAATTAATGGCATCTCTGCCCTGTCACAGGCTCCTTACTGCTTCTTTCACTTCTGTCTTTGCTCTTCTTTAACACAGAAAACTCAAGCATGCCATGCACAGCCCCTGGGCCCCTGCCAGACATCTCTTATGATTAAAAGCAAATCTAAACAAAAGCTGATAAAGCATCCACAGCTCTGATCATTAAACAAAGCAGGTTAATCTATAATAACCAACAGTACTCAAGTAATCCATAGTGCTGTGTGATGCTGACATAGCCGAAGAAGTGAAGATTTGAATGGTTTTGTGTCATTTACCTGCCAGCAGATATACAATAATGAGCACGGAGTGAGACGGGGTACAGTTCAGTGGTTAAAACACCCTCCTCTATTCTAATGAGAAATATTGTATTTCAATAAGAAACCTCAAGATGGTTTCTTCTCTCCACACTCCTTTCTCCAGAAAGTCCTGCCTCTGTGGGGTGAGGAGCATTAACTCAGTCTGTAGAAACAGCAGAAAACCTGAATCATTGGGATAACAGAGCAGTGCACAGCCAGAGCTAAGAGGCACCTGCCCCCTTTGCACTAATCACTGCTTCAAATATATCATGTGCCTCAAATTAATTTACAACCCAAAAGCAATCCTTTTTCAAGCACTTGCAAACTGCATAAAGAAATTAGACATGGCTTTGATTGATGATAATTCTTCTGATCATAATAGTTATTTAGGATATTTCCAAATTTGATGGAACAAATTCATTTCAGTAAACTTCATTTTTTTGTTGTTGTTGACAAAACTGCAGAGCATTCCCCTGGCAATTCCCGTGCCAAGAGCTGCAGAGATCCAACCTAACCATGTGCTTGAGTGCTGCTGCATCAGCACAGCCGGACCCGGGGACTGCCCCCACTGCAGTCACTGAAGTGATGATCAGCACTGAAATGTTTGTGTTAATGCTGGACCAGAAGGAGTTGAGGGAATTGTGCAGTTGATGGGACATCCATAAATGCAGCACGTCGAGGTAAGTTACTATGCAATGCAGTGTAGCTGTGTAGTTCATCTCTTCCCTCCCTCTCCCTGTAATTTAATGAAATCAAGCTTGATCCAGGCTTGGAGCTAGCTCTGTCACTCCTGTGATAGCAGCAGAGAGCTCAGAGAGGACTAATTTAGGCTCATCAGAAGAAAATACTTGAGAAGAAGTGCTCTTCATTCCTAAATCATCACCAGGAGAGAGCAAGCGCCAAACTATGCCTTTGGAATTGCCCTAAAAATGCATGTTCCTTTCCTGACCTCAGCAAAGGACCACAAGGCAGCAGGAGCACATGCAGCTCGGTTTGTTACTGGCTGGGTGCAGATGGGGCACATCCATACGTGCAGAGCCCTTGCAGGAGGCTCTGTCAAGGAACCAGCCCAAGACCCCAAGTCAGCATCTGAGATGTCCCAAGCGCAGCCTCTGGATGTTTATGAGAGCTCTGGCTGGATCTCAGCTCTCCTACCTTATCTTAGTCACTGGCAAGGCAGGAAGGCAAGCTTGGGAATGGGATGCTGCCCCTTCTGACATTTGGGAGAGAGAACCATGCAAAAGCTCTGAGATGTGCTCCTGACCCTCTCTGCAAGGCTAGGGGAAAGACTAGGATGTCCCATAGGCACAGGCCAAGAGAGAGCATGGTCCTCCCTGACCTTCTGAAGGACACCTAAATGGGAGTCACAAGCCACCTTCCCTGGCTGAGGAGCTCTCTGCAAGGCCACACAGCAGTCCGCTGGGGACAGCTTCAGGTGTGAGTTCAGCACGCAGGATTACCGGAGCTCACAGTATGATATGGACATCCCCCTCACCCCCCATCACACGCTTTGGAGGCAACTCGTAGTAATTGCAAAGCTGTCCACCTGTACCCTGGGAGCAGGCAGTAAGTAGTGAAAGGCCTTGATGGGTTTAGGAGGTTGTCTGTGGTGGTACAGGGGAAATTCACATAGTTCCTCCAAGAGGAATAATCTCAAAATAAATTTGCTCATCAGTAATGAGAACATGCTGGTACTCAACTGAGTGTTGCATGCTAAGGACACACAGTCTCATTAATTCTCTTTAACCATTCACCATTTCTCTTTCACTTTTAGTATTAATCCCAAAGAGTGCCAAAGGGAATACAGGAAAGGCTGACTATAGAGGAATTATTTCCTCTGAAATAATGTTCACCTGTCTGTCAGGAATTCTCGAAACAACTGCAATAAATCCTGAATTTTTAATACAGTTCACAAGTTCAGAGACAGAAAAATCAGTACACATACAGCTGAGATCGTAGTGGTTATCTATGATGTCAGGTTACACATGTTTCTTTAACATAAAATCAAACGGGAAACTGCATTTAAAGAGTGATCAAATATGGTCAGAAGAAAATGTGTGACTACTGGGAAGTGGAGGAATGGGTATGAAATGGCTGGAAGAGAAAAACGAGCTCTTGCCTGATTCCTTGTTGCTCTACATTATGGTTGAATGTATGGGTCTGTACTTGCCAGCACCACATGTACAAAGTAGTAGTACCCAAACAGTGTACCACAGACTGTCACATTAATTCTCAAAAACCCAGAGACTGGAGTCAGGCTGAAGGAAGAAGCATGAAGAGGAAGCACAAAGCTCAGACGGAGCTGAAGAGAACAGCAGAAAGAGGATACAGTCCAGAAACTACAGCAGACCTTATCTTGTCCTACCACAATGGACAAGACAATGAGGTCTACCTTTGCCAAGCCCAGGACAGCCCAGTCCTGTGGGCAGCAGGCCAAACTGCTGTGAAGGGAAGATGGTCTCAAGTCAGGGAAAGACAAGAGATGGTGTGCATTGCAAGCAGATACTCTGCTGTGAGCTTTGGTGGCATAGCCAATAAAAGCCTACAATAAAAATGGGGAAATCTCCAGAGGCTTTCTATGTGTCCAGGTATAGCTAATGGTCTATGGTCCCACTAGAAACAATGGTGGTCTAGTCAGTGTAGTCAGTAGCAATTAACATATGCAGGCAATTAATCTGTAAGCTTCTACTTTAGGATGGGATCAATCATAGAACTGTAGAATCATAGAACCATAGAAGGGTTTGTGTTGGAAGGGACCTTAAAGCCCAACCAGTTCCAACCCCCTGCCACAGGCAGGGACACCTCCCACCAGACCAGGTTGCCCAAAGCCCCATCCAGCCTGGCCTTGGACACCTCCAGGGATGGGGCAGCCACAGCTTCTCTGGGCAGCCTGGGCCAGGGCCTTACCACCCTCTGAGTGAAGAATGTCCTCCTAACATCTCATCTAAATCTACCCTCTTTTAGTTTAAAGCCATTCACCCCTGTCCTATCACTACAGCCCTGACAAAGACTCCCTCCCCAGCTTTCCTGCAGGCCCTCTTTAGGCACTGGAAGGCCGCTGTAAGGTCTCCCCAGAGCCTTCTCTTCTCCAGGCTGAACAACCCCAACTCTTTCAGCCTGTCTTCATGGGAGAGGTGCTCCAGCCCTCTGGTCATCCTCGTGGCCTTCCTCTGGACTTGTTCCAATACCTCCATGTCCTTCTTGTGCTGGGAGCCCCAGAGCTGAACGCAGGGCTCCAGGTGGGGTCTCACAAGAGCAGAGCAGAGGGACACAATCACCTCCCTCATCCTGCTGGCCACGCTTCTGGTGATGCAGCCCAGGACACGGTTGGTTCTGGGCTGCAAGCACACGTTGCTGGCTCATGTTGAGCTTCTCATCCACCAGCATCCCCAGACCCTTCTCCTCAAAGTTGCTCTCACTCCATCTCCACCCAGCCTGAGTTTGTGCTTGGGATTGCCCCAGACCAGCTGCAGGACCTTGCCCTTGGCCTTGTTGAACCTCATGAGGTAGCACAGGCCCACCTCTCAGGCCTGTCCAGGTCCCTCTGGATGGCATCCCTTCCCTCCTGTGGGTTGGCCATACCACACAGCTTGGTGTCATCAGCAGACTTGCTGAGGGTGCACTTGATCCCACCGCCCATGCTACTGACAAAGATGTTAAATGGTGCTGGTCCCACTATTGACTTCTGAGGAACACCACTTGTTACTGATTGCCACTTGGACATTGAACTGTTAACTCCAACTCTTTAAGTGTGACCATCCAGCCGATTCCTTTCCCACCAAGTGGTCTATCCATCAAATCCATGTCTCTTCAGTTTAGAGACAAGGATATAATGGGGGACAGTGTCAAATGCTTTACATAATCATGACTTTATTGACTAAGTTTCTATTGACTGTAAAAGGACATCAGAGCCATTTGCACATATTTAAATGCCTACAGTCTGGACATCAACATTCATTCAGCTGACTATTCCTAAAGCAAAGAAAAACAAGGAAAAGTTGGTGACAACAGCAAAATTCTAGCCATTACATATGACACCATTCCATGAAATAAACATGTTTTCCTGGATCAGTAAAATTCAGACATACACCTCCAGGTTTCCTGGAAATAAATGTTTTATGGGTTCTTTTTGAAAGCAAAAGCACCAGTCAGAGTCAGTGGTGAAAAAATCCTTTGAGAGAATCTCTCCATGAGCAGCTGACAGTTTCAGTTTCCAGCTCGCTATGCTTGCTTGTATATCCAGCCTTTATGGATAAGCAAGGATCTGTGATGTTCCTGGAGGTCTCTGATGAGGTTAAGCATGAGGAGTTAGTCTTGAGACGTTGTGCCAGCAGGAACTCAGTGCTAACCGGTGCTGTGTTCTGGCCAGCACAGGCATTTCTTGCTGTGTGGCTGCACTGACTGGCTGTTTGTTCTGCCCAGGTATAGCGACGTCTCTTAGCAAAATCTGCAATTATGTGATTTTGCAAACTTTTTGATGTTGACCAAAATTTCAGTGGTACAGCTTCAGGGATCTCTTTAGCATGCAACATTGATTACTGTAAAGCACTTCTCAGAGAGGCTGTCTTACAGTGGAGCAGCTTGGCACCAGGGAACAGAGAGACAGGGAAGACCATGAGACCTGCAAAGAGATCTTCAAAGCACAGAGGGGAAAACAGCTTCAGGCATTCAAGCGTTGGTGGCATACACACTAACTAAAGGCTCAAGGTCTGAGCTTAGGCTACTTTCTTGTTCACAGCAGAATATTTCTGCCAGTGAAGCTAGCTGGCTTTCTCCAGCACTGGGCTAGGATGGGAGCTAACAGTTTGGGGTTTAAAAGCATGGTCAGGAAGCCTGAACTTGCATGAGGTGATGAGCCACAGCTAACGCTGTAGGGATATTTGGCTAACCACTATCCAAAACACACACAAAGGCCAGTTAGTGATGAGACAGTAATGGCAGGGGTGGGTGAATCCCCAAGAATCAGCGCCTTCTAAGCCCGTCACAGGTGAATGACAGAGCAATTGCCCCTGCTGCAGAACACACGAAGGCTTTCAACAGAACATCTGTCCACAGTGCTATGCAAACCAAAGGGGACTCTTGCTAAAAGGACTTACTATGGGATGTCGGTGTGTGTGAGATCTGGTGGTCCTTAACAAACACAGCAATGTGAAGGCATCTCCATGAGAGCCGTGCTGTGGGGAGGCTGTCCTCACAGGGCACAGCTGCATCTTTGGCTGCCAGAGTTTAAGCCAGTGTGAAGCTGATGTGGAAGAGCTTGTTAAGCTAAACCTACATAGAACATATAGAGATGGAAGCCTGATTACGAGCATGTCCAGAAAGGGTAGAAGAACTTTTCTGTGTATATGCATATAGACTGGACCCTGTATTTAGACTTTTGCAGCCGGGGATGTGGGACCTTGGCATAACACAGAATGATTAGCTGGTTTCACCCCAAATTGGGTCATCCAAAGAGGCAAAGAGGGAAAAAGAGGAGGAGGTGGTGCCCTGCTGACCACAAGAGGGAATGCTGCAGTCAGGTATGTCTCAGTTTTCTCTGGATGGGATCTGCATTACTGCACTTGCCAAGGACCCAGAAACCTGTCAGAGGAAGTTGTCTGCACTGCCTACAGACACACTGCCAGCCCTCCCCTCCCTGCACAGCTCATTCATCAGCACGCAAATCAATGCTTGCACTTTGCTTACCGATAGCTCCCATCCATCACAGCGTCACTCTGTGGCATCGATAGCCCACAGAAAACAGAGACAACTAGGCGGCACAGCCTGCTGCACAAAATTAAACATAAATGATGAGAAATATGGAACCAGTTAGTAGGTGCCAATATAGAGAGGGCTCAAGTGATGCCTTAAGTTTTGATTCATTATGTATACAGAAATAAAATAAAATGATATGATGCACATATAGGAATATATTATGCATGTATAGAATTGTTGTACACAACCTGTTGAATGATGCAGACAGTGCATGACTTCCAGAAGAAGAGCAGCCAGGGGCTTATTACATCTAACAACAAAACAACTCTTGTGTTCCCCTTTGCACGCTGTGGATTTGGGTGGGAGCTGGAACCAGTTCAGCTGTAAAATAATAACCCTCTCACAAACATTGACTGTGGATCTTGGGGAGAAGCCCCCTTTGTGCCTTGGATGCCCATTTTCTGTGAGCAGCATTGATTCACCCAGGATTTCCAGGTGGCTGGTTGGTATTTGAGAATGGGCAGGCTGCAGATAAAATGGCAGGTTTCTGATGAAAACCAGAGCTTCCCACCACAGTGGATATGTGGCAAGTTTGTGCAATGACAGGAATTTCTGAAGTGGCAAAAGGTCAATTTACCTGAGTGGTTTCAGGAAAAGCTGCCTGCTATGGGGTCCGGAGCCCCAGAGGGCCAGAAGGCACTGCTGTCACCAGCAGAGGGTAGGGAAGACGTGTCCTTGGTCCTTGAGCTGCGTGAGGGGACACCCAGGGGGGCAGCAGGAGGATGCTCACAGCCGGCATCAGGGGATGCAGGGCTGACTTGAATTACAACGCACGGAGATGGAGGCTTGATTAAGTATTATTATTTTGTTAATTGGCTTTGTAAAATTGCTGTTGTGCTCCTTCTTTCTTGAAGTCCTGCTTGTATAAAATCAGTTTAAAATAAGGTCTCAGATAGGGAAAACCAACTCCCCAGTTTTCCTGATGGAAGTTTGAGTTGGAATTATTTCTGTTCTTTTGAGAAAGAACCATGAAATGATGAAGCCCTGGTGACATGGCCCTTTCTAATGCCAAATACAGCTGGCAAAATGATTTTGTCTCTAAAAATACTTTTTCTTTTTTTTTTTTCCTTTGGCAAACATTTGCAGTATTTTCCTGACATTTACATGATACATTTCTTTTTCTAACCTAGGTTACTAAAAACACAAACCAAACAAAAAATGACAACACAAATCAACAACAGAACCTCAACAGTGAACTGCAGAATGGTGGAGTTACAGAATCACCAAACAGCTGAGGTGGGCAACAACCTCTGGAGACCATCCACTCCGGTGCTCGGAGCAGGGCCACCTACAGCAGACTGCGTAGGGCTGGGTCCAGCCAGTTTTCAAAGCTCTCCAGGGAGGGAGACTCCATAACCTCTCTGGGCAACCTGTGCCAGTGCTCAGTCACACTTTAAATAAACAAAAAAAAAAAAAAAAAAAATTTTTTTTTTTATGTTTAAATGTAATTTCCCATGTTTCTGTTTGCGCCCGTTGTGTCACTGGGCACCACTGAAAAGAGCTTGGCTCTGTCCTCTCTGCACCTTCCCTTCAGGTATTTATGGACATAAGACCCCTGAGACTCCTTGTCTGAGGCTGAGCAGCCCCAGCTCCTTCAGCCCCCCTCGCAGGAGAGGGGCACCAGTCCCTTCATCACCTGGGAGGCCCCTCACTGGACCCTCTCCAGTACGTCCATGTCTCTCTTGTGCTGTGTAGCCCAGAGGTGGATCCAGCGCTCCAGGTGTACCTCACTGCTGGCAACACTCTTCCGAATGCAGCCATGAGTCTGCTGGGAATCTGAGAGTTGTGAGAGTCTGAATCAGAAGATGAGTGTGCTTTGGGGCACTGCGGCCCTGGATGTACTATTCAAGTTTGATTTATAAACCATTTTTGACATCCACTATGGGGCATATTCACATAAACCTCAGAGTGCTCTTTCATCACAACCCGATGTCTGAGCTTGAATTGTTGCATTTGGATATTTGATCAGTTTTTTATCACGCTGAAGTAATTTTTCACACAATTAGATGTAGTGAGGCAGTGAAAGAGCTGGCCCTAATCATGTTGCTTCCCATGGGTAAGATCAAAAGTCAGATATTTTTAGATGGTTCTTGACAGGGACATAGCGAAAGTTGAAGAAAAGACAGACTACAATTGACGTCAGTGATACAGTACTTCTTGGTAGCAGTGGGAAACATTCAAATTGGTAAAAATAACACTTTTTTTCCCCCTTTTAAGACCACCAGTAACAGGTATTTAGTCTGCTTTGGCTTTCCCTCAAAGCCTTCACAAATGTGTCAAGCTGTTTCACCTACAGACCTGAAAGCAGGAAACAGAACGCCTGTTATTAGCTTTTTGTGTTTTGGAAATTGTAGGCACTCAAACGCCACAGCACTGGGGGCCTGGATTGCTTTGCTGAGAGTTGGCTGCATGCAGCTGAGGCCAGCAGAGCCTTGGTGTGAGTGGGGTGTGCGAGTTTTCCATGTTTCCCCAGTGGGACAGGTGCCTTCAGGTCCAACAGAACAGCATCACATCAAGTCTAGGCTCTGCAACACATCCCTGGCTACAGAGGACTGCCTTGGCAGAAGATTCAGCCACACCAGTTTGGGCCCAGCTTATGAACACTGGAAGAAAAGAGATTCCTCTTCTGACACCTTTCATATTGCCAGTACAGCATCGAACATGGTGCCATCTGCCTTCTGAACCTGCGATATGAAGATGTCTTGTAGGGAAGCTGTAGCAGGCACTTGGTTTCTGAACATCTGAATTTGCTTCCAAGTTGGCTGGGCTCAGACAGCAGGTGCCTGATGCTGGAAGGCTCTTAGTCTCACCCAGAACATCAGCAGCTTTACCTGGGCTGTTGCATTAAGTCACAGACATGAAACAGAATCGGAATCACAGAATCACGGCACGGCTGAGGTGTGAAGGCAACTCTGGAGGCCAGCTGCTCCAACCATGCTCCAGCAGGGACACCCAGGGCAGGCTGCCCAGGACCACGTCCAGGCAGTTTTGGAGAATCTGACATTTTGAAACCATCAGGTTAACCCTGTTGCAGCCACAGCCTGATGTCTTAGAATCACGTTCAGATGATTTTTTTTTCTAATTTCACATTTGATTTGAAAAGAGTATGTGTCTACCATAGTGTCAGTGTCAGCCCACTCTGGTTGGTTTTATACTTACAGTCCAGAACAAATACCATAAACATATGCAACAATTTCAGTAGGGTCTGTGACAAGCTGCAGACTCATCTCCTACCTCCATTCCCCAAAATTCACCCCAGTTTAAGCATCACTTGACCTTCCATGCAGCTTCTGCCTTTGCCCTTTCCTACCAACTTTCTGTCTACCTTTTGCCCATTTTTTTATTTTATTTTATTTTATTTTGTGGACTCCCACTGTTCTGGCTTGACCACTCTGCCAATATCACTTTGGAGAAAGTCCTTTTCCAAATCCTTAAGGGCTTCTTACTGGTCAGCGTGGCGGTTCTGAGAAGATGCCAACACCTCTGTTGTCTGAATATTTGATCTAAAAGTTCCAGCTGAACACGGTTAGCATTCATGTCTTCTTACAATTGCCAGGTACACTCCAGCTGGATGTAAATGGCTTATTCAGTATATAATCTGTGTAAATTTTCACATTGTCTTCCAGCTTTTAACATATAATTTTATTACTGATATTATAGATTTATCAGTGTAGTTAATGACATGTTTAACATTTCTTCTCTTCCAGCACGATTCTCTCATACACTGCAACGTCTCTATTCTATATGAATACATGGGCACTAGTTTGGCTGTGAAAAAGGACAGAATGGCTTTCCCTGTGTTTCCAGACATCTTATTAATGGATAGTGAAGGAAGATGGGAATGGAGAAAACAGAATGAAGAAGAAGAAATAAAATCAGAAGGAAGACAAACCAGAAAGCCAGTCTGCTAGGTTCAAAGTGCATCGAGGTCAGGTGTTGGGGGAAGAATTAACAGAGATGTAGAGGTCAGGAAAAGAAAAAGAGAAGAGTACAAGTGGGATGAAAATAGATAATGCTTTGTGGAACAAAAGATGAATTAGCAACCCTGAAACATCTTCCTTCTGGAGCAAGAAACATATGCCCCAAGAAAGAGATAACAATAACGCTTGCAAAAATCTGACAAAAAAAGGGAAGCAGTGGAACAGAAGTGATTGAGTGTTTGTGGGGGAAAAAAGCAATCAAAAAAAAAAAAAAGTAAAAAAAAAAAAAGTGGCACCATCTCTATTAGAGGTGGAGTTCCTATTAAACAAGAGCTTTAGATTTTCTGTAACACGAACATTTTGGGAAATGGAAACAGTGTGCCAAAGAAGTACTGGCCAGGTTGCCTCCAGTAAGACACCCTTCAGTTAATTGTTTACAGACAGATTGTTCATCCTCCTTGAGAAAAGGTGTGTGTATATTTTGGGTGCCATTCTTGACCTAGAGCCTATGCATTTTGCTTCCGAATGCCAGGGTTTGTGTCCCAGCTGCCTGTCCCCACATCCCCCCTGCTGACTGCTGCCTGGCGGGCTGCAGGTCCCTCTGCCCTCTCCTCCTGGGAACGCAAGTCAACACCCGAGCCTGACAGTGAGGAAAAACATCTTGGGACACGTCTGGGTCATTTAATGCCAGGAGCTGGCTACCAAAATGAGCAGGTGTGCAGACAGCTCACCTAATCCAATCTCACTGCTGACGTCTGCAGGGGTAATCCGCCCGGAGAGCCGCCTCCCCGGATAGCGGCCGTGGCAGCCTGGCTGGCCAAGACAAACACGTGCGGTGAATCCCCAGGGACGAACGCCGTGTCTCTGAGTTCCCTCCAGCTTTCACTCACAGAAGTGAGAGCCCACATGTCTCCTTAATTCAGGAGAAAATCCGATTTTGTAAATGGTCATGGCACCTGGCTCTCTAGCAAATGCACAAGCTGGGTACGAAGGGATACGTGCATACAGAATGAAAATCAGGGTCCGCAGAAGAGGGATGCAAACCCAGATCTCCCTATTTTGCAGTGGGTACTGACATCGCTATGTTGTGTTTATGGCAGCTCCAAGGGAGCTCCTAGCTGCAGTTATAGCCGCAGTGTGCGGTACATAAACCTGCTGCCCGCAGCTCAGATACAGCTTGTCTCAGCGTTGGAATGGGCTTTTGGTTCGGCTGGTTGCAGTCTTCTCCAAGTCAAAAGAAGGAATGGAACTGCCAAAGCTGACCGCAGCACTTCAGCTAAAGGGGGATGGAAATGTTTCACGGAGCAGTTAGGCTCAGTGAGTGCTGCCAAGGGGAGGTCTGCTGTCATCAGCTGATAGAGGGACTGCAGCAGGAACATGAGTGCTGTCTGTAGAAGCACGTTGACACTGCCTGCGTGCTCTGCCTGCACTGTTTCAAGGGTTGAGGGACCAGTTCACCTCTCTGCATACTGTCACCTGCTGCCAAACACAGAAGAAAAGAGCACTGAGAGAGGTACTTCCCAGTGTAGCACCCCATCCCAATCCATCCTATTCTGCGTATGAGAACTTCACTGTGAGGCTGGTCAAAGGGCACTTGCACATGCTAACAGACCTTCCTGGCACTATTCAATGCTCCCGACAGAGGCACATCATTTTTCATCATTTATACAGTAATAGGATTATGCTCTCATTACTCTGACATCCATACTGGTGATTCTTGTGTCATACTTTTTTCTCTCAGGTAATTTTGGCTTTCCTCTGAAAGTGACTGCTTCATGCAGTGGAGGTTTAGTTCTCCATTTCATTTGCATTAGCATGCTATGGAATGGCTTTGGTAGGCCAGAAAATTTAGTCTGTGTCCTAATGTCTTTTTCTCATCTCCCCCCACCTGGACAGATTGCTTATTATTTTATCTATTATCACCTCCACTTCTCATTACCACTTGCTGACACTAGCCAATTTGAAACCTTCTTCAGATAATCCTGTTCCCTCTCCCACACTAAGCTTTCTGTGAGCTGGACAGGGTTTGTTTCCTGGAGCTGAGCATCCAGAAAGGAATATTGTGTTTGGCAAGGGAAATGCCCATTGTCTCATCCATCACCTTTAGAGATCACATCTTCCCACTTCGTAAGAAAAGCCTACACTTCTGGAGTCACCCACACCTGGGAACTGGCCTTTACCCTGCTGGTTGCTGCATTTTGCACAATTTACCATGAATCTGCCACGGAATAAACCACGTCTGCAAGTTTCCTGCTGCTTTTTTGTACGTCTGTACTTGCTGCCCAGACTATTGGAATATTCTCCAGTCCATACTCCTCTGTTGGAAGACCTCTCTTGGCTTCCCATCAGCTACAAAAATACTCTCATGATCCCAGTGGCCCTTAATGGGCCTAATGGATGGTATCTGTGCACACTGCTATGCTTGCTCCCACTGACCCCAGTGTCATGCCTCACCTTAGACCAAAGACCAGCCAGAGCTGTAACCTTGGACCTTCTTTCCCATTAGAGAGTTCAGTGCTGCTCTCACACCAGCTACAAACATGACTATTATGTATAATCTATTATACAACTCCTTTATTAACACATCGTCTCTTTCAAAATTACAGTTCAGAAGTGCTGAGGTCATTTTGTTTATAGCCTTGCAGGCTGTGCCCCACACTCTGCCTTACTCTTACCGAAGTTTCCCCTCACTTACGGACCCATATCTCCTCTGATTTTATACGGCTACATTTTACAGTGTGTCTCCTTGCTGCAATTATTGTGTATCCTGAGCTTTGGTATGCCGGATGCCTTATGAAAATAAATTGAACTTCTGTTTTTCTATGTGATTTTATTTATTTATTTATTTTACCATTTCTAGCCACAGGGAAAATAATTCATTTGTTTGAGGAAAGGGGAGTGGTGAAGGCACCAGCACTAGGTCAAAACTCCTCGAGCTTAAAAGAGATGACACTTTGCTCAAAGGCAGAAAGATCAAAATATTTCTTCAAGCACTTTCACTGACATATGGAGATTAAAGTTAGGAATAGAATTGTTTTGTATATATTTCCCTTCAGCTTGTGTCTCTTTATCAAAGCTAGTCATTTTAAAATATGTCCCAGTAATAAATCACAGATAAAATTTTGGGGAAGTCAGTAAATCTTCAGTTATTTTTCAAAGGCATTTTTACCTGGCTAACATCCCACAGATACACATTTCTCTGCACGGGTATTCATTAAATGTTTCACCTGCCTCACGTGCCTTTTAGGAAATGTAGCAGAACGTCAGCTAGATTCATGGCATCTCCATTAAAGAGTAAATTTGTATCCCTCACTAGAAAACAGTTTTTAAAACATCCCAGAGCAATTATTCCTCAGTGATTCACAGAAGACGATATCAAAACACGTAAAAATACTGTAGGAGAGTTACATCAAAGTGCAGGACAGTATGAAGATAGCCAATAACAAAAGCAGTACACAATTTTACTGTAAATCTTAGAGCATTTTGCTTCTTGAAAAACTAATTATTTACGATATTTTTCCCCATCAGATCCTCATAATGCAATCCTTCCAGGAAGCATTATTTTGGTGTTGCTTCCTCCCTCACAGCAGGAATTGTGCACGACATCATTTGCGGTTTGTGTTAATTACAGAAGATGACAGTACTAAAAGTAATTATGATGCATGGCTGATTGGAAAATCACTTCATCTTTTATTCCCTCTATTGTCTGCCTTCAGAGAGGCTGTAGCACACCAAAGCCAAACTGGGCAGAAAGGCAGAAAAGAGATGAACTCTGTGACAAAGATAATTTCAACATCTTCAGGTGAATTAAAAGGAGGTTTGAATTGTATTCAATATGAGTAGGGGTCATTCCTTGTGTTATTTAATTACTCTATTTAATTCACTAAAATGTAGCTGTTAGTTTAATTTAAGAGTATTAATTTAAGAGTATGAATTTAGTAAAATTTACTGCTTCCTATATAAGAAATATTATTAGAAATACTATTCCTGTACATTTTATATTTCCTTCTACTTCCTCCAGTAAACCATTTTGGGAGCAGTGTAGAGTTTTGGAAATTAAGAAGGGAAGATTGATCCATAGGCATGGGGGACTTCGTTCAATATGTGAAAAAGGATATGGTGCTCTCAGAGATTTGGACCATCCATGTTCAGCTGGGGGTCTGGGAAACCGGGAGGTGAAATCCTCTCTTCCTCCCCCACCCCATTCCCTTTCCTTTGAGCGGCACTGAGCACTTGAGAGCACTCAGCAGAAGAAAGGACACGTAAATAGTTTACTTTGGGCTTTGCTAAAATGACAGGTAAGGACCCACGGGCTCTTCCTCAGCTGCAGGATGACTGCGGCTGTGATGGGAAGAAGGTTACAGTCAGTAACATTATGAAATACATTTTACTTCTCATCATCAGCTCTCCTAAATCCATATAAAATACAAGAGATTGTTTATTACTGGAGGATATTTTTACTATTAAATCTTCTGTATAAAGGTAAACAAATAATTTACTTCTGGGGATCACAAGACCATTCTCCAAGTAGCTGGAGAAAATCGCTATCTGCCTTTTTATTCAGAACCTTTAAGATGCAAATTCCACTGGAAGTGCACAAAGCTTCATTAATGAGACTGAAAACCTGAGCCACGAGAATCAGAGTTTAGACTCTCCTAATGTCCAAGGGAAAAAAAAAAAATCAAAGAATGTGAATTGCTTACATGATTTCATTATTTATTTTGTGGGCTTTATTATTTATTTTCTTCAATGCAGAGAGCCCATTCTGAGAGATAAAGACAAAAATCAGTTTTACAGCTCACTTTCTGGGAGCTAATAGCCCGATGACTTCAAAAGGAACTGCACATAGCACACCACAGCTAAATTTGGTCCATATAATATAAAATGAAATACGCTTATGCAAAGCAAAATCATATAAAAGTCTTAGTGGATTAAATCTCACAGTCATGGAGCCCACAACAGAAGGAAAAACCGAACAAGAGAAATTCAAACTCCGCTACCACAAGATTTCACTGATTTTCTCAGAAGTGTGTGTAAAGTGATTTATTTCTCTTTGCAGGTCATTTCTTTACCTAAACCTCCGCAGTCTTCAGTGATAAGCCTGCTGCAAATAACACAAGTGAGGGCATACAGATAGTATTAGAAATGCCATAGAAATGGAAAGGACTTCCCTCTGAACAGACCTCAAGTTTTCCATTTAATTTTGGTAATACTGCTTTTATTAAATTGATTTCCATAATTTCAAGACTTCAAAGGTAATACCAAGAAGAACTGAGGATGGCAAAAACTACTTAAAGAACAAAGTGGTAAAACCTGCTTTACCTTGACCTGCAAATTGAAGCAGACAAGAGGAGGAACATCCTTGGAGAGCCACTTACACACATGCATTGTGTGCACATGAAGCCACCTCTTGGCTCTGGGCTCCTTATTAAATAATTGGGCTTCTAGGAATGAATATTGTGAGAAGCAAGTATAAAGAAGAGGGGAAGGAAGGGAACTCTGCTAACATGTTGCTAGGGTGAGTGTCTGCACCATCAGTGCTGCAGTCTCCCCGTTCCTGAATCAGTGCTTCTGTGCCATGCAGGTGTTAACAGGCTGGCTTAAAGTTAGTTTAATTAAATCCTGTGCCTATCAATATCTTGAATAAATTACACGATGATATTTTTAATCAAGTCAAAGCTAGAGGAGATCAGCCCACAGGATCAGAAACCCAGCTGTGCCCGGCTTGTGTCTGAGCTGAGAATACTTTGAAAAGTGTCTTGTCTGCACGGTATCGCAAAGCATCCAACAACCTCAACAGGATTCCAGATTTGCAAAGTGAGGACAAGATCATGATCAGCTGCTTCAAGGGAAGAGAATTCACAAGACATTTCCCCTTTTCATCACCCCTTGATCCCAGCTGCCTTCAGCTGAACTGTTCTTGCCTGCCTTTTCCAGGCATGAATTCATGCTCTAGAATGCTTCATGACATTGCAGTGAAGCTACAAAGGGCTGGCTTTATTAAGCACATCCTCCTGCCAGATTTCCACCTATGCCGCATTATTCTAACCTTCCAGCATAAGAGACACTTTCTTTTATATACCTACTGATCACCAGATGAGTGCAAGTACACCCCATGTATTTCTGGCCATCTCTTACTGATAGTGTTCAAACCAGGACCAGCTGTAGACCAGATCCTACCAAGCACTGCCTCTGGTTCTGTTAATTTCTGTCCTAAAGCTTCAGCAGTTGTTAGTCTCGTGCAGTCCTCGTACTCCTTCCTACACTTGCACATGCCGTATTTGGCCCTAGTTAAGATTTGGACTGGGAACTTGACAGTGAGATGATCTAAGACAGTTGCTCACTACTGCAGGCAATCTCCAGCTATTCAGAGCAGGCAGGAAACCTGAAGCTCCAGAATGCAATGTGTAGAGCTTAATATGAAGGATACTTGTCCTGGGGCAGCACCTGGGGAGGTACTGGTAGGCACACTTGGAGTCCTGATGCTGCATAGTTCCACTATGTCCCCTTGAGGACTCTTTAATAAAAAGACGGTTCCTTTATCTTTTCTTTACAGCCCCTTTTGCAGAGCTAGAGCAATCTCTGTTGACCTAGTCTGTACCTGCTCCAATGTAATAATAACCTATTGATGTGTGCAGTGACTTATGTAGTTCTTGGTATTTGAAATAGTGCTTGATAAGTGTCTTATGCAGAAAAAGCATCACCTTTTTGTAGTTTATCTTTTACTGATAAACATTAGGTGTATTTTGCTTTCTGAGGTATTTGTGGAAACAAAAATCCCAATTGCTGCCTCCATACAAGCTCCCAGTCTCATTTGATTGTTTCACTCAGCACCTATTTCTTGGGCTGTTTCCTCGATCTTGGACTAATTATTTTACAGAATTCTACAATGAATTTCCTTTACCATCTGCTGGTCTAATCAACCTAATGATCCATGTCCTCTGGAAATAGATTGCATTATTCCTCATTATTTGCACTGCTTCTGACTTTACCATCATTTACTCCGTAGATTGAGAACTTGGCTCCAGTTCTTGGCTGCTGATGAGGGCAGCGACAGCACAACTTTAAGCAGACATTAGATAAGGTTATCTCTAGAGGTATTAATATCATCTGCTAGCACAAGTCAAAGCAGCCTGAAAGTCCCCTGAAATGAGAGTAGGCACCATTGATCCCCATTGCTACAATTACCTGAGTCAATGGATTCAACAAAATCACGAGGATCTACATTTCTTAGCCAAGCTTTGAATGGTGCCAGAAGAGAGGGGATAACACAAAAGCCCATTTTGTGCCTACATGTTACCAACGATTTCTCCTACCAAGAATGACTTAGGGAAAATTTACGCTATGTTCAAGTTGTAAAGAATCTTGTAAAATCAAGCCCTTGTTTTCAAATACATACATATATTTTATTTTGACATGAAATTGTTAAGTATATAAATCAGGGCCCTTAAAACTGACTCAGAGCTGCTGAACAGTAATGTTTGTGAAGCAGTAAATAACTGCTAAGGATCAGAATATATATATATATATATATATATATAAATGTACAGCTCTATATTAAACAGAAATAAGCAACAACTGGTGTTGAAGGTTAGTTTCTAGGAGCTAATACAGCTTCTCATCATGACTATTGCTTCCACAGAGGCAGTTCCAGTGAACACATCAATCCTTAGAGACCTGGAAGAATTTGCAAATCTGTTGAATAGGGAAAGTACTTTTTCTTGCAACATGAATACTTCTCTGCTCAGATACAGGAGTCACTGGAAGTACTTCTGGAAGTACAGTAACATTGATTTTGGGGGGTGGGTATGAAAAGTACATTGATTTCCATTATCTTCAAAAACAGGTACTAGCTTTGGTTTATTCTGCAGCAATGGAAATTAAGGGGTCTGTATTTGGTTTCCAGAAAATATGTTGTGAAATACCCTAGGGCAACTGAAATATGGGAACAAGCACTAGTAGAGACCTATGAGGGGAGAACTTTCTGAGATGGCAGCTGGAAGTTAAATGATATTCTCTGGGCTGTCACCAAAGGCTGGGGAACTGAAGAGAACCCCTGCATATAGCTTCAATATATTTATTAAAGCCTTCCCTAATATTATGTGGAGATGTGAATGACAAAGGAGTGTGGAGAAGGCATTCTGAATGGCAACTTGGTTCTTTCTGCAAAGAACATGTCAGGTGTTATTTTTGCAAAAAGCTGGTGAAATTTCACATACTGTCAGGTTATCCAGGGCACTGCACAATTAATACTTATTTATCAGCTATGATTTATAAGATATTTTTAAATGAACAAAAAAATTTCCATTGCACGTCTGACTGTCTGGGAGGGTAAAGCACAGATAAGAAATCGATGTTGCGTAGAGGTTCTGCAGAGAGAACACATCCTGGTCCCAGACGAGCCTGGCGATGTTTGCGTTCTCACAGAGAAGAAGAGCTAATCAAAGCTGTGACACGGTTAAGTTCCCCTAAATTAGAAGATAAGGAGGAAGGGGAAGTGAAGTCCCCAGGAAATCATTTGATACTTCATTTGCACTCAAGAGGCAACCCTACAACTGTCACTGTCACAGGGGGGACTGAAGCGCAAGAGAGATCCTGAATCCTTCAGATACCACCAAAGGAGCAGAGTACTGCTGATTTGTCACCTTGGCTTTTGTGCCCCAGAGATAGCTTACAATGAGAAGTACACTGAGAGTTGTTTTTGTTGTTTGTTGCTTCCCTTCCAGAACTTGGTTTATGATCAGGACTTTAACCTTTGCTTTTCCATTTATCATGTTTCGTAGCTAAACTCGCCAAGCTGCTGTGAATCTGTAGCACATGTATTAAGTCTGAGGCCATGAATTCAAAGACAGCAAGGCTTGCAGGCCTTGGATGGGTTTTCAGCACATGGGGCTTTTGCTCACTATCTGGAAAGTTTGGGCCTGGAGGCTTGCAGCATTGTGAGCCACAAGAAGAACAGAATGGGCCCTGGCCAGGAGCTACCAGGGAGGAAGAGGAGTGAGAACCAGGGCACGGTGTCACCCCATATCCCTCAGCACCATCCAGCAGCACAAGGTCTGGATGTGTAGAATGAGAAATTTTGTTGTGTGATTATGTCGTAAGAATTAGGAAACAAGCAATAAAGAGAGACAGTGAAGCGGGGAGTAATTTTTCTATTTTTCTTTTAACCGTCTATTTTCCTTTTGGTTTTCTCTTTCCTTTCTGTGCTTGAGTTCAGTTTATCTTATTGAACAATAATCCCCCCAAATTGATTCTTCATTTGTTTGATTTTTTTTGCCCTTTTCTTCTTTTTTTTTTCCTTTTTTTTTTTTTTTTAATATTTTCAAATATTTTATGAAGATAGGAAAGAGCCAATTAGAGGTTGTTGTTGCAGTCCTGTATTTTTTAAAGAACAAGCTGAAATGAACTTTATGTAATACAGAGATGGGGAATGTGTACAAAGCACACTGGTCTTGGACTCCATACAACTTATTTAATACAAATAAATGTAATACAAATTATTATTTAATACAAATAAATATAAATATATTATTTCAAATGCTTATTTCCATGTAAGCGTGCATTAAAAATTAAAATGTGTTTGACAGTGGCTTCATTCTTTGAGAGACAGCATGTGAACCCCAAGCCAGACTTTTCTACATTATAAAACAGGTGGAAGTTGCCTGATCTGCATAGTTCAGGTCAGAATGAATTAATGACTTGCATTGGAGAGAATATTTGCCTAGAAAGACCTCTATTCATTACTTACAGGGTTCCTGGGACATGGGAATCAGCAGTTTTCAGATTCTGACACTGCTTTTAAGAGTCTATATCTAGGTGGAATTTATCTGACTTCAGTTTCTAGCCAGTTGAATCATCATCTGCTTTTGTCCTATGGTAAGAGGACATTTATTACCAAGTTTCTCTTCTGAATACATGCATGGATCGATTGAGTCCTCTTGCATCCTTACGTTTGCTAATCAGACAGATTTGGGATGCAGGTCTTTCAGGTTAAAGCATGTCTTCTCCTTTCACTGCTGTAATGACCTTTCTCTGAACAATTTGTAATTAATCAATACCTTCATTAGCTGGTGTACCAGCATTACACATACTAGCTGTACCACTGCCAGATACTCCAGCTTGATTTTCTTCTGCATGTGCATCACAAAATCACATCTATTAGAGATGCTCTCCATCAGTCATATGTAATGTAGATTATTTATAAATTCAATTTGCAAAATGAAATGCTATGCAGTACTAAATTAAATAATACAAGGAAATCCAAGTGGTATCGTGTAAGTGCATAGTATTTCCTTTAAAAGCAAAGATGCCTCTGTGATTTTTTTTTTTTTTTATGTGTAATGAAGGTTGATTCAGATCCCACAAGAAATTGTTATCTGGACTTAATGCTTTGTCTGTCTCACTATCTAAACACTACATTATTATAATGTATGATTCTTTGAGAGGGACTTTCAGAGACTATAGTCTCTGTAAAATTGATCTCTGGAAGTGATCCTAGGAAAATGACTTTATGGAGAATTACTGTTTCTTTTGCTGGCATAATGCAGTTAATGATGCTAGCCCTACAAATCCAATGTAGTGATGTTACTCTTCATCATTCATATTTTAGTGCCCTTAAGGTTTTTATTCAGTTTTCCTAGGGATGGTATTTTGTATATGTAAAAAATAAGCATCTTCTATTTTTTATTTGTCAGGACAGATACAAAATTTTATGGCATCTATGGGAGTGAAATGCCTCTCATTTAATTGTTGTTTTTGTTGTTGAGGCATATGACAAGAGCAGTAAGGAGTCAAATTCTCATCATTTAAAGCAGTTATGATTGGAACAGCTCAAAACATTGATCCCATTCAAAATGCAAAATTAAAATAGTAACCCTTCTTTGTAGATTTCCTGTGCAGGAAGATGAAATGTCTGGAGATGGATTCAGCCTGTAAAAATGCATTGGTTGGACACTTTCAGTAGTATTTAAGGGACTTGTAATTCTTAAACAGAACAGCTATTAGCCTGTTTATTGATACAGCATGACATTGAGATTGTGAAGAGCAGGTGGGAGGACTGAATGTGCAAGTCCTTCAGGAAGGAGATATGGCTCTGTTAGTGGTAGCGACGGCAGTAATGCAGGTCTTCTCCTCACTGTCCTTGAGGAATAACCGCCCCTGGTGAGGTGTTCACAACCCCACACTCACCTCCTGCTTATCTGCACTCTCACAGACAAGTAGTGCCTGCAGACATTCAAGTGAGGCATCTAGACAGACACTCACTGAGAAGCGGAATTACACCAGCTTCCCATGCATGGAGCACTGGAAAAGCAGGTGAAATTGAGCTGGTCATGCACAAATGAGAAGGCTGCACAGAGTGAAATGTTCCTCTGACTGGGAGCTGCTATCCCTTTTTGTATTGATCAGCCTTTTAAAACTTCTAGCTGAGCCCAATCAAACTGCTCAAAGTTCAGGGAAGTCACTGGGAACGTCGTGCCTAGATGGCACTAAGAACCTGGTCCAATGTCCACAGTCATTTTAGTACTTTTCTCTCCAATCAGAAACAAAAGCTTCAATTAAAAATAATAATATATAGATATAAAAGTTCTTTCAGTCTATATCTGCTACACTCTAGCTTTACCTCTGATGAGCAAATATTAGTATGTTTCGCTTTTGTATGATATGCAGAAACTAACATTATCTTTTCCTGTCATTTGTCTAAACTAACGGTCAAAACAAGTATATTCTCTTTTTGGGAAAGTTACAAAGGAGGGTTTTTTAGCATTTTACCTTGTTTTGGTATAGGGATATATTTATTTAAAAACAAAATTTTTAAAAGTGCCAACAGTTTTTCTTTATTTTCTTTATTTAAAAAGCAAGAGTGACAAGAGGAGGTTCAGTGACCTTCTTTTTTAAGAGGAAATATTTAAACATCACATCATTCTGAGAACAAGGGCATACATGATGAGAAAATTGGATCTATCCACTGCATTCCTGCAGGAAGCATTTAAAACTCTGCTTGATTACCAAGTAATATGCTCCAGCCATGCAAAAGAGTTGACAAAAAGACTTTAAGAAAATTTCTCTGCAGGAAGATTTCTTCATGAACTTCCCTGCTTTGTTCCTCTGTACAACAACGACAAACAAGTTGGAGGGAAGAAAACTTTTTGATCAGCTAAATTTTTCCTGTATTCAGTGATTCATCTGTTAGAAAGCCAGCTCAGCAGATCTGTGTGCTGCTAAACACAACTTCTGTGGGCAGTATTAAACCTGGTAAACAACTTCCTTTTCCAGTCCTTTTGTGGATGACACTAAATTAGGAGGAACTGCTGACTCCGTCAGAGGTAGAGAGGCCTTGCAGAAAGATCTTAAATTAGAGGGATGGGCACTCATCAACAATATGAAGTTTAACAAGAGCAAGTGCTGGACTGTGCACCTGGGACAGGGCAGCCCTGGCTGTACATACAGACTGGGGGATGAGAGGCTGGAGAGCAGCCCCATGGAAAGGAATTTGGGGTTTTGGTTAATGGAGAGTTGAACATGAGCCAGCAGTGTGCCCTGGGAGCCAGGAGGGCCAACCATACCCTGAGGAACATCAAGCATGGCATTGCTAGTCAGTCAAGGGAAAGAATTGTCCTGCTCTGCTCTGCACTGCTGTTGCCTCACCTCAAGGTCTGTGTGCAGGTTTGGGTGCCACAGTATAAGGATGTAAAACTACTAGAGTGTATCCAAAGGAGAGCTACAAAGATGGTGAAGGGCCTAGAGGGAAAGATATATGAGGATAGCTGAGGTCCCTTGTGTCCCTTGGTTTGCTCAGCCCAGATCAGAGCAGGCAGAAGGAGGCCTCATGGCGGCCTGTAGCTCCCTCAAGAGGGGAGCAGAGGGGCAGGTGCTGAGCTCTGCTCTCACAGCGACAGGACCCGAGGGAACGGCATGGAGCTGGGACAGGGGAGGGTCAGGCTGGGGGTTAGGGAAAGGTTCTGCACCCAGCAGTGGTCGAGCACTGGGACAGGCTCCCCCGGGCAGTGGTCACAGCACTGAGCCTGCCACAGTTCAAGAAGCATTTGAACAGCGCTCTCAGACACATGGTCTGGTTTTTGGGTGGTCCTGTGTGGAGCCAGGAGTTGGACTCGATGATCCTTGTGGCTCCCTTCCAACTTATGATATTCTGTGATTCTATGATTCTTTTTCTCTCCTCTCTACCTAAGCCATGTTCCTGGAGCTGACGATATGTAAGCTGCTGAGTACTGAAGCCACCAGAACTCCACCAACATGAGCCACCAAATCAGCCACAAGCTTTCAGGTGAGGCGCACGACTATCTCTTACAAGGTACAGAGAGGATGTTTAGTGTGCTGAAGATCGGGGTCCACCACTGGAGGCTGGGATTTCTGCTTTCTCCTGGAACATAAATGCTAGGTAAATCATAACCCAGCAAGGTTGGACTGTGGTCTGCTGCTAACCACTGGACTGTTTCTGAAGTATCAGTAAAAGGTAAGTCTATTGTTGGTCTTTCAAAAGTTGTTACACCAGCTCTGTACCTTCCCTGGGAAATTGTTATGATTCTTCAAGCTGGAAATGACAGGGACTTTGAGCATGGCTCTGCTTGGGACACACTGGCTGTTCTGGTGCAGCACTGCTGGGAAAATGGTCTCATGAGCATCCTTCATTCTGCTTGCCCTAGCAGCCGGTGCAGGCAGCAATGGGTACAGATTCCTAAGCAAAAAGTGTGAGAGACAGAAGGAACCAGGCAGTTCTGCAGGTGGCAAAGAAGATGTGACATGTAAGTATTAAACAGTCGGTTCAGAGGCACATCCTGGTCCTTCCCCTGTGTCTGCTGGACTGTTCTTTCCCAGGTTGGTGCCACCATTGCTTACTGGTTGTCAGAAGCAGCACAGGATGCACCACTGAGACCCCGGATGGGAAGTCACCAAGGTGCTTGTTGAGACCAACTCTGTCTTAGGGGACAATTTTTTGAGTATCCAGATGGCTGAGAGGAAATTTGATAGCAGGAAAAGGATATGGAGCAGAAAGTGCAGACCTGGAAAAGATTAAACTCTAGAATAAGGGGAAAAAAAGGTGCAGACAAGGATACCGATCAAAATAATAATTAAAAAAAAAATGAATACAGAAGAGGGAGCAGAAGCTTGCAGTGAAGCCCTCAGCTGGGTCAGGTTTGCCAAACAGAAGTAATGTGGTTACGTACAACAACAAAACATTTCACAGAATCACAGAATCACCTAGGTTGGAAGAGACCTCCAAGTCCAACCTCTGACCTAACACTAACGAGTCCTCCACTAAACCATATAGTTAAATTCTACAGTTAAACATCTTTTAAAGACCTCCAGGGATGGTGACTCAACCACTTCCCCGGGCAGCCCATTCCAATGCCTAACAACCCTTTTGGTAAAGAAGTTTTTCCTAATACCCAACCTAAACCTCCCCTGGCACAACTTTAGGCCATTCCCCCCAAAAAAGAAGCACTCACACAACCCCTGAGAATTGGCAAGAGCTGTTTATTGCTGGGACATCTTGCAGGTAAGCCTGTGGGATGTCCGTGGTGTTTGGTGGCTCCAAGCTAATGCTTGCGATGGAGACTGAGCAATGAGTAGGGCGCTTGCCGGGCACTCCTGTGATGCTGTTGGTGCTCTTGGATGGCAGAGCACAAAGACATGCCACAGTAGTGCCAGGTCTGTTCTGGCAGAGGTGGGTCCACTTCCATCCATTCCTCCACATCTGGTGGATCCAGCTCCATGGGCTCCACAGTGCTGGGCAGAAGGCTAAGCCAGACCTTGCCTGGGTCTGCCCAAATGGGATGCCTTCCATCCAGAATGTTCTCAGGCCAGGGTGCCGAACCAGGGGGTCACCCAGTTCCATGCCTCGGTCCCATGACACTGTCAGCTTGATTTTCATGCATGGGTCTGATGGTGCCATTTGGTTTACAGTCATTACGGGGTCCCACACTGTGTTCCAGACTATGGGCATGCCTTTGCTCCCCGCGGCTGGCTGATGCTCCCGCCTTCACCCCACGTCACCATTGCGCCTATGGTAAGACCTAGGCCCCCTCTCGCTGGGTGTTTGAGGGGTCGGCCTGTTTCCCGCATCATTGTGGTGCCAGTGGTACTGCCTGTATCTGTATGTGGGCTGGGCGCCAGAGGTCCCTGGGGCACTGGTGTCTCTTGTGCCACAGGTGCTATCCCTCCACCCACGGCACCTCTCCTGCTCAGGTGCATTCCTTCTTGGTGCTTCACCGTACTGCATTGCTGTCCTCGCACACCAAGGAGGCCTGCTGCTTGCTTTGTTCTCCTAGTCTCTTTCCTGCCACACAAGCTGGCACTCAGAGGGCCTAGATGCTCAGCAAATGGTGGGCCAGCTGCAGGGGGGCTGTCTTGTAGGGCGCGGGGCAGTGGTGGCCACTGTGACCTCAGCAAGCCTCTGATGGAGGGACCCATGCGTGGCCAAAGGCAGCTGTGTTGGGAGCGGCCTGGAAGATGCCCTCACGTGGACAAGGAGGAGGGTTGGGGGGCTGAGGGCCCCTTTTCTTGGGCTGGCTCCCCCAGGGCTTGCCAGAGAGAAAGGCTGCCCCTCAGCCACAGGGGCTGCCCTGCACCTCCCATCCAGTGCCCTGGGTTTATTTTTAACACTGTTTTTTAGGTAATTTCATTATATTCTTTACTGAAAAGAACAGAAGCAAGGTGCATCTTCAGCCCTAATTCCCATGTGCGCTTTACTTCCCTCTCCTAGAAGAAAGAGGGATCAGGAGACAAGTGGCTTCATCTCTGCATGTGAAGGCACCTAACAGTCTGCCAGTAGCCATGGACATCTCTTGTAGCCAGCTCTGGAGGGCAAACTGCTGCTGCCAATGCCACCTGCCAGCCTCCCAGGTAGGGGCAGGGCAGAGAGCACTGAAGCTCTGAGCATCACTGCCTTTTGAGCTAGCTTAGAGATGTCTATATATATTAGATAAACATCTTCAGCCAATTTAAGAAGCATAATTTATTCATAAATGTTTCTTGAGAAAGGCAGGTACACCTTATTTAATCTTCTATGCAGCTGACGTGATTTGCAAGGAATTTGTAACTCGCAGGTTAATAAACAACCATTTTCAAACTCCAAGAGAAATGGACAAATGGTTACATTTAACCTCCTGCGGAGAAGATTGGAATCCCAGACACTGTAATGTTTCTTCAGTTACTTTTAACAACAACAACATATGATTATAATTTGCAGAAAGTACAGAAAAATATTTAAGTTATGAGCAGTTTTCTGTTAGAAATGCAATTGTGCTGTTTTAAAATATTACATCAATTTGACTTGTATTTGAAAGGAAAAATCCTATAAATTCAAGGCTGAGATGGAATTTTACATTTAATTCCTTGTAATTACCATTGCTATTGACACATTTAGAAGTTTGTTTACTACTTTTCTTACTTCATTTAGTGAGAACAAGGCAGATTAACAATGCCATATCAGCACTTATGAACTGAATTCTTCTGTGATTCCAAAATTTTCATTTTTGTTACCACTGGGCAAAAAATCCATTGTCAATATTGATCTTTGCAGTGGAGGACACTGAGCATGCACAGTGTGACCCAGGGAGTACAGAACATGGTAAGGTCAGGAGAAGATGTTATGGTGGGATTTCACAGCTTCTGATTCCTTTCATGCATCCAACATACTCAGGAGAAGGCTGAAGCAGACGAAAATCAAAAAAAAGACACTGTGCAAAAGACACTGTCTACAAATAATTGAAAGTGGTATGTAACACAGTCTTCAATTCCAAGTCTGTCTGCTTTTTAGAAGAGTCAGGAATTAATTACACTTTTGGAAAAACTTTCCCAACATTCTTGAGATTACTGGGCATATGTTTAAAGCAGAAATTCTGCAAACCATTAATGTTAATTTTTCTTTATACATATTGGAAAAATGGAACTTCTGTTTGAAGCTCATGTGGCACTTTTTAATCATGCTAAATGGATGGCCCGCAAATTGTAGGTCAGTCAATGATACAGTGATTCCCAGTAAAATAATGGGAAATGCTTTCTTTCTTTTTTTTTCTTTTTTTTTTTTTTTTTTTTTGTCAGATTAGTGTGTCATAAGGAGATTTCCATATAGCATTTAACCTCCTATTGTGTGACATTTTGATTTAACAGTTAATGCTATCCAATATCAATATTGCAGGTACTAAGTGGATTAAAAAGTAACTGATATGTTTTATGGGTTATTTCTGAAAGAGAATGCTTAATGGAAGAAATGGAAGAAGGTATTTCATCACTTTCTACAGTGATGAGTTCCTGGCCCAGTGCTTTTTTTTTTTTTTCCTTTTCTTTTTTTTTTTTTTTTTTTTCTTTTTAATAGAATAGGAACTGGCTAATAAAGCTTGCCAAAATTCACACACTAGCAGAATGGCAAATCATGATGAGAACTTACACAAAGTGATTCTGAACTGCTTTATAAACCAAACACATCGAAGGAAAAAAAAAAAAAAAAAGAAAAAAAAAAAAAAAAAAAAAAAAAAAAAAAAAAAAAAAAAAAAAAGCAACAACGACAAGCATAGAAAATGTCCTGCTGCGGCCAATGACAAGATTCTTACTGACTTTGACAGAAATGAGGTTTCACATGATTTGTTTCACAGTGTCTGACAAAGTTTAACATATCCATGAACAGAGATTGCAGTTCTGCCTGTGAAGACTGGACCATTACATTAGGATAAACAGGACTGAAAATTTTATTGTTAATGACAGATGAATCAGCTGACCATACACACTTGTGATAGCGCTGTCACTGTAAGGCTGTACTGCGAAGCAAGAATATTTTAGCCTCACTAAAGTTGGAGTCCTTGGCCTGAGCAGGTCATGTTACATGTACCATGTTAGCAAATAGCTGAGTGGACCTGGGCCAGATGATGATATTTGTCATTTATTCTGTATTTCCTAGTTAATAATGCTGTGGGCATTGCTTATACATTTCTTCTATCTCAAAAGTCAGAAGATTGTTGATAAATTGGCAAAGGTTCAGAAACAAGACAGGAGAGTAATCCACAATCTGGGAAGTGTACATTATGATGATTAGGGATCTCTGACAGCTTGGCTTTTTGAAAGACTAAGAAAATCAAGGTCTTTAGGTACATATGTGGGAAGCAGAAATCATCTGCTACATTACAGCTCTGTCATCTATAAGGCAAAGGTATAACGAAATGTAATACCTGGAAGCTGAATCTAGACAAAAAATTTATCATTATTTATCATTATTTAGTATCCTAAATCTTGTCACAGACTGTCCCTAGACACTTTTTTAGACAAGTGAATTTGCAAAACAGATCTAATACTCCAGTCTAGCATGTAGATTTTGTAGCCCACTTTTAGCTTCTGATGACATACTGTCCTCAGCTGTAGGGTCCCCAGGCAAAGCACAGCAAGGAACACTAAAAAGGAAATAACCACTGTATTTTTTACTCAGAATAGTTTTTCTTTATGAGTTGCAGTATTTGAAACAAGCAAAGCCTGAAGGCAGCCTCCCTCTGCCAGGTCACCCTGAGCCCAGGCATGTCAACTGTAGGATTTGTGCCTAAGACCAGTAAGGGACTATGCAGCTGTTTGAGACGTGGGACTTGAAGGGACCATTCTGAGTCACTGAGTCTGAGAAATAGTTGCAGAACTGCTACTCTACCTACCAGCAGAGCTGCCCTCCTACTGCCCTCCACCCCAGATCAGTTGAGCCGGAGTAAAGATCAAAAACTACATCTGATCTTCCCAAAAGAAGACGTCATGACAGACTGAGGATGTCTCCCATGTCCTATTTTTCCAGTAGTACCCATGTTTGGGTACGTTACTCAATTCAGCAGTGGATGAAGAAGCTGCACAGAGAGATCTGAGGATCACTGCTTGATTTGAGGGGAAAACCCTCATTTGGCTTAATTAAGGTTGGACTAGATGATCTTAGAGGTCTTTTCCAACCTGAATGATTCTATGATTCTATGAACCCTTCACCATTCCTTGGCCAGGGCATTTCCCATGGTGGTAGGAAGGACAGAGGTTCCTGGGTGCCTCTGGCCTCTGCCCATCTGCCTCTGCCAGACAGACAGCCCGCATGGCCCTGCACTAAAATCCTCACTGGCACATCAGGCAAGCCCTGGGTGCTGCTGGTGGACCTCAACAGCTTTGTCCCAGGCGCTCAACCCCTGGTGGCAGGTGAGGACCAAGCCAGTGCTGTCAGGTGGGTACTTTGACCCATGGCGACTTCGGTGAGACAAAATGGGATTTGTTGCTCGACACAGAAAGCCTCAAAACTGTCAGATGTTTTCCTCAATACACATTCTAGAGACCAAACACGTTTTTGGTATAGAAGCAGGAAGTTCTGGGCGACTTGATATGACCTGTGTTTTGCCAAAGAGTTTATTACATTGAGTTCTCTTAAAAGTTACATTATGAATCAAAAATCAATCCACATGCTGAGAAATTCATTTTGAGAAATAGTACAAGGGGAATAAAAAACAAACCAGAACTGCTCTGTTCCAATATTTTCAAAATGAAATGGTCTTGGTTTTGTTATCTAATACTGTTTCATTCTAAAATTGATCAAAGTTTCATTTTAATAAATGGCAAAAATATGTGAAAATGGAATAATATATCTGATTGGATATTAGTTTTCCCTAATTTATTTTCAGTTTGGCCACCAAACAGAAAAATCAATTATTCTCACAACTCTGCTCACTATAAATAAATGCCTCTCTTCCAACACACTGCTCTCCACAGCCTTCTGCTCTTTTATGGAAACTTGCTTTTGCCAGATATAGTAATTTGTGGCTCTCCCTGGATGCTATCTTCTTATATTTCCATATTTTTCTACTATTAGTTGTGATTACAACTAGTTAGCCTCTACTGCAAGTTTCATTAACATGATGTTTATTGCCTCCTTCAGATAATGAAGCTATTAATTATAATTGTATCTAACAAGGACCCACTGGGTATGTGACTAAATATTGCTTCAACGTGGTTAAATATTGTTTTTTATTATATTTGTTGTCTTTCCAAAGATTTTCATAATGCATGGTACTAAGACCAGCCAAGCCACTTGGAATAGTTTGAGCAAGTCCTTCAATGAAATCAGAACACAGCCTCCATTCCCTCATACTGCCCCTTCACTGGAAAAACTGTATGTTGGGTAAAAATTGCACTCTATTAACTCCTATTGTTTATTGATCATTGGTTTCATTAGCCTCTTCATTTTAGTGGTTATCTCCACCAATTTTCCCTGTTACTGTATGCACATTTAGTTTATGCAGAGTGTGTAGTATTGCCAATGGCCCACTGTGAAACTCTTGATACTTTTTTCAGAGCTACTGAAGTGTTAGCTTTACTCAACAGCTCTTTTCCGCAGTGTCATCATTAAAATGAAGAACAGGTTTAGTGATGTATTTGAACGAAAGCTTATTTCAGCAATGCACATGAAGTAAACATTTATTCAAATGACATCCTGGAGCTAAAAACAAGTTAAAATTCCAGAAGCCTGTTAGCAGCAGGAGAAAGACCAAGGGACTACAGGAAGTGGAGTTTCATTTCTCAGAGGAAAAGAAAATTATAATGGTTGACACCAGGACTGAAAATTGTAATTTTTGTTTTTCTTTACCATGAAATCCAGATGTGAAATAGGAACAAGTTGGAAACCCCTTAGATGTGTCTGCTGATCAGGGGACTCCATGGAAATTACTGAGGGGATTAAAAATCTTTCAGGCAAAAAACTGAGGCAATATTATGGTGTCCGTGTGGGATAAGAAGTTTTAGAAGATTAGAAAGATTAGAAAAAGACAAATATGGTGTTTATGTTTAGAAAAAGGAAGAAAGAGGGAAGAGTATGAACATGGAGAACGAGAGAAGAATATGAACGTGGAGTATAGAACTGAAAGAGTTACAGGTCAGTCTGCCAAGCTTGAATTCCTAGGGAAATATGGAAATAAACATGTTGCTGTGTTGTTTTTTGGTTTTTTTTTTGTTTTTTTTTTTTTTTGTTTTTGTTTTTGTTTGTTTGCTTTTTAATGAATATATGGAAGATAAAAGAGGGATGAGTAACACATAACATGGGTTTATTGAGGAACAGTCTTGTTAGATTTAATTTATTGTGGATAAATACAAAGATACAGGTGTCCTATAACTTGGCTCTTCTAAGGCTTTTAATACCTTCTTATGTAATATTTTCATAACCAAATGAGGTAAGGTGGATTAGGTGAAGCTGCTGGAAGGTGACCGCATAGGTAGGTGACAAGGAGCACTTAAACCAGCGGCTACTCTTAGCTCAGTGATTTGCTGAAAGTGTCTCCAGCAGTTCCACAAGAGTCTGCCCTGGGTTTGGTATTAGTTAATATTGTTATAAATGGCTTGAACAACAAAACAGGTTATATGCTTATTAATTCGTTAGATTATATTAACCTAAGTGAGCTGCAAGCACTCTGGAGACTTCAGCAGCTAAGTACATAAGCATGATGCCGTGCCCAGGTTTGTACAACCTGCTTGTCATCAGGGCTAATTAAGCACATTAACATCTTGCTAATGTGGCTACATTGCTTGCGGTAGCTGCGATATCCCTGCATGGCAGTGCATTATGCCATAGAGATACTCTGTAAAAGAGAAATTCCACGCTTTTTCCATTTAATCTCCTTCCCCAGTCTGGTCCAGGTCACAGTGCTGATTTACTGGCAGGTCACTTAGGTCCATTTAACTGTTTTACCATAAATCCATCTGGAAACACAGTGGACTTAGTTGTACCATGTTGTGTAATGACAGGCTGAATGCTCGCTCTAGGCTAGAATATCATCTCGCGCAGCATGAAAAGCACTCTCTGAGGCTCCCGAGCTTCCCTTGCACATTCCTCTATCCAAGTATTGATCACGACCTGTGCATCAGAAAGGTCTGCACCATCCCTGATACCTATACTAGGAGAGTGGTAATTTTCTTACTTTTCCTGAAAATATATTAGATTGCAGGCATACCGTGATTCTAGCAGATCAATGCCAGAGAAGTTAATATCACCTACTTGTGCCTCACTGCTGTATAAATTAGGAACAAGCAGAAATGCTATGCAGAATCCTCACTGGCTTGTCACTGGGGTGAATTAAGTGGCCAGCTTCTGACTTACTGGAGTTTAAAATCTGGAGATCAGAAGGTCTTTTGCTACATCCTGATTGATCTGGTGTCTAACCCCCCAAGAAGAAATATTTGGAAATATATGTAACATATATTTGAATGGATTAGAACATTAATCTAATTAAAACATGGTTTTTAACTGGTATGAATTAGAACATGTCTAGTCATTCTTCTCTGCCTTGCAGAAAATTACCTGAGAACATCATAAGTCACCTCCTGATTGCATTAATATTGTCTTGTTAAGGGCTGAGACAGGACTTCAGCACTACCAGGTGTAATTCTTGGAAGCTTCCTTAATGCTGAGCATTGTATAGTCTTCAGCTATGTCTCCTGGTAGTATCATTGCAGCCACCTCCATGTTGCTTGGGGGTCTGGAAAGAAAACCTGTACTGCATCCTGTTGGCAGAAAAGTTTATGAGCTCATCATAAACTAGGCCGGTCCAGAGAAATGTAAGGCTTTCTCCATGTGAATTCCAGCCTAGGAGACATATCTTAACTAAACTTTTATTGCAGGAAAAACATGTCTAGACAGCAGCCTTCACTGCACAGCTATCTTTGAAGATGTACAGGATACAGCCTGCAGCATGGCATTTCACAGCGCCTTTAGTTTTAGATCTACTGACCCTCTGGCAAACAGCTGCCACAGCAAGGGAGGCAAAATTTCCAGCATTGCAGGAGGAGTCTCTGAAGATGTCTGTGAACGGCACAACACAGCAAGCCACCTGAAAGCTCTGTCTGGGTTAATTAGTGGCACTGACAAGCAGGATGTGCTAGCAAGGCTGAGAAATGCACGGTGTGGTCACTGATCGGACTGACCTGACCTGCTCAGAGAAGCCCTGGATAGGACGACACTGCACTGGGCAGTGCAGAACGTCCTTGGCATTTTAAGATAGCTTAGCAGCACCAGACAGGAAGCATTTCTTGGTGGGCAGGGACTACAAAGTTTAGATCCCAACAGTTTTTGGGGGGATATGGTGTTTTCTTTTAGCCACAAGATATTTCAGAGTAGTTTTGCAGCTTCTCCAAGTTACATGGGCTGAGAGAAGGAAGCTGAGCTGTGCCTAACAGTGCTGTTTCCTTCTTCAGTCTGGATCTCAATTATTTATGGTCCCACTTTCTCTGTACTTAACTTCATCACATTCATTTGTACTCCCCATCTGCCTTCCCCTTCAACAGCCATTGTTCATTCTGCTTCTTCATGGGAACCTTGAACTAAACTTCTCCTGGGTTATGAAATCCTATCATCTGCTGCCACTGGGAGCCCTGCTGCTTAACCCCTTTCCCACTTTTATCTTTCTTTTGAAAGCTGGTGGCATCTTTTCTTCCTTTCAATCCCTGCTTCCAGGAGAAACCTAGGTACTTCTCACCTTCCTCATGTCCTTTTGCATCACTGCAGCCATTGCTCCCTGCCTGACCACCACCCTCCTGCCAGCCCCTCTCTGCCCACCAAAGCAGATTTCTTTCATTTGTACCCAGTTATCTTGCTATAAGGCAGACTTTGGGATATGTGACCTTTTCCTGACAATTGCACTCCGTACCCATTTGGGGGAAATCTGGTCCTGCAGCCAGAAGGGATGCAGCTCCTGCATAACCACATTGTGCTTCCTGGCTCTGCCCTGTTTTATGGGTGCCCTACAGGATCCCCCTCTATTATCACCAACACAAGATGAGCAGGATTAGATTCAAGAGAAGTGGGGTAAATCTTCTAAATTAAGTGCTCTCGAATTTTTAGGGTAGACCTATATTGGACCGTTTCTGACTGAAACCGTGATGGCAACGGCAGTTTCACTGACACTGATAACAGCAATTCCAGCCAGCCCTTTGCTGCGTCTCTCCCACACCCATAAACACTACAGAAATAGAAGACATGTTGATCCCCACGCCCCGAGAAGGAACATTTCACCAGCACAGCCGGGCCCCCGAGGGGATGGAAGCCAAAATGTGCAGAAACGGTAATAAAAAAGACATAATGTAAAAGTTAATGCTTCTTGATCGACAGCAAAGGCTCATCAGTGGCGAGGCTGTGGGTTGCCACGGCGACGGGGCCGCACGCTGGGGCTGCCGCTGCTCTCGGCGCTCCCCTCCGCAGCATCGCCGCTCCCAGGCTTAACGCGAAGCCGCGCTGCTCTGGGTGGTCGCCAGCCGCCAGCTGCAGCCCGTTCTGCTCCTCAGACAGTGGGGTGGGTGTTTTGAGATGCTACCAGCGCAGGCACCCGCTCAAGGGTAATCGAGCCCCAAACATGCCGAGGTTATCTCGGTCGGTAACGACGTGGTGCTGAAATTCCTGCTTGGGCTCAAGGGTTGTCCCACCTTCAGCTCACGGTGAGCTTAGGAAAGGAGGGAGCAGAGCAGAGGCTTTTCCAGCTTCTGCTTTGGTGCCCCACGTATCCTTGCAAACTGCACAGCCTCAAGACTTCCATGACATGCATTTCTCCTCTTCCCACCTCGAGATTTGGGCCAGTCCAAAAAAGATGGGTACGTCCCTTGGAAATGTCCACATCAGTTGTGTTAATAGATCACTGTATTTGTACAGAGCTATTTATGTGGGCTCAGAGTGAAATTACCAATTGTTGATAAGCATCAGGTGAGCCAGCGATGTCGCAGAAACCCAGGAGGGAAGTCCCAAAGAAGTGGAGCAGTTCATGTACTCTTACGTGTAGCTACAGGTATTAAAAGCTACCCAGCAGCTAGACACAGCCATGAAACAAAAACCAAACCTCTAAGGCAGAGCTGCTTTCTAAGAGAGCAAGATGGGGGACGCTGTTTGCAGGGGTGTCCAGGGACATCTCCCTCCCATGGGAGTCTGCAGGTGTCCGTGTGGGCACTTTCTCACATGCTCAGCAGTTTTTTTCCAGTTCCCTCAGCTGCCATGCTGACAGTGTCCAGCCCCACCAAGGCAGATCATTTACTGTCAGACACATTTATTGCTATTTATTCATTAACACATAATTGCCTACTACCACACACCTTCCTCATAAGCTTTTTTCTATTCTAAGTTCTCTATCTTGCTAACGCTTCTCTAGGTATGCTTTCACTCCTCCTCCCCATCACCTTTCTCTTAATTTCAAATACAATGAAACTATTCCAACCAAGATGTGCATCTCTTCCCAGACGTGGCCCATGGCCCAGAGACTGCATCCTTCTGTAGTTCTCACCCACAGTGTCCGAAGGTTTGCCTGCCACAGCGTGCAGCCCTTCCCCCTAAGCACTCCAGACAGACAAACTGCTTAAGCTGCTGCACCACAGCAAATGCTTGATTAGTTCCAAAGAGAGTAGTTTATTGGAGACATAAACCAAGCAGCATCCTTTATTTTATGCTTTGTGTAATGATCTATATACATAAAAAATGAGGACATTGTGATCTGATAAACTGATAAATAAGTAAGGATTATATCCTTACTTGAATATCCTTATATATCCTTAGTTAATCCTTTTATGGATTATATAAATTTGCTTTAAACTTGCCCATTTCATAGCCACACATGCACACAAAAATGTTTCTAAAAATAACATTATTCCTGTAAAATCCAGTATTCAGTAGGACGTGCCAAAAAAAGAGCTGTCCATAGCACGGCTTGCATCCCCTTTATTGTGTGTTGCATACTTACTTGCTAATTTGTAAACAGGATCCTGCCTTACCAGGTGTGTGAGACTGTGTCTGCTGTCAAGAAAGATCATGATGATGAGAATCCTGCCTCATCTTTTGAAGAAGCTTTTGGGGAAAAGCCTGGCGTAAGTAAAGATGTGTACTTTTTTAGATGAAACTAGATGGCAGCCACATAGCTGGGACTCAGTTAATTTCCAAGGAGAAAAAAATAGTGAAGGTATGAAGAGGGTTGTTGGAGAGAAAGGATAATCTTCTGAAGATTAAGATGATGAATGCTGTCCTGAAGAGTTTGAGACTGCTTTTTGTGTGATGGCAGGCAAGATGTTTAAAACCTTTATAGATGAACAGCAACTCCGTGTGGCTCCTACTAAGGCCTCGTTTGGAGAAGTGCTGCAAACAAAATCCATGGGAGCTCTGCTTTGAGAAATGAAGTCCCAGCTGTCTTTTACCTTAACTGTTCTGTCCAGGATATACCAGCCTCCTATCTCATAGAGACATGATGTTTTCCAAGACTGTGAAGCACCCATATAATTGTGATAAGAAGCATAAAAAAGCATCCTAAGCCTGTCTTCAGTGGCAAATACAAAGTGCAGTAAAGCAAATCAGGGCTGCACACTGAGCAGGGAGAGAAAAACAAACTCCGGAGAAGCTTCTCATCAAGTAGCTACTGCCAGTGCTGTAAATCAAATGAGCAAGGACGCCTGTAGAAAAGAAAAGTAAGTTATTATGTTATTAGAAAGTATATCATAGTAAACAAATACAAAAGAACCAATTAAGGTTTGCACAGATAATCTTTATCCTGTCTTTTTCTAACTTTTGATTTTGAATCTTAATCAAGCTCTTCTGCATTTTTGCTTATGTTTCCATTCATCATTTACAAAAACATCAGCACTATTTCTTTGTGTGACAGAGTATTGGTACCACTGGGTTAATTACATTGGAAGGAACTTCTGAATCCAACATAGAGGGGTTTGCCATTTGAACTGGATTAATAGATCAAGGATTCACAATTTATTATTCTCTAGAGATTAACACTAGAAGGAGATGAGACTAGAAGATAGGACTGAATTTCACAGAAATTTCTAATTATGAGGATTCAAAGTTCTATCAAGGAACACATTTAGAGTGACTCAGGTGCCCCAAAAATCAGACACCTAGTATCACTTTACCATTTCAGATGTGCTAAACTGAAGGACTGATGGGTATTGTTTAGAGTCGATGTGAAATCTCTGCCTTTTTGGTGCTGGAAGCCAGAAAGGGCATTCCAGGACAACCAGAACAGCCACGGCCCGGACACATCAATCATATCTCCTTTTCAGTCCCTTTCACTCAGCTTGTCAGCACAGTCTTAGTCCCTTCCCCTATTTCTGGCCTTTCCTTTCTTGCCCAGCCTGGCTCCCATGTTGCCCTCCCCATCCGCTCTCTCTTCCCCCTGCTCCTCCTCCAGTCTCAGGATTTCCACCTCCTCACTTCCCTTGGCCCACCTGTTCTGCAGAGCACCTCTTTTCTACTTTCCTATCTCCTTCCCAGGTCTGTACCTCCTCCTCCTGCCACCCTAGTTCCAGGTTTCACTTTCTTCGTGTGCATGTGCACAGGCCAGCTATCCCTAACCCTCTCATTCAACCCACACCCCCACCGCTCCTTTCTTTCTGAGAACTCCTCGCCCAACCCTCACTCCGACCTCCATCCCTGAATTGTTTGTCCAGAATGCCATCAGGCTTGGCCCTAATCCTTTCTACCTCCATGCCCGATGGCCCCTTAGAGCACTGGGATGTCAGGCATACTAGGGGACCTGCCCAGCCCACCCCAGCCCGGAGACAAGGGGAGCAAGCACTGAAGGGCGAGACCATCCTTCCTCCTGCAGCCAGAGGCTTGAACGAGTTCAGCCACCCTCCAAAGGCAGCAGATGAGCAGTCTGGTCACACACCCTAGGAACAAGATGAGGTGGTGTAAGGTGTAAAAAAACGGTGTGCGTTTTTTTCAAGCAGCCCATACTTTTTGCCAGTTGTCTGAGAAATCAAACTTTGTCTGAAGCGGCTGAAAAGCTTTAACAGATGACAGGGAGGATTCCCACACACGTGTCTCCTGCCAGGGGCTGATCATCATTAATATTTCATCGCATGCGGCCCTCTGCCGGCTCCGGGCCCGCACAGCCGCTTCCCCACACGTCCCCACCGCTCTGGCTGAGGCGCCTCTCGAGGGAGAACAATCTTCAAAGAGCTCTATATATGCGCCATCAATTATTATTATTAACTCGGGCTCAATGCACAGGTCGGGGACTGTGAATCCAAGTGTCACTGGCATATGAATGATTATTACCAGATGCTAATTGCTCATTAATATATGCTAATTACTGCTGCATGCCAAAGCGTTCAAGGCGCAGCGTGCCAGGCCGATGTCGCTTGACTGGAGCTGAGCGGCTTTTCCGCACTGGTATCACCTCCTGCTCCTCGCCGTGCCCCTCCAGGAGCAGCGGCCTCGGCACCGCTGCTGTTTTGGGGCGATTCTGGCCTGTTTGTACAGCGATGGTCTTCTCCAGAGCCCGCTGCTGCCTCCCCACCCCATGAGGAGGGAAGCAAGCCCAGATGATTCCCTGCCTTTGGCTGCTTTTACCTCGGCCTGGCAGGGGGTTGGTGTGGGGAAGAGAGGAGCACCTGCGCTGCGCAGGAGGGCACTGCTCGCCCCACCGCAGCTAGAGGAGCACTTACAGCTCCACAGCTCGCCAAGGAGCAGCTAACAGAGGTTTAAAATAAATAAACCAAAATCCAAAAGGGGGGGTGGGGGCGGGTGTTAAACTTTAAAATGTTGCCTGCACGCCTCCCCTGGGACATGCCACCCGGCCAGGCACCCCCAGCCGGGCTACGAGCCCCTGAGGGGACGGCGGCTCCCCTCAGCCCGCCCGCGCCCCACGGCGCCGCCACCTCAGCGCCTCCGCGGGGCTCTCCCGCCCCGGGCGCCCCCTTCCCCGGGGCGTGGGGGCTCCGAGGGCCCCTCCGCCGCCTCAGGCGTGTCCCGCTCCGCCCCCCACACCGCCGCCACCCTCCCCTCCGCCGCGGGCCGCGGTTGCGCAGGGCGGCGGGGCGCCGGCGGCCCCGCGGCGGGCAGGGCGGCGGGCGGCAGCGCGGAGCCCCGGCAGGCGGCGGCGGGCCATGTTGGCGCTGCTGCTGGCCTGAAGCCCGGCGGAGGGGCGCGTCGCGTCGAGGGGAGTGAGCGGGGAGGAGGAGGAGGAGGAGGAGGAGGAGACGGAGGAGGAGGAGGAGGAGGAGGAAGGGGAGGGGGGATCTTCTCGGCGAGGATGCCCGGAGCGGCTGCAGGGACGGCGGCGACGGGAGCGGGCTCGGCAGGAGCGGCAGCAGCGGGGATGCTCCCGGCTCAGGAGGCGGCCAAGATCTACCACACCAACTACGTGCGGAACTCGCGGGCCATCGGCGTGCTCTGGGCCATCTTCACCATCTGCTTTGCCATCGTCAACGTGGTGTGCTTCATCCAGCCCTACTGGATCGGGGACGGCGTGGACACCCCGCAGGCGGGCTACTTCGGGCTCTTCCACTACTGCATCGGCAACGGCTTCAGCCGGGAACTCACCTGCCGGGGCAGCTTCACGGACTTCTCCAGCCTGCCCTCGGGAGCCTTCAAAGCTGCCTCCTTCTTCATCGGGCTCTCGATGATGCTCATCATCGCCTGCATCGTCTGCTTCATCCTCTTCTTCTTCTGCAACACGGCCACCGTCTACAAGATCTGCGCCTGGATGCAGCTCACCTCGGGTGAGTGCGGGCAGCGGCCCCGGCCCGCGGGGAAGGGGGTCGGCGGGGGGCAGCGGGAGACCCCCCCCCGGTCCCCTCCTCCGTCCTTTGGGGCTTGTGGTGGGGAGGAGATGGAGGCGTGGGGGCGCCTCGGGCAGCTGAGGGGCGAGGGAGGTCGGCGAGGGATGCTGCCGGCCGGCTGGAAGGGCAGCCGAGGTCATTGGGGCTCGAGAGCTGGGCTTGGGGTCTGGGTCTTCTCCTGCCGTGCTCCAGGCTCCTGTTCCTCCGAGTGTTAGGAGTGCAAATAAAAATGCTGTCTCAGGCGCTGGTTTTGGCTCAGGAGGGCTCCCGACTTCATTTGACTTTCCCCATCGCATCCCGAGTCTCCGCGAGGAAAGCGCATGATGAGAAGGGAGAACACCAGGACACCCCTTGTCCATTTCCAGCACAGCTCTCCTGACTGAGGGAGATCTGGCCAGCTGTGGGCAGCGGGCAGCCAGAGGAGATTAAAGAATGGGCTCTGGAGTTGAGATACTAATAAAACCAGTTTCAGCAAGGTAGAAAAGATCAAACCTCAAATTTTTTTTTTTGGAAAAAAAGTCTAAAGTCAAAGTATACCTTCTGCTCGTCTTCCCATTTGGACCCTGAAATTGAGAAGTTTGGGGTTTGCTGATAGGGAAGCAGAGCCAGATGTCTCAAAAATGGGCACACAGGCACTTTTTCAGTCCCCCAAATTGACCTACATTCATTGCAGTTCGTGAGCAATAATTCTTCCGAGTTCATTGCTGAGCAGCTTCAGCATTGTTCAATTTGCCACCTTGTCCATGAGGCTTACTGGAAATTTCTGTTTTGCGTGAAACAGCTTTATCCACTTCTCTGTGCAATACCATTTGTATGCGTGTTCTGTATATTTTATGCTGTTTCTCTTACGTTTCTGTGCAGTTTCTTTCATTATCGCTTGGGGATTGATCTGCAGTCACTTGAGATTGGTAGATTTCCCCTCGGTCCCAGCGGGACCAGGACAGGGTTCATTTTCTCTGCATTGGGATTCCTATTTGACGTTGGTGGATACTTTTTCTGTTCAATAACACGCATTCTGATATGGTGTTGTTAATTGTACATAGTCATGTCACTTGGCTCCAGGCAGAGCAAACTGTTTCATCTTTGCACCAGTGACGTCTCCTCTGCTCCATTAAGGACTTTTGCTTTCAGCTGTCTCCTCTCCTTACTGCTCCGCTCCTGAAGGGTGGCATGAATATTTACCAGTTTGGTGCATCCTCAGCCTGTTTTGTTCGTGTCCCATATGCATCAGGACAGCGCAATTTCCACATCTCTTATACTTACTGACATCAGGGATAACAGTGTTTTATTCATATGGTTCTACTGTTTTATGCCACTAGAAGGTACATAAAACTGAATCTGATTCCTTTGCTGCATTTCTGCACAGGTGAATAATAATGTTTAGAAACCAGTGCATGCAGCTGACCCACGGGAGTCCAACCAGTGTACAACATCCTGCACACGTGCAGGCGTGACACTGGAGATATGTTTTCAGACAAAATAACATGGAATTCTCATTATCTCCGAAGCTAATAGATGTGCAGTTCGCATGAAAAGTTAACAAAATGAGCTTTATATCAGTAGCAGAACCAATTTTCAGCTGCTTAACTCCAAAATTAGAGTAATAGGGGAATAATTCTATAGCAAGTGATTAGTGGCCATTGTTCCCAGCTTGTACGTGAATGCCCCGAAAGAACGGTAACAGTATTGGTTATTGCAAGAGGCTGATTTTGTTATTTGCTGAATGTTATAATTTAGCATTTACCTGACAGTCAGGTAACAGTTTCTGTGTTACCTCAAAAAAGTTTCCTCAAAAGGAGAGAAAGCTATCAGAAAAAGTGTTGGTTTGGGTTGCATCCTTTGAAGAAGAAAGCTATGGTGATGGGACAGAAGTGTAACATAGAGCAAAATGTGCAGGACAAGAGAGTTTTAGTGGGTTCTGATAGTTTTCCTGTAAGCTGTATGATCTGCTTCTGCTACTATTTTATTGTTTTGAGAGTATAAGTAATAAGCAATAATAAGCTTAAGATGCTTATCTCCCAGGTAACAATATAGTAATGTCAACCACGTATGCATGTACTTCTGCGTAGTACAGGAGTGAAATTGAACCTGAAATAGTAAAATAAACAAGTATGTGAGTGTAGCTTTGATTTTGCTTGTTATTACGGACCTTAGTAATGTGAGTATTGTTAGATCATATAATAATACTTCATGTAATTTAAATCTCCTTGGAAGTTCTTTTTCAACATGGGGTCACGCTTGATATAGGATTGCAAATAATAGCTCAGGATCTCAGTTCTTTAAAAGAAACATTTTGATCCCATTCTCAACCTCATGAGTCATTATAAATCGTGAGCATCATATAGCTCTTGTTTTGAAGAGGTGCTTTTAAATAAGGAAAAGGTAAGCAATATCTTGGGCACACGCATCTTGAATTACTGTCTCTATCTAATCATGTCTATAAACATGATTAAGCAGAAAAAATGTGGAACAAAAGGTATTTTCTGTGTGTATATGAAGACATCATGTTAGACTCCCTTATGCTTTTGCCATTGCTTATATTGTTTTGTTTTGTTTCATGTACTTAACGCTGTCAGGGTGTGCTTCATATATTGAGAGCCAGTGTTGAAAGCCTTGCTCTCCAGCCTCTAGCCTCCACTTCTGCAGTTTCAAAATTATACATATGAATGCTTGCATGTACACTTAGCTGATTTGAGCAGCTGTACGAAGAAAACCACTTAGTGAAGGTGTTAGAGATGAGGTGTTATTGCTCTTTAATACACTGCATTTAAATTTTGCCAGGAACCTCACAAATAAAGACATTTATTGAGACTTACTCCTATACAAGTTAATAAATTACACTTAGTTTTGCTGTGATTTTTTTTTTTTTTGTTATTAGACATTTGTCGTTACTTTTTCCGTTACTGTGGTGTTGCAAGTTACAGAGAAGATAAAAGCACGCAAAGCTAAAGAAAGGCATAGAAATGTCCCCTGGACAAGTAGGGTAAAGCCAACATGCATGCTTTTCAGTAGATACCTGAGTCTGTGTGTGCAGTAAGAGGACAATTGGACGAAACAACCCAAAACACCTGTCCTGTGCCAAACGTCAGGCCTGCCCAGTCCCGTGTCTTGTCTTCACAGCTGCCTGTAACGTGCCCACAAAAGTGCCAGCGCAGGGGAAGCTCACTTTAGCCCATGGTACTCTCCTGGCCTCCAGCACATGGGTTCAGGGATTTCCTGAGCCAGAGCCTTGGCATTTGAAAGCTCTTGATGGAGAGAGCTTTCTTCATTATGACTTCATCTAGTCCCTTTCTGAACCTGTGCAGCCCCTGGGCTCATGTAATGGAAGAGGCTGCGAGCAGTGGATCCCCCTACACCTTCCCAGTGCTGCTCCTGATCAGACCTGTGTTGTCTCTCCTCCCTTACCTGTTTGTGAGACCTGAAGAGTCTTTAGCTACTTTGTTATTCCTAGGTCCTTAGGCCGTGTCATGCCTTTTGTTGTCTTTATCACCCTTGCCTGAATAATTTCCAGTCTGCTCTATCCTTTTGGAGGTGGTGGGACCAGAATACATGCAGCATTCAAGACAGACAAACTATCCATTTATACAATGCCATAATAATATTCTCTCTTTCATTCTCTGTTCCTTTCCCAGTAATTCCTAATTCTCACTTTTGCACTGCTAGAGAGCAGTGGGCTGATGTTTTCACAGAACTACCTATTATAACCCCAAGATCTCATTCCTGAAGTGGTAATAGTCACCTTGGAGCACATCATTTTGTGTGGTTAGGTATTTTCCCCTCAAAGAAATGACCTCATATTTATTTATCTACACGGAATTTAATTTGCCTTTTTCTTGCCTAGTCACTCAGTATTGGAAAGTCTTTCTTCAGAGTCAGCCCTTATCATAGCTACCCTGAATGAATATCAACAGCAAACTTTGTCACCTTACTATTTACCCTGTTTTCCAGCTCATTTATAAATAAGTGAACAGCTCCCAAGTTCCAGCACAGATCCCTGCAGGACTCCACCATTGACCTCGCTCCACTCTGAAAATTGACAGTATTCTCCTACCATCTGTTTCTAATTATTTCTCCTTGCAAGGGCATTTATTTTTATCCTCTGGGAGTTTGATTTTTTTAAGACCTGTGAATGACAAATTTATCGAAATCCAAGCAGACTTCGTTAACCACGTTTCCACGGTATGCGTGTTTTTGACTTCTTCAGAGCACTCTAGTAGTTTTGTGAAACGTGACTTAAAATAGCTGTGTTGGTCCTACCTTCCTTGCTTTCCATGCTTCCCCAGATTTTCCCTGGAACTCTTTCAGAAACTGGTTTCACATTACCCGATTTCCAGTTCTTTGGAGCCAAAACAGCCCTAAGGGAGAGGTTACGTGCCACAGTTAAAAGTTCCTCTAAAACACAGCGTTGTTTCAGGATGAAAAGGTGAAATTCTTCACTGCAGCCGTGTTGTTGTTTGCCTTTATACTTGCAAGAAGTCTGCAGGACCAGGTGACTTTTATATAAGAGTCTTAAAAGGCTTGACCTTGATGCTCCCTGAGCCTTTGTTACTGCTCTTTGTTGGATCTTGGTATAGAGGTGAATTGTGGAAGACTAGAAAAATCCAGTCTCATGCCAGCACACGAGCAGGGTGTCTGGTGGAGTCAGACAAGGATCTTGTTGGCAGCCCAGTGTTCCTCGCTATCCTTACCAATTAGATACAACAGAAACACATATTAATTGCCACTGAAATTTGTAGGTGGCACAAAAATTACTTGTTTAATAAATTGTAGTAAGGGCAAATACTTCTGTAGACTGATTTTGATGACACAATAAACCGGGCTTGCTGGAACAACCCATTTTTTTGATATACCACATGCAGCGTAAGAATTCTTCAAAATGTGGGAGGCAGCCAATTGATAGGAGACTATATTATAGAAAACAGTTATCTAGAAGATAAATTAGGGGCTGTGGTAGATGGCTCTCTGAGTGGGGACTCTCACTGCAGTGCTGCACTTAAGAAACCCAGGGTAGTTCCCAAATATGTATGCCAGAAAAAATTGATCTCAGTTGCCCACAGTGGTGCCCATGCACACTCTGTCCAGTTCTAACACCTGTCAAGATTCCCTTTCAAGTGTAAGGCTGAAAAGGTTTCAGGACTGATTTAAGTGAATGAAAGAAGAAGAGCTAAAGGGATGATTTTTCTTGCTATTCAGAAGATTAAAAATTGACAGATTATGGTGTATGGAGACCTACAGGGGGAGATTTCAAGCAGTGCAGTGTTCCTTAACTTCACAAATGCTTTGTTTGGAAGCTGCAGTTACGCAAATTTACATTAGCCATGAGGTATATACTTTTGTAACTTAAAGTTTCATTTGTTAATTACCTTTACAGTAGTTTCTTTGCCACTTAAGTCTTTAAAATTGAGTGCCTCTTTCTAAGAGATATAGCCTAACCTACCAGAAGAAAGCACTTTGTGAGGCAGAGCTCTGAGGTCTTCTCAATGTTCATTTGGGATTATTCTACATCCCATGCCAGTCAGTGGTCCTTAAGCACCATTCCTGCCCATGCTTCCCCCCCGTGGTGTTCCCCTTCTGCAAAGGGAGAGGTGTGCAGAAAGCCTAACGGAGGGGAAAAAGCAAGTCCAGGAGCACCAGGCAAGTTCTTAGCTGGGTTTCAGCACTGGTGCCGACCCACCAGGTGAGCTGAGGTTATTCGGTGGTGTGTGAGCAGTAGTTGGTGTCTGACCTTCAGCAGAAAATTCTGGCAGAAGATACTGAGGGCTGAAGATGGAGAACTGAAGGTTGGATTGGGAGATTGTGGGTGAGATGAGAGATGCCGTCCCAGTTTCATTACATGGAAGCATTTTCATGTATTCTATGCTTCGGCTATAAAAATGGAGGTAAAAGGTGTGTTCTGTGCACAGGGGAACTGAGAGAGAAGTGCTCAGCCTCAGTGTCCCCTCTGCATCCCAAACAGACCTTTCTTTCCCCAAATACCCTGTATCCACAGCATCACCAGTTCTCTCCTACATCACTGCCTCCGAAAGCATCAGTTCCCTTTCAGTAGTTGAACCCACAGACTCCTCCAGGGCTCTTTGTCTCTGTACTTGACGAGGACACGGCGGTGTCACAGCTGGCTGAAAGCTGTTTGTGCGTTGCTTTCATGCCCTCAAGTTGCTGCCTGGTTTTGTTAAACTCTCCCCGTCTTTCTGCTGGTGGGAATTTGGGATCCTTTCTGCTCTGTCCTGGCACCAGCTTTGTCACAAAACTTGCAGAAGTTTAGTATCTTGGAGATATCTGCCATCAGTCAAATGTGGTCATCAGGCTGAAAATCAGTCTTGATGCTGCAGGGAACCTGACTGAAATGTATCATCTAAGAAGTGTGTATCATTTATTTGTATGAGGGATTTGAGAATTTGATAGCAAAACTTGATTTTGAAGGGTAAAGGTGTTTTGGGATTGGAGAAGAGATGTTTTTTGTTTTACAGTGTAATAAAAATTTCAGCATCTTATAACTCTCCCAATTGCCTTTTATGAATATCCTGGGGGTTGCGGTCCACTGTTGGAGAAACACTAAGATAACAGAATAGTAAGATATAAAAGGAAATGCATGAAGTTAGGCAGTTTGAGGACAAATTCCATGTCATTGGAAAAAAAAAATGTGTAGGAGGGGAGAAAGAAACTGGGGGAGAATTTAAAAGAGGAGAATCTGGTGAGCTGAGAACTTGAACACTGCTGAGAAACATGAATGGAAGTGGGGTTTGGAAAGCAGCTGGCGCTGGCCCAGCTCTACTTCCTTGCAACCCAATGGGCTTCTCTGGCATGGGGCTGCTGTCCAGTTCTCTCCAAAATTCCTTCTAAACGTTTAATGAAGAAAATGGCTATATAGAACAATGAAGCAAGGACGAGGAGAAACACGGATATTACAAGTAGTGAAAGCCAAGGTATAAAAATAAGGCTAGATTTTCACACACAGGGGTTATTTTACCTTTTCAGAAGTGATCCTTTCTAGCGCTGTGGTATAAACAACAGCATTAGCTTTGATCTTGCAAACATAAAGACAGCAAACATATCAGGACAGAAAATCTGTGGTGTGATCAGGCAATGTGGACTCAATATTTGAAAACTAACAAGATCCAGCTGTGAGGAATGGCAGGGTCACAGCAGTGAGGCATCACAGAGGAAAAAATAAAAACATTTTTGCTCAGAAATGGTGAAATGAAAAAAAGATACGAACAAGCCTAGAGCCTGAAAAGTCTTCAGAATTCGATAATATCAGTTGCTATCAGCATTGTTAAAGACGCAGTGGCAGCATGACAGAGTGGATAGCCAGAAAATGCATTACTGTGTGGAGCAGTGAGCAAATCCCAATTACTAAGAAAGAATTATGGCTGGAATCCTTAAGAAGGGAAATATAATAGACTTTAAGATCTATCTCCTCCAAGAATGATACTATCCATCTTCACGTCAGTGTTCAGAGATGCAGAAGACTTGAAACAAGCTGGCCTCAGAACGAGAAGGTCAGACGTACCGGGGGAAGAGGTTCCTTTATTTTCTCCTTGAGAAGCCAGATGCAAATTCATGAATTTCATTGATTTTAAAAGGTAGCTGATGGCCTCTGTGGAGAGCCTCTTTGACACAAGCACATCATGTGCTATTTCAGAGAATATTATTCAATCAAGTAATTGAAACTGCATCAGAAGGAGAGAGCTACAGAATAAACGGTTTAAAATAAATTATTACAAACCCTTGATGAGATGTCACACATTCATTCCCCTTTCCTTATTTTCATGGTTATCTTTCAGAAAAGAAAAGTTTATATGGAAGAAAGATAGACATGCTGTACTTGCTAGGTCAAATACAAATAGTCCGAGGTGAAATGTTGAGAAGATGCTACTCGTGAAACCTTGGGAGATTTTTTGTTTCCTGTTAAAAGTCAAAAGCCACGTGCGTTACTTGCAGAAGTTCACTGAATAGTGCCAGTAATCTCAGGGAGTAACACAGCCAGAGTGGGCTAGGCTATCTCTACAGCCTTGGTCTTACAGTACTTTGTCACGATGAGCTTTGTGTGCAGAACTGTGAACAAAATCAAGCAAGGTCTCTTAAGATCAGCAAAGATTTCAGCAGCAAGGCAGGAGGGCGGGCTGGCAGCATCGTGTTTTCCTCCTGTCTGACCTCCTGCCTCTTCCTCTGCAGTAAGAGGCACCTGGAGTGCCTGCAGCAAGGTGAGCGCATCCTGATCTCCTTTTGTAACGCAAAAGTCCCCTGATGTGGGCAAGAGGAAGCTTGGAGAGAGTTGTTTTGCAGCAGCCCGGATGACAGCGTGAGTGTGAAGCAGCTACACGTGCTCTTGCTGGCCTCTTGGAGATTAACGGGCTGCAAAGCTAAGCTCAGGCCGCTCAGTATCAAGGCATCTCCTCAGCTCACCGGAGCCCAGCAGAGGGACACGGTGGCTGTGCCCACACCCACGAGTGAAGCAAGTCCAGAACCAGCCCCTGCCACAGTGTCAGCTGGCGCAATGTCCATGTATTACCATTTTTCCCTTCTAAAACTGGGTCACCCAACTGAAACTGCCTCTTGGGAACTGTTCTTGGCACATCCTACCTTGCAAACTGTGCCCTGGCAATTTTTTGGAAGAGTTCTAGTTGGAACAGACTAAAATTGTTCCTGTGGCACATACTGTGGGACAATTCTAACAATTTAATATCATAGACAATTGAGTTTTGATGCCTGAGAATGTTCCCTGGCACCGCTTAATTTATCTGTATAAACATAACCAGTGTGCAGCAGAGCCTCAAAATGAGGATCTCAAGAATTACCTGTGCAGGAAACTTAAGGTGGCATGGGATTTATTCCTTCAATTTAAGTCAATTTGTACCTGCAGCTCAGTGCTGTAGTATTCATTTGTGATTTTTATTGTTTAAATTAATAATAAAAATCTGTGGATGAAAAATTTGCATGAAGTCTAGTTAGCTTTGAAACTAGACTTAATAACGTCCCTGAAAAAGAAAGATGCTTGTAAGCTTTGTAGGAGGAAAAAGCTATTAAAAATGTTGTAGAACAAGCCACAAAACTGTTTGACCTAGAGACAGCGGGAAAACGTGGCCCATGAGCATAAAACTCAACAATGGATCTTCTTTCTCATCTATATACCCTATGCTTCAAAATCAGATTTTCCCTGGGTACCTCTTTGAACGTCGTATGGTAGAACTGTTACCCATCGAGTCTTTCCTTGAGAGACATTCAATGCAGCTTCCCAAACAGATAATTCACAGTTTTAAGATTAATTCCATGAGAGAAGTATTAGACTTTCCATGACAATAAAATTATTCATCCTTGTAGCTTTATGTTCCTCTACAGAAAGTTAATTATCACTTGGTTGCTGCATCTTTGCATTTAGCCTTCCTATTACCAGTGCAGTAATATGAGAACATTAGTAAAAAAAAAAAAAAAAAATCTTAAAATTGCAATTCTTGGTCATTATACAAGAAAAATATGGTGGTGGGGTTTTTGGTTGGTTGGTTTTGGTTTTGGTATTAGGCATCTAGAAGTTTTGCTCTAGATCTGACTTCCTCTGTGTACGGGTAGAGAATACAAAGATAAAATCAGAGGAGAAATCAAACCACGACTTTTTACTTGGGTATAATGATTGTTGGGCTTGTTAGGCATGTTTTGTTAGTTAATAAAAACTGTATAACCTGGACTGTTCAAAAATGCTGTATGCCCTGTTTCTAACTAAAGCCATCTTTTCTCTCTTTGCTTTTGCCTAGGTAGTGGCATCATGCAGCATAACAGTGCTGCACCTTATTCAGTTGCCTAAACGGGAGCTGAATGCTTTTAGAAATCTGGCTTCTGATGGCTATCTGTCTCCAAAATAACATATCACACCTTCTGAAATCCCCCCTTTTAATATCAGTCCAAATAAGCTGATGATTTATGAGCCACAATCACCTGCATTTAATTCATGTCAGGCATTTTGTGTGTGATCAGCTTCTTCAGTGTGGCACCATCAGCTGGCTTACCGACAGGGGTTTCCAAGCTGACGCTTTGCCCCTTGTTCAGTACATGCCCTTGTGGTTCTGTGCAAGGGCAGGCTGGAATACCCTGCAGAAGGGATTTGCCAGCCTTGAGGAGTGAGGAGACAGCAGTGGCATGGACACACAAATGCAGAGGACAGGGCACGCAGCTGGGGATGAATAAAAATGGGTGAAGAGAGGACCTGAGTATATTGGTACACCAAAGGACTACAGTGAGGTGCCTATGTGACGGCTGTGAAGAGGGCATACGTGATCCTGGGAAGGATTTCATCTCCTATTTCCAGATGATTTAGGGCAATGTTAGCATAACTGTGTGATGCACCGTGATAGCACGTGCGGCATTCCGGTCACCCGTGTCCAATTCTGTTTGAAATGGCAAGAGCTGCTACAAGGAGAGCAGGATGGTTAGGAGAACGGTGACATTTCTTGCAAGGAGGAAGCTAGGAAAACTTGCTGCATTTATTGTAGAAGGAGAAATGTTGAGAAGATGCCATGTCTCTTGTCTGAAAATGTATCAGAGAGCTAATAAACAAGAGGAAAGGAAAAGGACAGTTTAAGCCAGTGTTTTTCAGTTTGATTTGATTTGTGGATTCCTAAACTTTTTCCAAAGATAATACTGCATACCCTGTAGCATTGTCAGAGCAAATTACATCCTGTTAGGTCTGCTTTGCTTCATTACCACTACATTTTAAAGATCTCTTATAAGTAGTTTATGTACCCCTCCTGAGTCCATGGGCCGTAGATTGAAAACTAATGATTTTAAACCTGTGACTAACGGTGGGACAAGAACAAATGGATATAACTTGGTTATAAATCACTTCGGCCTGGAAATTAAAAGGAAGTCTCTAATTAGTAGAGCAGCAAGGTTCTGCAACAACTTTCTTAAGGGAGTAGATTTGGCAAAATACTGAGCTGTACCCTGGAAACAGACGAGTGTGTGGAAGAGATTACAGGATGAGATGTTTGTTGCACTGTGCCTTCTTCCTCGGTTTCCCATTTCTCAGAACTAATTAATCTGGGTGAATGGTCTTTACTATTCTAGTCTCATTTGTTCTGTTTTTTTTTTTTTTTTTTTTTTTTTTTTTTTTTTTTTTTTTTTTTTTTAAATCCTATCTCAGTTTCTTCTAGAATTAAAAATAGACGTCTCCATTCCTGCCTGGCATTCTGACCAAAGAAGCCAGGATTTTCCTTGAATTCCCAGCAAAACAATCTCAACAGCTGCTGTAGTAATGTCCTTCATTTTCCCTTTGTATTCAATGTTTTCAAGTGACTTGGATATTTAATTTCATTTAGGAAAATGTAATACTTTCAATGTTTAAAAGTGAAAGCAATTGAAAAATCGATCTTTAAAATATTCTGCAAGAGCAGGTTTTCAGGCAGAACAGTTTACAAATCATCAGTTCTATGGCTAACCTGAGATGCAGTTTGGCTAAAAAAGGTTTCTTACAGAAGTTACCCCTTGTTATCTCTCTGTTCATCATGTCATTATTTTGTGATATCATGCTGCTACCTAAGCGATCTTCCTCAATAGCTGAGATAAGAGGTAAAATCTCTTCATATGATTGATATTTTACTGGGATCTTCATTTCTGGTTTGTGTCAAATGCACTGCATTTTGCAGAAAGAATGAGCTCGTTGGGCAGGCTTCGTGGGTGCAGGATGGGAAGGGGAGCAGTGCTGTTCCTTGTCCCCTCGTTTCTGCCTCCCTTTCTGCCTCCTGAGACCATCTGAGAGGGAGAGAGAGGAGGGGCACTTTGTCATTGGGATAAACAAGTGTTCAGTTCATGAAACAGCATATGAACTCTGTGGAAAGAGGGCACACACTGAGCTTCAATGCAAACACTTGTAATTGTGTACATTTCTATGAAAGAAATGTCCCTGGGGGTGTTCAAGGAAAGGTTGGACCTGGCTCTTAGGGACATGGTTCAGTGAGTGACATTGGCGGTAGGGGGATGGTTGGACCAGGTGATATTGAAGGTCTCTTCCAACCTTAAAGATTCTGTGATTCTGTGAAAGTTTTTGGATGCCGTATGCGTATGTAAAAATGCCCAATCAAGATTTTACATCCTCAGGGACAGATCTGCAGACAAAAGTATCTGAGCTGAAATTTAGCCTCACTGAATTTGTCGAGTCTCTGTATTAACCTAAGATGGTATGTTTAATCGCTGAGTGTTAAACACATAAGGCAACATTTCATTTAGTTTTAATTATGTGGTATGCTGTGGGAATTGTGCCAAGGCAAAAGTGAGATTGTCTGGGAAATTATAACTGCACTTCTGTCTCTTCCCAAGAGGCATAATTTCTTTATTCCTTGGAACTGCCTTTTCCAAAATCAAATCTGAACCAAATGCAAAGCATGTTTTTATGGACAGCTCCACTTTATGGGGGGAACAGAGGAACTGTGCTACATCCGATACTGGGTAAGCATAGGTACAATACAGGGGATGTGCCAGAGGATGTGCACTGACTGCACGGGTCTGGCTTAGCCTGTCAGACTGCAGTAGCATGTTCTCACAGGTCTTGGCAGACCTAAACTGGCTCTTGCAAGGCCACTCAAGTATTTCTGCAGCGAATTCAGTAGTGCTTGGGGTCTTAGTTAAGATATAATGTCAGAGCTAAGCTGTCTCAGTGTTTGCTTACTGCCATGCTGTAATAAACTGGAAATAAATATTCTGTGAGACCAGAGCTTTGACATCTGCAGTACAGAGTCTGCTGTGTGGGTAGAAGTCAATCTGAGATGAAGCATCTCAGTGCAGGTGTTAGACTACGAGTATCTTAAGTTCTCATTCTGGCCAATGGAGATATACTCAGTCTGTGGAAGCCAAGCCATCAAGCAGTTGCCTACATCCAAGTGTCTGTACCTAAAATGCCTCAAGGATCCCATCTGACCTCTGGCTACTTTTCCGGAAGGATGCAGGTCTTCCACAGGTTCTCTGCCATACCCCCCATCCTCACAGGGATGTCCCACAAACTGAAGAACAGGCCTGGTGGCATTACGTACCAGCGTGCTGGCAAGTGAATCAAACCCTAGCTTATACTCTTAGTTTCTCTGCAAGAACCTTTCTTGTAGGTTTCTCAAACAGGAGCCAAATCCCACCGTCTGTGACTGTGAAGCCAGCCTGGTCCCAGGCACCTAATAAGCCCTGGAGGTGAGCTGCTCTGAGCGAAGCCACCAGGCATCAGTGGCATGGCTGAGCAGTGTTCTGGTTAAGCCTTTGGAAATCCTAGAGTCATCTGAATGGCTCTGCAGCAAACTGAAACTGCTTTGGCCCATGGTCTGCAAAAGGACCATCCATGGGTTTGACAAAAACTGTGTTTTAGCTTGGGTCAGGAGTGCATTTTTAAAGTGAATCCCCCAGCTGTCCATGCCTACTACACATTGTTTCATATTGCAGAGCAGCCTTGGGGTACGCAAACTGGATTTCTTCCTAAGCAAACTAAACAAGCAAATGTCCTCTACGAGTACACCTGATGGACTTAGACCACTAACGTGTGCAGTCCATGGGACCAGACTAGAGCTGCTCCACAGTGAAACCTCTGAAACACGTGTTGTGGATATTAGGTCCTAAGTGCTATCTATTCTGTTTTTCAGATCCATTGTGTTGTGATAGACAACTTGGTACTGTAGATGTAGGCTGTGCTTTCACATATTGAATTTTATTAATTTAGGCTTGCCTGTGTCTTGGATTAGTAAGCTGAGTTTAGGGATAATTAAAAGTATTTTATTTTAAATTCACAGTATACTATCAGTCATAGTTCCTTCTTAATGTATTTTTACCTGGGATTAAAATAAAGCCAGTGTTATAAATGCCAGTGTCAGAAATATGATACAGTGTGGTGGTTTAACCCGGCCGGCAGCCAAACACCACACAGCCGTTCGCTCACCCTCCCCCCTCCCTCTCTGGGATAGGGGAGAGAAACGGGAAAGTGAAGCTTGTGGGTTGAGATAAAGACAGTTTATTTAAGAGAGAAAATAATAATAATAATAATAATAATAATAATAATATGTACAAACAAGTGATGCACAATGCAATTGCTCACCACCCGCTGACCAATGCCCAGCCCAACCCCGAGCAGCCGGCCCCCCACCCCAGCTAGCCACCCCTATATATTGTTCAGCATGACCCCAGATGGTATGGAATACCCCTTTGGCCACTTTGGGTCAGCTGTCCTGGGTCTGTCCCCTCCCAGCTCTTGCTGCCCCCCCAGCCTGCCCGCTGGCAGGACAGAGCGAGGAGCTGAAAAGTCCTTGGCTTAGTGTAAGCACTGCTCTGCAGCAATTAAAACACCAGCATGTTATCAGCACTCTTCTCATCCCAATCCAAAACATAGTACCTCACCAGCCATTAGGAGGAAAAACAACTCTGTCCCAACTGAAACCAGGACATAAAGGAATTTGAATTACCTGATGCTGAAGATTAGTGGATAGTGTATAAAGAGGTGCAAAATAGATATTGACAATTGCTAAACAAAATTGTTGTTATTTAAAGGCCTGGAGGGGAAGACGTACGAGGAACGGCTGAGGGCACTGGGCCTGTTCAGCCTGGAGAAGAGGAGGCTGAGGGGAGACCTCATCTACAACTTCCTCGTAAGGGGGTGTCGAGAGGCAGGAGACCTTTTCTCCATTAACACCAGCGACAGGACCCGCGGGAACGGGGTTAAGCTGAGGCAGGGGAAGTTTAGGCTTGACATCAGGAGGGGGTTCTTCACTGAGAGAGTGGTTGCACACTGGAACAGGCTCCCCAGGGAAGTGGTCGCTGCACCGAGCCTGACTGAGTTTAAGAAGCGATTGGACTGTGCACTTAGTCACATGGTCTGAACTTCTGGGTAGACCTGTGCGGTGTCAAGAGTTGGACTTGATGATCCTTAAGGGTCCCTTCCAACTCAGGATATTCTATGATTCTATGATAATCATTTAAGTAAATATCTCAGTTCTGGTGAGGTTCAGTGATATCTGTCCGACAAGAATAAATGCAGGTAGCGATGCATACATAACATAATTTTCAGAAAAGCTATTAATAGTCTGAAATGAAATTGTGTAAGTATTTTTATGTAAGTTCTGTAATGCCCTCGTTTTTGATGCTGTATCCTCTACTGGCATTGTGATAGGTCATTAATTTGTATATGGATTTGGCCCGTAGAGAATAGGAGCAAGGAAGTGCTTATTCTTTTGTTCTATACAATAACTTATTTAAATTGTGATTTCTCAGGCTCTTCTAGAGTACATTATGGTATTATTGTGCTGATCTTGAATGTGTTAAGCATTAATGGAAAGGTGCCAATTTATCGCAATGGACAACATCAGCTGAGCAAAGGGTTTAAGCACATGCTTAACTCCTGGCTTTGATGAGTTGGAAACATGCTTTAAATGCTTGGCTTAACTGAAATGCAGAAAAATAACCACCCATCTGAGATTATGGATGTCAATCATTCCTTATTTCCTCTATGTACTCAGTACCCTTTTTCATGATTTACACATATGCATAGATTATAATAAATAATGGTGTAGCAGATGCATGCCAGAAAGATAACGGGTTAACTTCTAAAGACCATTCGGCAATCCTGACTTGGTACTGAGCAACCTTACTCTTGCAAAGAATCCCATTGTGTCTGTGCCATTCAGCATTAGAGGAACTATTCATTCTTATATTGTATGACATTATACCGAGATCTTGCTGCACACTTGTAATGTTCAATATCCTGCTGTATGATCAGATGAAAGCCAGTGTGACTCCACAAGAAGAGAAAATTTGTCTTTATGATGTAAACATAACAGGATCCTTGTGCAACCAATTTTATACCCAGTTAAGTCTTCTAAAGAGGAATGGCTATATGGCCTTTTGGTACATAACATTGCTAATGTATAGCCACATTAGGACAGACAGTAAGTTGGGACTTAATACATATTATGCTACTGCAGATTTTAATAAAAATTAGCACAAGGTGAAAGATTTAATTAGCTTACTGCTAGTATACTGAATTGTCATGTGCTACAATGCATAAGCAGGTGTCACATAAAGAAGGTCTTCAGCACGAATTACCCTTTCAGCAGATCAGAGAGGAGCTGTAAAATTAAGTATAATGTGCCCTATAGAAGGTACAGTGTAATGTATGTCTGGGGTTAGTACAGGGTGAGCCAGTTCCCCAAGGATTTGGTTGTAGGATCTGGTTTCTATCTGTCAATGTAAGCAAGGCCCAAGGAGTGAAAGTCAAGTATCTGAGCAAATAAGATTATGAAGATAAACTGCTATGTAAATAGCTAGACAGGTGGCTGTCAGGAGCATGCTTATATTTCTTACCCACCTAAATTATTTAAATAATAATAAGCTTCCATACTTGGCAGTTACTGTAAACAATGTGAAACCTTGTGTTCATGTTCCCATTCCCTGTCCCTCCCTCCCATCCTGCTGTATTTTGTGTTCCCACAGAACTGGGTCCCTATGGAGACTGCAGGCCCCCTGGAGCAGGGACTGTGTGCTTGATTGTATGTTTGAACAGAGCCCAACACAGATGACTCCTGGTTGTGGCCTCCAGCCCTGACTGCAGTGCAAATTGCAGTAAAAATAATAATATTGTTTGAATTTTATTTGACTGGTATGAGTCGCAGGGGCTTGATGAGCTAGCCAGTATGCAACGATAGTAACTGTGTACTTAGCAGAGCCTGCTGGATGACTTTGGGTAAGTCCTTTTCTGTTTCTGAGTCTTCCCATCTGTAAAATGTGAGTGAAGTAATTCCTTTAAAAATGCTCTGCAGGTGTTGGTTATTACTACTGCAAGGAACTGATGGCACGCAGGTCATGGGTTTGCTTTGTGCAACATAACCCTTTACCCTTACAAAACTCAGGGATCTCTAGGCCCTCTTAGTAGTAGTCAGTGTAAACAAGGAGAAATGGTAACTGCCTGGAATTGGAGAAAGCAAAATTAAATGTATTTGTAGATGCACCTTGCTGTGAGCAGCCATCTGTAGGACAATAAATAGTAGCATACATACATAAACACACTGGGTCGTCATTCCAAACAACATATTCTGTGTGTTTATCTCTGTGTTAATGAGGTACTCCGCTCAGTTTTGACATCTGTCACTTTGCAATCATGGCAATGCAGTGCTGAATCGGAGAACAAAATCCATGGGCAGTATTCAAGCCTTTCACTCTGTGCACTGGAAAAACATGTGATGTAGCACATTGCACCAAACCCGGCCTTTTCCTTGGATGGCAAGGCAAAAGTGACTTGGTAATGTAAGCAGACAACACGGGTTGAAACGCATCAACTTGGGAACCCAAACACTGGGGCCATGGTCATCACAGGCAGACTTGAAAGGAATGCTGTCACACAGGGAAGAATGACTGACAAATAACCAAGGTTTGGTTGATTCTATTTATTTGGTCACTTCAGCATTCAGCAGAGTGCTACAGTTCCTTTTTGACTTGCTTTTTCTTTCAAAAAAGAACTGTATCAAATCCAGAAATATAGCTCATGGCTCATTTGCTCACAGTGCCAGTGAGTGCCACCGCAGTGATTCTCTTTTGAACTTACATGAGTGACAGATTGTTCAGACCACTGGTTTCAGCATCCCCAGCATACTGGCATGCTGTAGGGTTTTCTGTTGGCAAGAATTGCTGCAGGGAACAGAAGTGCTGTTGATACCCAAGAAGTTACCAAAGATATTCAATCCACATCTTGGGACCACTCAGCTGAATGCACTAGCTTTATGTTCCCACAGAATTTAGCATTACACTGTTTCCTTCTTCCTATACATGCTCTGGTTGTTCAACCATGACTGCTTTGAATGGTAGATGGTGGCATGCAAGAAAGGCAGCATACACAGAGAATGACTTACACAGAATAACTTAAAGGAACAGCAGCCAACATTGAATTTTCTGCAAATAAATGGAGAAGGGCAACCTCACCTTTATCAAAAGGACCAAATCTCAGGGACTTTCGATGCTCTCTAGTATAAATCAGAATTTGGTTTAAGTCTAAATAACGAGGGAAGACTTTTTTCTTCTTCATTATTGGCTCTAAATACTGAAGTATTTTTCTTAGGAAAGTATTTGCCCTTTTGAAAACAGCCCATTCAATTCTTGAGCCTGTGCAATTCTGAGCTGATTCTTGCATAAAGCATGACATAGATGTTCATGAGAAAATGCAGGTAGCTCAGAATCAGAGGAATGCATAATTAAGCACCCTTTGTGCGGTCATGGTCAGTGGCTGCCTAAGTGGGTTCCACTGTAACGTTTTAAAAGCAAACAGAGTTATTTGTGGTGCATTGCTGCAGGGTAGATCCCTGGTGTCTGAGGAATAGAGAAAAACCTGCAAATTGTCTCTTAAAAATTCTGAAAGGCTGTTCATCCTATGCGTGCTCTGGTTGTCACTTGACTTGTGTTTCTGACAGAAAAACTGATGCGAGCCTGGGAGTAAAGGGATAATAGTGAAACTCCAGGTAAATAATCCTTGCAATTGTACTACAAGTATATCTGTTTCTTCTCTAATGCTAATACCCATCTGGGAAGAGTTTCCTTCCAAAAGGCATGAAAGTGATAAGAAGATAACAGTTTTCACCCAAGGGTAGTAATCTGGCAAAGATCTGGATACTATTCCTGAGCTGTGAGTTTTTGAGCTACCTGCAGAGGTGGTGGATGGATAATTTCAGTTACAGACAGAGAAATCTGACATGGGGCTCTGTTCCAGGAAAGCTGTGCCAAGAAGTATAATTTTACTCTTCAATGAGTTTTTGGGTGGTACTTGCCTTATGTGCTGAGAACCCTTTAAAGGTTATTTTTTGAGCCACATTTTGTCAATGAAACTTCTGCTCCACAGCCCAAGAATGCTTCTGGCTGGGTAAAAAAAGGAGTCCGTAGTGTTGGCAGCAAATTTTATGACATATTGGGTGATGTCATTAAGGGAGCTGTTAGCAATCTGTCATTTAGGGAACAGCTTCTGCTAGTCCAACATGAGGGAAGTGATTTAATTCCATGTCTGCTTGGATTTCTCCTGTATAATCAGTGGAGGCCCAGGAGAATTAGGAGACGCAGTATGATACTCTCCTGATTACTTCGCTGTCATCTCCAATTTATGGCCTAAAGTGTGTGTGAATAAAGTGTTTGTGTACAGGGCAACACATGAGGGTTTGTTACAGGGTGCTCCCCTAATACATCGAGCTGTGGTGGCTGTACAGGGTAGGCACTGTTAAGCAAGGAGTAACAGGGATGACTGTAGCATCTAACTCAGGTTATGCGAACATATTTGTTTGCTGTCAAGTGACAGGAGGAAGAGAAGTCTGTAGGAGTATCAGAAGAAGCACAGAGAGGAATGCTCTTCCTTGCTGCAGGGTTGTACCAGTCCTCCGGAGATGCCTGGGACTGTTACAGCCCTCTGTCAGCCTTCATTTCACCCCTGGATGACTTGATCTTGGCTTCTTTGAGTTTTCCTGTGAGTCTGGGAAGTGAAGCTACGGATGCCCAACAGGGAGGACAGCTCACTGGAAAAGGAAGACATCTTCTTGTTTTGCCTCTTGGAAAGCTCCTCAGCTTTTCAGCGCAGTCTTCTTGCATTGTTAGTTTGTGTTCTAGGTCAGAGAAATGAACGGCAGAAAATTCTCCCAGACTGTGGTTTGGGCATGCTGCTTGTAGTGTAGGACACGAAGTCAGGAGCTGGCCTTTTCCCTTCCGCTCTCCCCGCAGAGTGCGGAGCACAGCGCTGTGATCCCAGAGACAGGTACAGGGTGGTGGCTCCAGTTTGTTGCTGCAGGATGTGGAAAGGCAAAGCACAGGCTGCTTCAGAAGCCGATTAGATGATTAAGAGAGCAGAGATCCAGCAATGGCTGTTGTACGTACTGATCGGCCTGTTGTCACTGACTCACCCTCTGAGGAGTAAGGAGGGCATGGTGGGGCAAAAAACACTGAATATTTCTGAGTGTCTGATGCTGTCTGCTGTTGGGAACATCACTGCAGGCTAGGTGAACTTTTAGTCTCACCACATATATCAGTGCTTGTGTATTAGTTGCTCCTTTGCAGGTAGGTTCAACAGATTATTTGTTCCTCCTATGGGCCGCAGCCTATTCCAACAGAAAGTGCCTGCCAGAGGATTGCCTGAACACTCGCATCTTGGTTTGAATCATCATGCTATACTGAAAGTGCTTAGGGAGACTTTTTCTCTTCATAAAATGAGTTCACAGATCTATAGACTTTAAGGCTGGACAGGTTCATTAGTCAGCTTTACTGGGTAGCACACACCATAGAGTTTTAGCAAGCTATTGCTGTACAGAGCCCGGGTATGCTAATGTTTGTTCCTTTGCTCTGCTGTAATGAAGATGCAGTGAGTGTTTGCTGCCAGTCAGGATCATTCTTTTTGCTTCCCAGGAGATGGCTACTGAGTTTACCTCCTCCAGGTATCCTATGATTTCAAAAATATAGTTGTGGCTCATTTAGTAAATGGCTTGTGCGTAACATCTGTGAGTGGAAAAGTGCCCTAAAATAGGAGCAGTCTAATAATACTTAGCATTTATATAGTGCCTCTCAACCAACTGTTTCAAAATGCTTTATGTGTAAGGCTAGGGTTGGTTATCACCATCCTGTTTTTTTCAGTCTCAGCAGCTGAGGACAAAAGGCTTTGCTGACTGCCCAGTCTCATGTTGTACATGAGTAGCAGAGCCCAGAATAGAATCCATCTTCTTCCTTAACTTCTTTGTCCTCTGGGTCTGACCAAACTGCTATGGTTCAAGCACAGACTTTTAATGGGCTAGTGGTTCTGCAAGTGGAAGATCTGGAAGGAGTGCCGGACCATAGTTTCAATGACTCCTACTGCCACAGCTGATAGGCACCTCTGAAATGCAGCTGCTGTCCCTGCAGTCCCAAGCAGGAGATGGGATTGAAGTTGTGAGGATGAGAAGTCAAAGGTGAGAGTGGAACACATGGCGGTCACAAGGGCTGAAGGTATGCTGTATAGCTGGAAGCAGAACTGGCAGCAATATGAACTCAGATGCAGCTGTTGATGATAGGTGAATTCTTAAACCTGATTTTCACAAACCGTGAGTCAACTAGACATGAACAGTCATGAGTCAAGACCCTTGAGAATCAAAAGTGTGCATAAAAATATAACATTATAAAAAACGAATACATTTGGTAAGGAATAATTACCATTTGGAGTCATATTAATTCTCATTTACAGAGTTTGGTCTACTACTCTGAAGGTTAACCTGACACTCTTGCTTACACGTAGGTCTCCAGAAGCTGTTTCTTTGATGAATTGCCAATTGTCTGACACACTTGGTAAAATTCTCAGTGTGAGCAACACCAGGGACAAAATGACAATTAACAAGACATAGCCCCAGAAACTGCAACCTGAGATTCAATGGTGAACATTTCCAAATGTCCTTTAAGGTGAAGGGGGGGAAGGCAAGGATAGTTTTTAACTTAAGTGGAAAACCTGTTAATTGGCAAGTACTTTTGAAATGTAGGTAAAATGACAGGGTTGATAATTCTATCCAAAAAAAAAAAAAGATTTTATATGGAGGACAGAAAAATGGCAGAAAGGGTAAATGTGTCTGCAAGAAAATTCATGACAGTTAAGTGCTAGTATGTAGGAAAGTGTTACAGATTGGAAAAAAATACCTGCCTAAAAAAGATAAATTTGGTTATGCAATGATTGCCTGTAAAAGTGAAGTTTAGTAGAAAAATAACAACTCTCGTAGGTTTTTAAAGTAAATCTTAATTGTATAATTTCTAATAAGCAGCAAGGCTTACATCCTTATCATAAAACTCCTCTAAGCAGGAATTAAAAAAAAAAAAGCAGAATGAGATTTTCAGCTTCCAAAAATAGTTTGCCAAGAGCGGAGCTTTTTTCTCCTCCTGATTGCAAGCGAAATCACTTTGCAGTGTTTTATTGAAGAACAAGTGGTATTGAGTAAAAGAATAATTGATAAGTGATTTTTCTCCCTTTCTATTCTCTAAGCTGGATTTTGTTGTGCTGTCTAGATGAAATATTCACGATGGCACTGACCCCTTACTCATGCAATTTGTCCAGTGTTTGCTTGGAGATGTTCAGAAGTAGCAGAGCAGAAAATCCCTCGCTGCAACCAGCATTTGCTGGGGATTACTCTTCACACTGGTCTATGTTGAAGGAGGACAAAACTGAAACTGGACAAATAGATGAAATGGCTATATGGTTTCAAGACCAGAGAGTTTCTGTGTGTGTGAACCAGCCAACCACCCTGCCCAAGCTGGAAAGCTGTGCTCTATTTTTATAAAAGGGGCAAAAATACAGAAGATGTCAAATAGCTCTGTGAAGCATGTAACATTTGAGCTTCAGGTTAACTAGAGAGGTGAGGATAGAGTTGTCTCTGCTTCTTTTTGATTCCTAGGAAGAGTATTTTGGGGGTCAACTGGGACTCCACCTTCATTTCCTGAGGTGCTGTTGGGCATTTGCTGATGCGTTGTACTGCACAGAGCTAATTTCCTCTACCCTGCCACTGTGAAGGGCATTCTTAAGCAGGAAGAAGATATGTCTCAGTTAATTGAACTATCAATATATATATATATATATATATATATATGCACCTTGCTGAGTGACCAAAGGATTTGCATTCTTTTTTTCTTATTATTCCCCAACCTTGCTTGCACTCAGGTTGCAGGCTCCTCAGAGCAGCGACTCTTCCCTGGTTTCTGATGAGCACATCCTTCTCTTTAGATACTAGGAGTAATACTGCAAGGGAAACTGATCAGAACATTTAATTACTCATTAACTTCTCCTGTCTCCACAGCCTGTCTCTATTAGCATATTGTAGCCTTGTGCTCGTTACAGACAGCTAACGACAGCTGACAGCCGAGGAGGTACAACCTGGAGCCTGGGAGAGCTCCTTGGCCACTCTGTGCTGTGTTTTAGATGCAGTGGCCACCAGGCTCTAGTGCTGGTGCCTGGGGAGCTGGAAGCAATGGCATTATCCATTCCAGTCTAAGCCTAGGTGTCAGAGATACAGAGAGGACAGTATCTCGTATCCTGCTTCCTCCTTGAACTCTTCCTGTGTTCTCTAGATCTCTCCTGTCATTTTTATTTCTCTGTATAATCCTTTCCAAAAAGTCTTTTCTCTCTTTTGACACTGTTCTACCAATTGACCAAAAGGATTTGTGGCAAATGCCCGAGAGGGTAGGTCTTACTGAAGTCAGCAGTAGTTACAGGAACTTATTGCCTGTCAAGATAAAGAATGTTTCCTGAGGGGAAGAATATTCCTTTGGTGATGGCAAAGGTCAGGGAAGCTTTCAGTTGTAGGTCTGCATCTGCATGCATTTCTCCTGTGACTGTAGGCAAGTAACACTGAATTTTATTTCTTGCAGTCAGCCAAGCAGAAGAGGATGTTGTTCCAGTAAACTGGTAGTGGAGAGGGTGTTGGGATAACCTGGATAAAGCAAAAATATAGATCATACCACCAGACATGTAGGTAAGGCAGTAGGGAAGAAAAAGAGGCCCCCAATGTTGTTGGTTGCATCATGAGGCAGACCCAGGCAATCCAGGGCTAAGTACATAACACATGGGCTGTATGAATGTAGCTGTACGGTTGCTTTTCTGGAATACTCGTGGTGTGCTTAAGCCACAGCTGGATAACTGAAAGTCAGCTGTGTTTGCAGCATGTCAGGAGTCCAGCTGGGATGTTAACCATATTGTGCTGAGCGGTGTACAGAAGAAGGTACAAAGAGATGACCACATCCTGAAACGTTCATGTTCCAGACAGACAAGACAGGAGGAATGCAGTGGCAGAGGGAAGGGGGGACTTCAGCGTGAAGCCCCAGCAGGGCCAGGAGCACAAGCCTCCATCTCTGGACCCATACTCCAGTCCCAACCACTGAGTTCTGCTGCCCAACAGTGATGATGGGAGGGCTGTTTCTACAAATTTCCATGGACTGAAGTGAGACATTTTTATAGAATGTTCTACCAAACTTCACTGAGAGATACTTGTGCTCATTACATACACCACGGTTCTCACTTCAATTGCTTGGTCTCTTTCTCTACTTCAGTGTGTCACAGCATGGCTCTGGGTCCAGTCCATCTCTGGTATGCTGTACTTGTGCCCACTAAAACTTATTATACTGAATAGCTTCCATAAATATACAGCATCATCTTTCCTAATCTGATTAACTCGTATTTTTTTCATTATTTGATTATAACAATATCAAAAGGTCTTAGTGCCTTTATGGATGAATGACTAGAGGATATACTTTTGTGAAAGGATCTCTCTTTTTTTTTAGTTAGAAAGCAATTCTAAAAGTGCCTGAAAAATCCCTAATGATATTTATTCTACTCATATGACCTAAAAATAGCTAAAGCAATTTGAGTAGGAATGGAAAATCGCTTGCATGCGGAGTTTCAGCTCTAAGTGGAAGGCCACCTACTCTCAGATCAAACAGTGAGTAAAAGTCAGGATTTCCCAGTTTAGAACCATAATTTTGATAGTTTGGAAACTCAGTGGAGCCTTGGGCACATCACACAGTTTCTCCTTCCTTAAATTAGGTATGCAGATTACTTACTACTTAGGTCTGCTGTTGAAACACAAAATCATAGAATGGTTGGAAAGGTTGGAAAGGACCTTAAAGACCACCCAATTCCAGCCCCCTGCCATGGGCAGGGATGCCTCCCACCAGATCAGGTTGGCCAAGGCTCCGTCCAACCTGGCCTTGAACACCTTCAGGGATGGAGCATCCACAGCTTCTCTGGGCAGCCTGGGCCAGGGCCTCACTACCCTTATAGTGAAGAATTTCTCCAAATGTCTAATCTAAATCTATCCTCTTTTAGTTTAAAAACATTCGCCCATGTCCTATCATTATCTACCTGAGTAAAGAGTTCTTCTCTGTCCCTTTTATAAAACTGCTTTAAGTACTGAAAGGCCACAATGAGGTCTCCCCAGAGCCTTCTCTTCCCCATGCTGAACATCCCCAGCTCTCTCAGCCTTTCTTCATTGGAGAGGGGGCTCCAGCCCCCGATCATCTTTGTGGCTCTCCTCTGGACTTGCTCTAACAGGTCCACATCCTTCTGGTGCCACACGCCCCAGAGCTGAACGCAGGGCTCCAGGTGGGGTCTCATGAGAGCAGAGCAGAGGGGGACAATCACCTCCCTTGCCCTGCTGGCCATGCTTCCGTTGGTGCAGCCCAGGACATGGTTGGCTTTCTGGGCTGCAAGCACACATTGCTGTCTCACTTTGAGCTTCTCATCAACCAGCACCCCAAGGTCCTTCTCCTCAGAGCTGCTCTCAATCCATTCACTGCTCCTCAGCTTGTATTTGTATTTGGGATTGCCCTGGCCTAGCTGCAGGACCTTGCACTTCGCCTTGTTGAACCTCATGCAGTTCACATGGGCCCATTTCTCCAGCCTGTCCAGGTCCCTCTGGATGGCATCTTTTCCTTCTTTGGTATCAACTGCAGCACTCAGCTTGTTGTCATCTGCAAACCTGCTGGGGGTGCACTCAATCCCATTGTCTATGCCATTGATGGAAATACTGAAAAGCACCGGTCCCAACACAGATGCGTGAGGGACACCACTTGTCACCGGCCTCCACCTGGACATAGAACCATTGACCACCACCCTCTGGGTGTGACCATCGAGCCAATTCCTTATACACTGGATGTTCCACCCTTGAAATCCAATTTATCTTGAATATCTTTCCAATTTAGAGATTAGGATGTCATGTGGGACCATGTCAAAAGCCTTGCAGAAGTCCCAGTAAATGACCTTGGTCTAGGTAGATGGTCTTCCCTTGTCAACTGATGCAGTCACTCCATCACAGAAGGCCACCAGATTGGTCAGGCAGGATTTGCCCTTGGTGAAGCCATGCTGGCTGGCTCGGATCACCTGCTTGTCTTTCATGTGCCTTGCATTGCTTCCAGGAGGATCTGTTCCATGATCTTTCCAGGCACAGAGGTGAGGCTCAGCGGTCTGAAGTTCCCCAGATTCTCCTTTATATCCTTTTCTAAAATTGGAGTGATGTTTCCCTTTTTCCAGTCACCAGGGACTTCTCCCAACTAACACGAAACATGATGATTAATGTTTCTACAAGTGCTTAATGCTGTGCTATGGATACATTTGGATATAACCCATAGCTTCATTTCATATAGATCACAGCCATATTGGTTGCATTTCCTTGGAAATTATTGTGGGAGAACAAGAGATTAACGTGTAAACAACCAGCTAAAAAACTGTTTGGTCCTCAGGAAGAAAAAGTTTTCTCACTGCTGCTCTGCTGTCTGATCTGAGAGAGTGGCAGCACTTCACGAACATCCAAGAGATGAGCTTCTTCACCCCAGCAGCTGTGCTGCTACTTAACGAGGGGAAAATTGAGCTTCAAAGAAACTTAACACCAACAGTTTAGACTCAAGAATACAAGTCTGAAGATACTGGTTTTCTGAGATTAGGTCAGGGTCGCCTGGGAAAGCTGTGACATGTCCAGGTCCGTAGCCTGCTGCTGTAGTCTCTGAATAACCAGCTCACCCCGGCAATGACTGCCTAACACTCCTCTAAACGGAGCTGTGGTGCAGCATTATAAGCTGCATGCACCTGGACCTGGAGAGATCTATATCAACCAGAGCACAGACAATGACCCTAGGAGGAATACGCAGCCTAGATTAACAAAAAATTCAGTGCTGTATTTTTGAGGAGATGTTATTTAGTACTGAATGACCTTTTCCGTCACTTTCTTTCCATGACTGGTGAGCGGGAATGAATCCAGGTTTGTCTAAGGTCACAGTGCTGTGGTGCAGCTGATGATAACCTTGCAGTTAAGCCATATAATGGAGAGCCTATTACCGTGAAATCTCTCAAATGGCAAATGGCAGCCCTCTCTCTTGTACATGCGGGGAGTCAGGGGACCCCTGTGTAGTCTGGTCTGTAAGAGGCTGATGCACAGCAGCTAAAAGAGGAGCCGGCTGTCTATGTATAATGCCAGAAGGGTGAGGTGCCTTACCTTAGAAGTGCAGGAGCTTGGAGAACAGCGCAAAATTGCATTAAGAAGTGAGAAGTCCTTTTGCTTTGGCTAAGATGTTGGGCACTGATCTTCAAGCTGGTCTTTGCTAGAATCTGTTCTTGAGGGTGAAGTGCCTTTTCTTTCATCAAAAAAAAAAAATCATTTTCATTGATTTTCACTGATTATAAGGCCAAAGGGGACCAGTTACATCTAGTCTGACCTTCTGGCTAATGTGTCCTACAGGGCTTCCCTGAATTAATTCTGCTGTGAATTAAAGAAAAAAAAAAAGAAAACAAAAGAAAACAACAACAAAACGGATTCTCCTGCCAGTCCACCAGCCCATCACATTCCTAACTAACTTGTATTTCAAAATTTTTTATCATACTGCTTTACTGCAGTTACTATTCCATTTCTAGTTTCTTTCTAGATCAGGCCTGGATTGGAGAACAATGCAAAGTGTGTGTTTTTTCCATTCCTGTCAAAGGCTTTATATGGGACTGTATGGAAGGACTCATTGCAGAAACACTGGGGGATTGAGAAGGGATTGGAAGAATCTAGTTTGCATTACTGCTGTGTAATTGAGAGAGTGTAAGGGAGCAAAACCACTGCACAGCAGCCTGGGAGCTAAGGCCTGTGAGAAGAAAGAGAGCAGGTGTGCTCTGAGTGAGGTGAGCTGAATTTCCAACCCAAGACCTGAAGGTAATGAAGGAAGCAATATGTAGCTTATCGTCTTCAAAACTGGTTAAGTTTTGAAGCTGGTCACTAGGTGAGATGGGCCAGGAAAAAGACACTTTGTGGTGCAGTACCTGTTAGGCTTCAGACTAGGAAACCCAAAGCTCATTGACCTCAGAACCTCTCTCCTGCTTCTTCCATGTCACTGTATAGGATGAATGACCCAACAGCAGCTAGACTGTGCAATGTCAGAGGTCTTCTTCCCATTTCTGCTCTTTTCCATCCCTTCTTCTTAGGGGAACATGACTCAGCAGCCCTTCAGGGACAGGGCTGCACTGCAGCCTGAAGTGTGAGGTCAAGATGCCTGGCTTGGCTTGGCTGCTGAGAGCAGGGGATTTCTCTTAACAAGAAGCAGCAAGGATCAGACTGTACAAAAGTCAGTGTAGTCCTGGTGTTGTGTGAGATAGCTGTCTGTGGTAAGTATGTCAACATCTGTATGTCGTTTGTAACATGAGCATACTTAACTGCTATAGATGGGATTGTCTTTTCCCCGTGATATGTGCTTCCAGCAGGAAAGGGGAATGCAAACCAAAATTTTCATAGATTTGGGGAGGCTGGAGTTCCTGTTCTGTTGTATCAGTTGTAATGAACTTTGCTCCTCTTATGCTTCAACGTACTGTGAAGATTCAGCCTTACCCCTTGCCACATTCAGCTGCCAAAACTCTCCTGTCACCGTTCTGGTGCCGAGCCTCTCTTTCGTCCTGCTCACGTATCTACCTGATTCAGCCCACTTTCAGAGATGATGATCCATGTCTTCATTCAGCAGTCCACTGTGGTCAGTGAGCTTACCTGGCTGTCCAGTCTATCCAGATGAGACAACAGAGAATGAGTCCAATGTTAATTTCTGGTGTTCTATTATAAAATCTTACTGTTCAGGGAGTAAGAGTTTTTCTGCAGTTAACAGCAGGTAAAGTTGGTGCAAAAAATGCTGGCTTCGAAGGAAGACACAATTTCTAAATCAAAAATTTATTGTTTTTCCTGACTCCACTTCCAATGTATTTGTTTACTGCAGACCCCTGAATTGATGGAAGGTCAGGTTAGAAAGGCCACAGATTATTTATGTTAGAATGTGCATATTTTTTTCTTTCTGTTAAATTTTAGGTGTCTTTTTAAAGAACATTTAAAAACAAAAACAAACACAAAAAAATACAGGCTCATGGCTTCCCCGCTTTGCTGCAGCAGATAACAGAGAACTTGCAAATGGCACTGACACGTTGGGGCAGATGGCTGGAGGTCAGCAGTATTGTGACAGAGCACGTCTAACCTCTTAACTAACTGAGCTTTTCAGTCTCCACCACTAATTCCCATGTAGCACAACTAAATAAATAATGCATGCTGCATTCATCTAACTAACAAACAGGCAAGTGTTACCCAGTCACACAGACCTGCCCATTAATGGTGCTCTGCAGTGTCCTCTCTGCTTGAGTAGATGAGATGTTAGGGCATCTGTCCTGCTATTTGATGAGGGACTCTGTAGGAGGTGAAGCTTTTCAGCTTTTCTGCATTTCCTAGATGCTTGCTGGTAATGCTGGGTCTCACATCCCTAATCCGTAATGATATGGCTGGGAGTTGTTGATTTACATGAATCATTTGCATTCTGGCTTTGGCTACTACCAATTTATGTTGTAAAAGGTTTGCAGTTGCTTTATCCAATGATGAACAGCAATAAGGAGACATTTCCACTGTCTGCTTATAGGATTTAGCGACAACATTGGTTCAAAAGTAATGTATGCAAAGGCATTTCCAAATTCATCAGAGGAAATATCCTGGGAGAAATTGGATGTTTTCTGAGCTAACCTCATGGAGTGATTCAAGGGTAATCCATAAAGCAGGAAATTTTAACAGAAATTTCTCATTGGAAAATGCTGATTTGCAATAATCAAAACCATGTGTAGCACCATGCCAGTTTCAGCAAAACTGAAGGGTAACAGGAAAGGCATCTCCCATCCAGGGTAGGAGTTACCTAGGGGAATACTCCAGGGCAGCCGGCTGTCTGGAATGCCAAACACCCACTATTGAATCTTTCCCTTGAAGTGGAAAGCAGAGATCCTTGAAGCTTAGAAATTTCTTCTTACTCAGAGGGATGCCCTGACAGTGTATTGGCTCTTCCAGGATGCGTCTTATATGAAAAACTTCAGAAAGGTTTCAGTTGCATCATGATGAGGAGCGGGCAGCTTCTAAGTTGTGCAGAAAAGCCCATGAGACCATCCTCTAATGTTAAACACCAGTGGAAAAAACTGCCTGCACCCTAGCCTGTGCAGTGTGAAGCAGGTAGTGTGTCTGCAGAGTCACTAGAAGCAGCCCACGAGTCCCTTATATGTCCCTACAGGATCTGCAGCCCATGCTGTGCCCGTGCCCTGCCCCACGCCGCTGGCGGGGCTCCTGCAGCCGGCAGCAGTCCTGCCCGTCGCTCACGGCTAACTCGGGAAAGGAGGAGAAATTTCCTTGCATGCACTTCCCCTGCTGTGCAGCTCGGCAGTGTCAGGTCTTAAGGCTATTGTGCTTGCCCCTTACAGAGGTAATAAATAGGCCAAATAAATAAATGAAAAAGGCCAAAGGCGGTGTATCAATGGCTGCTCTTTAATCGTATTTGGATCCTATTCCCTCCTGCCTTGTAAGGCGCAGGAAGCCCTCTAGTACCAGTTCTCATTAATAAATGAATAAGTCCTTATTAAAGACCAAGCATTCCCATGCACTTTCCCAAATTTAATATCTGTCCTTCCTTGCCTCTAAAAGAATTTGAAGTATTTCTAGGGGTATTATTGTGTTGTATTACACTGCCTGTTTCTGTATGGGGATAATAATGAAAGCTTGCTGTAATCCATATTGTGTCTGTCTAAAATCTCATTACTGTCTCCTTCTGAAGGAAAAAAAATGTAATGTAAGTACTTTCTTCACTGAAAATTAATTTCCTTGATCGCTGAGAGAGAGTAACATTACCTGTAATTATATGACTAAAAGCTACAGCCTTTAGCCATTTTGGGGAGCTTTTCTGTATGAAAACATAGACGGCAACGTAGGCCGTGTTAGATTAATATTAAAGAGAAATGTACGTTATCCTTTCGTGGCTGATGAGTGTACTCACAAGGTCACATCCACATTATTAGCATGTTTTGCTGTGTTTTTCAATAATTTATTCAGTCACTACTACTCTAACTTGTTTAAGTAGTATTTTTGGTTTCAGTTGGTGCTTTTCCATTTACATTAATATCTGTTATATTCCAAATAAAAATAATATAATGTATTCGCTGACTTAATAGATGCACTAATGGTGGCTGTAGGGAACTCAGAAGTGACTGTAATCCGTCGGTACATGAGGAACTATGGGTTGGGTTTTTTTTTTTTTTAATTTTTCCATTTTGTTCTTTTGCTATTACTGCACTAGCTTGATAAATAGATCAGATGAAAGGCTGTAGAAGATGTACAGGAGCCTAACAATCCTTTGCATTTCAGATCATTCTGTTTGGCTGAATACAAATATCAGAAGTTTAATTGGAATACTCTCCCATTCCCCATGCTATTTGAAAATGTGATGAATTTGATGTTCTTATAGATGCCAGCTTGTTTACGTGGCCCACATATTAAGCTAACCTTGATGCCACTTGAGTGATAACTATAGCACATCTCTGTCTGTCCTATGAACGGAAATCCTGAAGTTCTTCTTTCAGTGCAGTTCACAAATTTGCCGGACTAGTGACCAACCTGTTGGACTGTACCCTAGACTTGGCAAGGTTTGGCATGAGGCAGCGTTACAAAGCCCAGCCTGGGTGTTTCATTTCTGTTGTTTAACATCAGTAGGGTGCTAGGTACTGTGCGAGCAGTACCTACCCCACATAGTTTGCTGTGTCATCTTGCTTAAGATGACTTTGCTTAAGTCATCAAGCAGCAGATACGGGAGGAGGACAGAATATATTTTCAAAGGTGGCTTTGTAAAAAAATACTTCAATAGTTTCTTTATTTCAGCATCGTTTGACTAACTTTCTTGTAAATATCAGTGTAGAAATGAGTCTTATGATGTTGTCAAAGAGGAAATCGTCCTTTGCAGAGCCAGCAGATAATCTGCTACACAGCCAAAGGATGGTACCTCAATCACAAACATTGTACTTAGGATTATTTTTAACTTTCCTTAAAAACTTATTACAGCAAACCTCTAAGTCATTTGTATTGACTTAGAAAGGGCTAGGCATGACAGCAATAACCATATTGCAAAAACAAATCACAGAAGCTTGCTTCTGCAAGTCGCTTTGCTATGGCTGGTCCAGGCCCAACAATCTGTCCATGGGCCTCCATGTGCAGGATGGGACTCAAGCCTCAAGGCTGGCTTGGGAAATTTGTGATTTCCTTGTTGTCTTGTCCTTATTCTACATTCATCAAGGGAAATAGTGACTGCAATGAGAAGTGATGGGATCTGACGTCATATGTGTTTAGGGAACCCTAAATCCAGCTCTTCTGGTGCCTGTAACCATTGTGAGCCTTTGCTTCTTGAGGGAACTGTCCCATTTAAGGGAGACCTCGCTGACTGCAAAACTGGTAACGCCAGACTGATCTCAGCTTTCCAGTGTCCTGCATGCTGTCTTGGCCACAGTCTATTGCAAAACTTTTACGACTTCTACAGATGTTGAAATCTTTGACCAGTTTTGGATCTGGCTGTCTTAGAGGCCCCCTCTGCTGTTTGCCTGTGTGGCATCTGCTACAATGGGCTGCTGAGAGCAAGCAGGTGAAGGAGACTTGTCCTGGCTTTGCTGATGAGCTATCTCTGGCTGTTGATAAGGAACACTGCCTTCCCAAGCCTTCACTTTTCTCTTGCCCTTTTCTATCTTCTCCAGGCCTTGTGTCCATTGGCTTCTTTTTCTTTAAGCAACATCTCAGTTTACAAGACCAAAGTCTGAACAGAGACTTCTGAATGTCATGTATGTATGTGACCAGAAAAAGCCAAAATGCACCAATTTATTATTGTGTACATTTCTATTGTAAATGCTGCAACTTTGTACTTCCCAGCTCGTAACTGTTCTTTCCTCCTTTTAATTATTTGTATCTTTTTATATCAAAACAATTTGAATCTATTTCTGTTGCAAGATGTGTAGCGTAATGATAGGCATTTGTGGATGTCTTTGTTGAGTTGCAGAAAGTGTTTTAAAAGCATTGTAGCGTTATTTTTCTCTTGGAATGTCATGCTACTTACAAACTAACATCTTCATCAAGGCTCACTTATGAAAGGACAAAGCAACTTCCTGTGCTCATTGACAGTCCTTGGAGCTTATTTCACTCACTGTTTTTTTTTTTTGGAGACTGTATTTGAAGTAGGTAAGATCACTGAAACCATGGTGAGATGTGAGAAGCTCCAGATAAATTAGATGGCTGAAATAACAGTGATTGCTTTTAGCTTGATTTCTCTTTTTCTCTGTTTGCAGGCAGATGGGAGAAAAGGTCTGCACTGCAGTCATTTACATGATTGCTTGCTTTATCCCTTGACCTGAGAACCCGAGTAGTGGTAGGTAGTGTGAGCTTGAGTCAGGAAATGAGAGGCCAAAGTGAACAAGAGGTATCATTGTTTAACACTTCCCTACTGCTTTTACTGAATACAGCTAATTTCTGTCACTTCCACACACAGTCATTTTAAAGTTGAGTAGTGATTAAAGGGGACATTTTAATACATCCAGCTATCTTTGTGTGAAAGATCTGCATTTAACATTTGATTTTATTACCAATTCAAATGTAACTGATGAGTTTTCTGTATATTGTGTTGGCTGATAGACTGTCAGTCCTTGTGGCAAATAAACATTTCTGCAAACAGTAAAGAGCTCAGAAGGTACATGCAGTGTATGTTTATTACTCATCTGAACTCATCTTTTCTACCTGTAAGTGGTGGTGAGTGGGAGTCATAGAATTGAAAGCAAAAGTATTTAGCAAGATAAATCTGAGATGACAGCAAAATTCTGGATTAAGAAAAAAAAAAGGATTCAGAAGCAGAAAAATTCAGTGAAGAACACTTGGAACAGGCTCTTTGGAAACAAAGATATTGGAAGTCAGTGGGAAAGGGAAATCTCAATTCCCTAGAAATGTAGGTGATGAAGTTGCCTGTGCAAACAGGTTTGATTTCATGCAGTAACATCAGCCATAGCATCGCCAAACTGCTGTTCAAATTGTTGGTGACTGCAGTGAACCAGTCAGTGAAGCAAGGAACCTGCTAGTCAGAAGGGAGTGCAGCGAGCCCACCTGAGGACAGCCACACAACCAACTCTACAGGCAATGGGAGAAGCGTGCTGATAAACACACTTCAGGTGTGTCCCAGATTGACTCTAATGCATGCTAGATCTGAGCGTAGGAGGAAAGGAGATTAGCTCTTCAACTACAGACAAATAATACAGTGGTAGTTGTCTTTCTGTGATGGTACAGCTGGGCAGCTGAACTCCACCACAACCACCCTTTCACCCTCCCCCCTCAAAAGGAAAGGGGGAGAAAATATAATGGAAAGTGCTTAGGGATTGAGATAAGGACAGGGAGATCACCCACCAACTATCAACACGGGCAAAACAGACTCAGCATAGGGAGATTAATCTAATATATTGCCTTTCGCTAGCAGACTAGAACAGTGAGAAACTAAAAGCAAACTAAAAGCACCTTCCCCCTGTTTACTCTCTTCTACCTCCTCCTCCTTCTTGGTGCAGGGGAATGTAGAATGGGGGCTGTGGTCAGTCCCTAACACTTTGTCAAAAGGTTTTTGGGCCACAAAGCTAATGGTAGTATGATTTGCTGACCACCTTAAAGTAAGTTATCTAATAAAGGCAGCCACAGTTTAATTACTTGCTGCTTTTGAGGTATCTGGTTTCATCAAATGTTAGAAAGCAAAATGCCATTCTAATACTTTATAGCAACCATAATTTCTGCTGCTAGGACCAAATAACTTTATGTTGCTGGGGCGAGAAAACTTAATTATATGCAATTCATGACATAGGTAGTTTTCTATAAAAAGTGTATACACAGACATGCATGAATATTTTAAGAATAACTAGAATTATCTGGAAGACATTAAAAATATCAACGAGTGTTTTAGATAATGAACTGCTGTTATTTTAAATCTGAACATAATTCTAAATGGTACACTTGATTGAAAGTGCATATAATGCCTTCAGAATTTACCACCTCTGGATGCATTTGCACTCTGATGTTTGAGTAAAATGTTTGGATGCAGAAATCATTCCTCTCCTGTGTTCTTTTGCTCAGCAGAATGGTCCATGAAGACATCATGGAGTTTGCCACATTGCTAATTCCCTTTATACAGTTGTCAAATGCAATTTATTTCTAGAGATTTTGAAATACCTCACAAAATGAATGTCAACAAGAATTGGTCTCCAATAAAATTATATTAATTATCCTGAAATTAAATACGTTATAGACAAAAGAGCAGGGTGGTTTTTTTTTTGAAAAATGTTTAAAATAAAGCTAGCAGTTGTGCAGGTCAGGAGGACTGCTCAGCTTCTTCGGGTGACGTAGCAGGTGATCTCAACCTGGTGATCTCAACCTGGACCAGCAGAATCTGTGCAGAGTCAAATGAGGATGACCAGGCTTGGCCACCACGGTGAGAAGGCAGCTCCAAGGTCTCTCAGGAAAGTCCATGAGTGAGGATCAGCATGGCACATGGCCAGTGCTCCCCTCCCTACAGCATTGCCCTGGAAGGACCAAGAGGAGAGGCCTGGGATTTGGTCACGCTGCTTTCCTCTTCCAAACTCCCACCAGTCCCTCCACGTGCCCCCATCACAGCAGGGCAGCAGCTCTCCGTGTGTCTCGTCCTGGAGGCTGTAGCTCGTGTGGCATTCACAGATGTTCCCCATCCCTGGGGGAGGCTGTGGCCAGCTGCACCACTGTGATTTCTATGGGGAACAAAAGGGAAGTTGGTTACTTGTGTCTGCTGCTGCTTTTTGTTGAAAAGACTTGTATAACCTTCAAATTCTTGCTGGTGTTTTGGGAAAAAGTAATTGTTTCCCAGGTGCTGTGTACTGGCTGTTACTCACACCAAAAGAACTTTTAGTTGCTTTCTCTCTCGAGCACGTTTGCTGAAATTCATCAGAGCTGATGCCTATCTCAAGGTACATGCTGGTCAGGAAGATAAAACTGTTCAGTTTGTGGATACATATTTCACAGTGGATTTGATCATGATTGTGAATACAGTTTCAGTCCTTTTAGTGAAAAGAACTAGCTGTCTGAGTAGGCAGAAACCAGGAATGCTAACCCAGAAGTTGTACACTCAGAAAATAACCCTGACTGTCATGGCTGAGAACTTACCTTTAGGGATGTGACAAATCCAATTGCTTAGGACTACTGTAAAGAGTGGCTATGCAGAAAAGAATTTTGTTTGTATTGTTCAAGAGAATTGCAGTGGTAAGTGGTGAAGTCTCAAAAAGAACAGGCCAACCCAAGGATCAGTGAAGAGCCAATTGAATTACAAGGTGTAATTCCTTCCCACTGTTTCTCTAAGATACTGTTCCTCATTTGTTTGAAGTAAATCCAGGAACAAGGCCTATTGATGGGAACTGAAAAAGGTACAGCAGAGGAGGACTGGATCCTTGCATTTTTGTGTAGTTAAACCTATTTTTATTTTAGTTTTCAAAGAGGTAGACATAAGGTATTTTGTTTAGGAATTCAATTTTTAAGTATAAATAAACCTAAATTGCTGTTGAGTTCTAACAAGTCTAACGTTAACCTAACCCAGGTAATACCTTCACATAAATGGTGGTATTTTTTTGTTCATAGCAGAAAACATTCATAGTACTGTGAGAAGAGAGAAAGGGGTTGCACATGCAATTTTTATTTCATATGCAGTTCTGAAACTGGAGTCCCTGTGCATAGGGAGCATCTAGCTGCTCTGGCATCCATTCTTCCAGTCCCACTTTATTGCCATGAGATAAATCAGCAACATTTCCCTTTCTGCAGTTTACAGGATGAAGAGAGCCTTATTTATTTATTTATTTATTTATTTATTTATTTATTTATTTATTTATTTTTTCCTCAGTATGCTTGCTCCTTTGAGAAATCAGTTTTTGGTTTTCTACTTGGGGCAGTGTTTGCAATCTATCACTTCAACAAGGCGTTCATGACAAGGCACTTTCTTGTGCCTGGGTGAATTTGCACAATCCTAGTGGCACAGTTTTTCCAGCTATGTAGCAAATTACTCCTCATGCTTATAGAATCTATTAGAGGCATTGTTGGGGTGGATGTTTGGTCTTGATCAGAAACTGTAACCTCTACAGGTCAAGCTGTGGTATGTGACTGTAACCAGTGTCAGGGCTTGTTTCAGGTTGTGCAGTGATTTTCCTCTAAAGAATTTCTCTCTTGTAATCAAGTATCATCCACTTCAATTCACCATATTCCTGCATCAATACTTTTCCAAATTGTTGCTAATTCCCATATTATGACTAGTTTATTCTGTCCAGTATGAAAAGGAGTAGGAGATACGTAAGCTGTGACAAGGACAATCACAAGGGTCTTTGTAATTCTGGAAGTGGCAAATCCCAGTCTGCTGATGCAGAATCTTTCTCACCCAAACCACAGATTATTTCATTAGTGATAATTTATCCAAAAGCTAAATTTCTATAATAGAATCATAGAGTGGTTTGGGTTGGAAGGGACCTTAAAGCCCACCCAGTCCCACCCCCTGCCATGGGCAGGGACACCTCCCAGCAGACCAGGTTGCCCAGACCCCATCCAGCCTGGCCTTGAACACCTCCAGGGATGGGGCAGCCACAGCTTCTCTGGGCAGCCTGTCCCAGGGACTCACCACCCTCAGACTAAAGATCTTCTTCTTAATATCTAATCTGACCCTACCTTTTTTTTTTACTTTAAATCCATTACTCCTTGTCCTAGCACTACACCCCTGACAAAGATTCCCTCCCCAGTTTTCCTGCAGGCCCTCTTTAGGCACTGAAGGTTGCTGTAAGGTCTCCCCTGAAGCCTTCTCCAGGCTGAACAATCCCAACCCTTTCGGCCTGTCTTCATGGGAGAGTGGCTGCGACCCTCTGATGATCCTTGCGGCCCTCCTCTGGACTCATTCTAATACATCTACATCCTTCTTCTGGGGCTCTCTGGAGGCCCCAGAGCAGAGTGCAGGCTCCAGCTGGGGTCTCACAAGAGCAGAGCAGAGGGGCACAATCACCTCCCTCGCCCAGCTGGCCACGCTTCTGGTGATGCAGCCCAGGACACGGTTGGCTTTCTGGGCTGCAAGCGCACATTGCTGGCTCATGTTTTGCTTCTCACCCACCAACATTCCCAGGTCCTTCTCCCAAGGGCTGCTCTCAACCCATTCTCCACGCAGCCTGTGTTTGTGCCTGGGATTGCCCCAGCCCAGCTGCAGGGCCTTGCCCTTGGCCTTGCTGACCCTCATGAGGTAGCACAGGCCCACCTCTCAGGCCTGTCCAGGTCCCTCTGGATGGCATCCCTTCCCTCCTGCATGTCGGCCACACCACACAGGTTGGTGTCATTGGCAGACTTGCTGAGGGTGCACTCCATCCCAGTGGCAATTCAGTGCTCAGCCTCCTTTCTTTAGGCTGATGGAAATTTCTTTTTTGCTGATAACACACCTCCAAGAACTTCCTGTCTTTTGTAACAGCTCTCGCCTCTTTGGCTCCAGGTTCCGATTAGCAGTTGCCAGTTTATCTCAGGATTATTTTAAATATTTCAGTTTTTGCAGAGATATTTTTTTAGCTGGCCTTAGGTTATCATTTGCAGATAACATAGAAGCTGAGAGAGGCAGACTGTAAGGATAGATTTCTCTGTAAGGCTGTCAGATCTGGCAGATACACTGCCCAAGCCAGGAGTGTCACTGTACACAGCTGCAGTCTGCGTCCAGCTCTAAAAACAGTTTCCTCTGTGCTTTCTGTCTGCTTCAAATTGCCAGGACCCGTTTTTATATCTCACTGGGTTGGACTTACTAGAGGTAATATCTTCTATATGTAATAATGGATATGAATATTTTCAGAGTCATTTTATTTTCTCACATCTGATCTGTGCTCTGCCGTATTATTTCTTAGCCAAAGCTTTTATGAGCACAGAGACTGCTCAGCTATTGCTCTAGGGCAAGCTGAGGGTGGGATGGTTTGTTTTCCTCCCATGCCATTCTCATGCTGCCCTTCTGGAGGCAAACTGAATTAGCACTGGGGGAAGGATTCCTTGCTATTAACCAGAAACATCTTGAATCTCTGTGCTGGAACAAGTCCTCTGTGTCTTAAATGACACAGAGCAAGAGCTCTTAGCTCTTTTTGCCTGACCACTTCTTGATCCCATACTGGCGTAGGATTCAGAAGTGTCTTGTTTTCCTAGGGAAAGAAACTCTGACACATAAGACAAATACTCTAGTCAGGCCCTTAACTTAAAAACTGGTGAGCAGGATCTCTGGGTATCACATGTACACAATATGGTAAAAGTTCAGTCATAAACTCTCTTGAAGCTTAAGGTTCATCGGTTTATTCCCCATGGAATGAAAAACTACGTTTGCTGCCCTCCAGTTGTATATGATTTGTATCATCTGACTTACATCTCTCCTTTCATTTTTCTCTCTTTTCATAAAACAAAGCATAAACTATCAAGTTCGTCCTTATGTATCTCGACTTTGCTGCTCTATCTTCCTCCTCTTAACCATCTGCTTCCTGAACAGAATACGGACTTTGGTCATAAAAGCTATTTTATAAGGCTATTTTCTAATGTTTAAACTATTCTTTTTTATTATTATTATTTTTCTTTTTTTTCCTGGCTGTTTTATTTTTTCTACAGTGCAGGCATGAGTTAAATGAGATCCCATAATTTTTCTAATAGGTCCCCATTCCTATTGCTTTATAAACCTCTTTTGGCTTCTTTTTTGTCTACTAAATATCACAAATCTTTCTTTAACTTCATACATATTAAATACAGAGCTGTGCTTACAGGGCTGGTGGCAGTTTGTCTTTCTCAGCAGTGCCTGCTTCCTATTATGGGATGCTGTTATGAGGGAAGATTGAAATTCCTTGGCACATCGTAAGTCCTCTCAGAGGCCTCCATTTCCTGATACCAGTAAATCCAAACCCACCTGCGAAAGTCCACACCGCTTCACTGACACTTCATCCAGTACTCAGTGGTACTGGGCAACAACTTCTCTTTGCTCTTAGTTCTCCCTAGCCAGTTCTGATGTAAAGTGGTTTTTTTGTTTGTTTGTTTGTTTGTTTTTTACCTGTACTTCAAGCTGTATGACTGGTCCCTCTTCCTTTCACAGATGTGAATGAGCTAGTCCAGGTTAGATGGGGCTTTGAGCAACCTACTCCAGTGGACAGCATCCCTGGCCGTGGCGGGGGGCCTGGAACTAGATGGTCTTTAAGGTCCCTTGCAACCCAAACCATTCTTTGTTTCTATGACAATGGATACAAAGAGCAGGATCCCAATCTACATCACTCAGTCTCTTCCTAAAATGTAAATCTTTTGCCTGGTCCAAGCAGGTATCCAGTGGCTCCTGTGCACTCCTCTCCCTTGCATATCCTTTAATATCTTACCAGAACTGATGTTCATGGTGTGTTTTCTAATATCCTTGCTGTAGCTCATCTCTGTTAGCACAGAGTTACCAGAGCTCTATTCTTACTCGCATTATCCAGTGCAGCCATGTCCTGCAGTTGTTTCTGTGGAATGTCTTCCTGTTTCTTCCCCATATGGTTTTCCTGAAACATGCATGGTTGTGCAGTCCCACATACATACAGCCAACCACATACCCATATATCCTTGCCCCCCAAAATACTCAGGGTTGGTTTTTTCTTTCAGAATCTTTGAGTTCCAACTCTGTAATCTGCCTAGATTTTGACTAGAAACATGTGTGTCTCTGTCATTTTTTATTATGGGAATGGTGGTAGCTAACCCTACTAATTTCAATGAAGTTAATGCAGTTGAAAATACTCTCTTTAATTAACTTGAGAGTGTCAAACCACATTCTGAAAAGTGGCACAACCAGCTGCTCTGTTTGGACAGCCATGTTTAAAGCCCAAGCGTGGGTTGACAGTTGATCAAAACATGCCCTCCCCAAGTTAAAAGAAAGAAGTATTTTACATAGAGTTGCAGTGGAAGTGGTAGAGTATACCAGGAAGGTGGAGGAAAGAGAGGTATAAGTGTCTAGAGACAGTAGACTCTGAAGATATTTTTTTTTCTGGAAGCAAAGCAAAGCAATGGCTTGTCTGCTGGTTCAAAGATGATGAATATAAAGAAGTGGGTAGATGTATTTGTTTTAAAATGCAGAGGAAAAGTCAGTTGTACATCAGGATATAAATGAGAAAGTTTGAATATAAATGAGAAGCACAGTAAATGATAAGATGTAAGAGGAAACTTTTTGCCGATGAAGGTAATGTGTTTTGTTCTTTTAGTCTGGAGACTAGAGAGACATAAAGAACAAAAATGTAAGTGAGCGCTTGGGTTTAGTGATGGGTACAAGCCACTGACTGGAGTCTTGCTCAGCCTGGAGTAAAAGTGGAGGTACCAAGCTGAAATTAGAAAAGCTGCAGTAATACAAAGCTGAAAAAATCATAATTAGGCTCTATATGAACAATCTGTAGAGGCTTCACTGTGGCAGCTGAAGGGTTCGTACTAGACAGGGATATTTCAGGTGGCAATGGAAGCAGTTCAGAAGAGGCTGTTTTAACTGAGGAGGAGGTCATTTATCTAAACATTGTCATACATTTTCTGGCATACACTAATGGCTGTAAACATTCCAGCCGTGAGTCAGTAAGTTACTGTTTGCTATGTCCAAGTTCATTAACACAGAGATGTGGAGCATCTGTTTGCACAGGCAAATTAGCACCCCCCAGTTGGTCCCCCTGAGCTCCATAGAAGTGTTTGTCTAAATCAGCGGCTGGGTAAAGTGTTTGTTGTTGTTGTTTGTTTTGTTGTGTTGTGTGTTTTATTTTCTCCTTAAGTGTGATTTACCCGGTAGGATGTGCTATTTAAAAATTACTGTTCTTCAAAATTCTTTGCCATCTTTCTTCTTTTCTTCTGCAAAATTTTGTTACACAAAGAATCAGTCATTGGGAATTCTGTTATTTCAAATACTGTGCTGAAAAATTTAAGTTTCCATGAGGGATGATATTTTTAATTACCAGAGAAACTGGGAAGAGGCAAAAGACAGAGTAGATTATGTGAGATTCTGATTTGTATGTTTAAGTTTGTGTTTTAAGGGTGGCTATGCACAGCATGAGTGGAAGTAAGAGTTATTTTCTGCAGTAACACAATACTCATTTTTCTGTGTTCACTGAAAAGATCCTGTTGAAGAAATGGGAACAGAACGGCCCTTCATGGAGTCTCTTTACCTTTTCCTTAATCCTTTTCTGTTGATTAAGGTTCCTTTTAAAACTAAGCATTGTACTGTTGTGTACAGAACTTGTGATGGAACAACCTGGAAATTTACTTTTGGGGTAGGTTTATAGGCTCTTACAACGTAGGTTAGAGAGATTTTAATGTACATACTCAGCATTGTCTCCACATTTCTGTGAATGTCAAGAGTTACTGTTCCACTTGGAAATTATTGGCTGGAGGTTGCTTTGGTAAATATTTACCCTGAGGTCAATAAACCTTGATACTTATCTCAGCAAAAGTCAATATGTACTTATTAGGATTACTTTTAAAAAGATCATTGATATGAGTACAAAATAGCCAGGTTCAGATGACAGTCTGCTGATAAACATCTTGAAGATGTTAAATCAAATCTGTCATGAAATGAAGAGAGGTAAGTTACTCATATCTAGAAGGTAAATTCTAGTTTGTAAAACACACCAACAACTTCATTCCAAGCATAGAAAAACGCAGAACCTAGTGCTTGCACCTCATGCATCCAGGAAGAGAGGGAATAACATAGATACTGTATGTTTACCAAATAGAAAATTTACATTGGATAGATTTTTAAATTCAGTAAAATAATAATCTGTTGCAGGATTCATACATTCAATAGTATTTATTATTGTACGTGCTTCTTATAAAGTAAAGATAGGGTAACAAAGAGACCTAAGATCATTACATATATTTGACAAATACGTGCTGTTTGCCTCCATAATGTGGCAAATACTGCATCCATAGATAGTCAGGAATACTGTGCTTACAGCCAAGAGAAAAAAGCACAGACAACTAAAAAAGTCATTGAACAGAGCTTGTTGGCATTTCTAGTGGATCTTTTATTGCTTGAAGATTTCTCAGAAGCAAGATAGGAATTCTGGTCAAAGCAAGGAGAAATAAAAAGATGAGAAATGAAGGGAATAACCCTACATTTTGTTTTCTTTTCATCAGTGGAGATCAGTAAAATGTTTGGTTGGATGAATATACAGTATCTTTGCCTCTCACTTTTCTTCAAAAAATTACAGAAAATAAGGCAAATTATTCTGATGGTTCTTATTTCTCCTTAATTCTAGAGCAAAACAGATACCAGAAATATTTACAAAGCATACAGATCCATCCTGAACAAAAGACTGAATGCTGTTTGAATCAGTAATATTTGTATTCCAGGATACCTTTTATGTTTCTAGATCACAAATGTCTAGAAGGGTAATAGTAATAATAATAATGATAGTAATAATAATATTTGATTGTATTGTATCCATTTGTTGGCTTTCTTGCAAGTCCCAAGGGAAGAAAAATAAAGAAAATACTTAGTTTTCAATGGTCCTTAGCTTCTGAAGATAGAAAATATGCTTAAGAGAAGGCCCCAAAGTAGTAACTGAGGGAAAGTACCTCTTGATATATTTGGCAATGCAGGAAAGAGGAAAAATCAGATGGAAATAATTATGTCTTTAGAAAGACAAAGATTCTTCCCAAGAACACAGGAGTCAAAAGCAGTTAAAGTCATATAAATGTAAAGGAAAAGCTTGATTTATACTGAGTGAAAAGTATGGTAAATGAAGTGGTCTGAGCCACATTTTGTGAATAGAGCATCAAAGCTGATAAAATTCTAGCTTATCTACCTGGAAGGAGAAATCATGAGGAAGAAACTTTTTAAATAATAACTGAAGGGACTGTGATAAGACATTCTAGATCTATTTAAATCTGCTTTTCAGGGTGCCTCACAAATGTGTATGTATTATGAAATGGAAATTATACTGTAGAATTTAAAAAGTAAAGTTCTGAATTTTATCAGACTCCAGAAAGTTGCAATTACATTAGAGAAGTCAGTAGCCTTAAACAGAGACCAAAAGGGTTGTAAGCAGTTTAAAATTTGGGAAAAGCCCAGGACACTATCTCTATATAATAGAAAAAAATATATCTGTAAAATACTGAGAGACTGTATACCCTAGTTACACAACGTCTTTGTTAAAGTTCTGACAAAGGTACTTCTGTAGCATCATGCACTAACTTACTGTTAGGTAACTCACAGGAAAGTAATTCCATATATATTTTTTAATTGCCACTGTCTCAAAAGTAAGAAGGAAAAATGAGAGGCAACATTCACTTTGTCCTATTTTGGGCGAGAGAAATTGCATCTCAGAAATGTCTGAGTTTTCAAATTGCCTCATTTTGTTACTTCTTTTATGCAAACTCTAGGCCACAAGCTCAGAACTACCTGTTCACCATACTGAAACCTACATTTGCTCAGGTGGATCTCCCTCTGTATAATTTAGACTGCAGACATACTTATTCCTCGGAGCCACTTTTCAGATCATACATAATGCATATTGACCTGCAAGCTTATAACCAGATCGGGACAAATAGATTACCTTTTGCCATGTTCTCTTGATACAGAGAGGGCCTTTGTCTTAGTTCCACGGCTGGTTTTTAACTTCCATTTTTTTCTCTGTGTGGCCCCTGGTGTAACAATAACTAAATGTTTTATACACAGTCTGAAATTTAATTTTCAAGCAAAGGTCTGCCTTAAAGGGAAAGGGAGTAAAGTTGGTCTTTAAAAAGCTTTTATTTGCCTAGTTAATAGAGCAACTAGCTGAAAAAAAAAGAGATCTTGTATGTCTGCTAAATGATCTGAAATTGAAGTGCAACACAAAATGACCTTATACTTAGATGACATTTTACTTCATTTTACGTAAGTTATATCTCCTCTCTGGGACAATTTTAATTTTAGCCAAGTATTGAGCTATAAAGTAGATATTTCTTAGAAATGTTATTGCTTATATTGATGAAGGCAGAAAGTCAAAGCTCAGAAGTTTCATCTCATTCCACATAAGCCACTACAAAAATGATTGTTAAGTACATATGTACTTCATCTAACAGACTAATTACTGAGCATTTCTCCTTTTCTGAAGTGATCACAGAAGGGAAAGCCTACTATTAGAATAAAATATTAATTGGCAAGGCAAATAAAATACTCTATTTATGAATTGTCTGCTTTGTGTCATAAGGTTTTTCATGTGTTTTTTACACTTCCAAGACCTCCACCTGGAAAGTAGAAAAGGTGGTTGTGAAAAGCATTGAGAGACTGCAAACTGAATTTAGGCTGAATAATAACACTCATTTAAGGAAGATAATCATTTAAGGAAAAAGAAATACAATGCCTGAGGAGGAGAGACGGCAGCTGTTTGGATGGTGGTGGTAAAAGTTTTTCTACACCTCCAATGTGGCACCTTAGTGTTTGTAAAACAACTTTTTTAGTCTATGTTTTACCCCCATAACTGGCTTATACAGGTTGGGTTGCAAAATGACAGGCTAGATGGCAGTGTGATAGGTGTGATTGATATGTCACAGACTTCGTTTGAAGTAAATGGTGATATAAATTATGGTATTCATATTCTGTTTTGGCTAAAGGAGATAATATTATGGTTTACTGAGCTCATATTTGTGTTCTGTAATACAGGCACATGCTGTAACAATCTGCTTAGACATTGTGTTTGAGTATATAGGCAAAATTTTGCCTGGGCTCCTGTGTTAAGAAACAAGATGGATGTGCTTATGCTCAAGCCTAAGGCCTTCCCGTATGGTGGCTGCCACAGAACATGAGATGCCCTGAATTAAAAAGTACATGGAGATGCCTAGCAAGATAGGAGGTTGTCAGTTCTGCACTGCTCTTGTGGATTTCCTGATTTTGGTCAACATCCAGAATAAGTACAGTTTATTTCTAACCATGCTTGAGGTTTTATTCTGAAAAATCAAGAGGCTTAAGCTTGTAAATCCTCTTAGTTGAATTTGCTTCAGGTGGAGGTTTCCTGGTTTGGTGTCTGACCATGCTGTGGAGCCAAACCCTGGCTTGGCTGTGTGGTCTGTCTGCTTTGCAGCAGCGCTTCATGTTTCGTTTTGGTTTATTCCCAACTCTTTCCAGTTTCCTAAATGTGTTCCTCACAGCTAGTAAAGCTGATGAAGCACTGTGGTAAGAATGTCTGCTTGGTTCCTGGTGGGAAGTGTTCAGCCACAAAGTATGGTGTGACCACTTTATTTCAATTATTTTTCTGGCACCCCAGATCAGCTGCAGCCAAAACAAAATAAAACAAAAACAAAACAGAAGATCTTAGACAAAATCTTTGTACAGTTGCACAACTTTTTTTTCTATTCCGATTAATAACATTTAGCTGTGTACTACGTTTAATAAAACTTGCTATATATGTCTGTTGGCATAGAGATATTACTTTGCTCATCTCTATCGGAAGCCTCTGGAAGAGCATACAGGAATTCTTGCCTTTACTATTTAAAGACTGAAGTTTGTGTTGAATTGAGTGATTTCAGTTCCTGCTGAGCTCCGGAGGAGGGGAGGCTCCTCGGCTTCTGCCCAGCCTGTGGGCAGGACTCAGTCACTGCCCCTACGCACCCACTGCCTTGACCCAGGGGAGCGAATCCCTACTGGCCTCAGCAGGAGCCTGGCAATACCCTGAGCTGCAGTTTCAGGTGAGATTAATTACCCTTTTAATAAGGAATACTTGATAATAATCCACAGTTAGATGCAGGACTGTTGCCGAATACATTATGCTGTTGTTGGATGTTTAATACATCCTTATATTTAATTACTGCCATTATTTGTATTAAATGATGCTGAGAAGCTCAAATTGGGCATGTATGCCTATGCTAGTTTTGTCATTTCCTATCTATTGGCTGCTTGACTTTGCAACCCTAGACTTCTTTTAATGTAGCTTTTACATGTGTTATTTATACCTTGGAGTAATTAGCATTATAGTTCATAAGGGAATACACAAGAATAAAGAATTCAACAAAAACTATTATCTTTAATTAAAATAACAATTCACCTAATCCAGACTTCCTCCAGCTGTATTAGCACTAATAATGCTGGTGGGAAAGGTTATGGAAGCATAATAGCAATATATGCATTGAAACTGCTAAACAAAAATAGATGAGTCAGTTTCAGTTAACTCTAGTAAAATAATTAGCATTTGTTGTAGGAAAAAAAAAAAAAGGACAAAAATCAATAGGGAAGAAAAATATTTACAATATCCAGGTAGGACTGAAAAATAAAATAAAATGAAAAACTTTAGAAAAATGCACTTTCAAGTGTCTTTGAGAAATGAATCAGAAAAAAGGAAACAGCCATTGAATGCTCAGAAATTCAATGTGGTGAAAAGGAAAATCTTTAGGAATAATTAAGGTGGATAAAATCTCCTTGCATTGTAAACAGCAGAAACAAAACTTTAATCACAGTAGGAGCCAAGCTTGATAAGACAAAGACACCAGTAACAGTCACAAATAAATCATTCCTGTGCTCTGATTTCACTGTCACTCCATGGATAAAATTCTTTTTTTACTGAGAAATTTGTGTGTGTGGGGACTGCACAATTCTGCTGGATGCTTTTGGAGTGTTTTTACTAATGCAGGGTAAGGAACATCTAGAAGCCTGGATGTAAAATGCAACTCAGTGGCTTAAATGAAAATAGACCGGATATATCTTGCTAGGAATTTCCCTTCACCCCTGCAATGACAATTTTGATAAATTTTGGTATGAGGAAATCAGGGATGGTCTTGAAAAACTTCGCTGATTTATTATTATTTTTTTTTAAGGAGAATATATTGGGCAAAAATGTTTCATAGCAAATGTAACACGTACGGCTCAGGGAGTATGTTCCAAAGAAAATCTATTCAAGCAAAAAGCATCAAAGCGTTCAAGCAAGACCTTGAATGAGTTATTAAACAGTAAATAGTCTGGAAATGAAGGAAGAAAAATAGATATGAAAGGGAAGGCAGTGAATGTGATGAGTCTTCTGCAGAAACTGTTTTTTCTCTTGGCCTGCAATTTAGATGTGAATTTATTCTGCATTGCACATATTATTTATATCTGTTCTTGCCACCTTTTTATCTCATGATTTTGGGTTTGGAGTAACTTTAATGGGAGCAAGAAACAAGACTTAGCATAAAATAAAGATGTGATCCTGAGAGGCAGTCCATGGTTATAGGGGTTTGGCCCCTGTAAGGATCAAGTCCTGAAATATGAAAGGTCATAACAGTTGCTGATTGCCTTCTGGATTTTTCCCTAAATTATTACCTTTAAATGCCTCAAATTTAAATGGAAAGTGTCATTTTCCCCCAAGTAAGCTATTTCTCTTTAGCCATTAATTGGAGAAAGAATACTGTGATTCATCTGTTATTCTGCTCAATTTCTGCAGGTTATGTAGCAAAGTTTAGTGACTTTTTTCCAGTTCACTGATTTCTCTACAAATACAATATTTTGGGGTAATTATTTCAGTAGCTAAAGATCATTTAAAGTATGAGTTTGCTATTGATACACATATGCAGAAAAAGCATAGTTTAGTTAGAGCGCAAGTAGAAAGGGTATTGATTACAAAGCATTTCATCTGTACTTTATCAATATGAATCCAGCCAAGCACTGTAATAACTTAAAGCTTTAGGATGACCATTTGTCAGCCTATCCAGCGTTGTTTAGGAGATTAGTCTTTTTTTCAAACAGCTTGGGAGCAAGGGTCAGAACTGAGGTCTTTTGTCTACAGTTTCTATCTTAGCTTTCTCGCTGTTGAAAAGTCTCCATTTTCATCAGGACTTGCAGCCAGACATTGCAATTCAGAATCATTGGTCTAAAACTGACCTCTTAAAACTCTGGGAGTGGGTGAAAAAGAAAGATGTTGGCTGAAAAAGATTTTCAACTGGAAAAGGAAAGTTTTCCAGTAGAAAAACAAGAAAAAATGAACCTTTTGTTCCAAAGGAAGTTTGCAGGACTGTTGCATTTTTGTCTGATAAATAGACAAATTAATAGCATGGAAGGTTTTCAGGCTCCAAGACCATGCTATAATCAACTAACCTAAACTCCTGGGTAACACAGGCCATATGTTTTACTCAAGTGAGTTCAGGCTGAGATAAGGTATACCTTTTAGAGAAGGATCCTGTGAAATTTTTCATTTCTAGTAACATGTTATTTATCACAGAACAGGAAAATTGTTCCAAGGGTAAATCATCCTCCCTATATAAACTATACACTACATATCTGAACTGATTGTCCAGATTCAGTTTCCTGTTTGCCAGACAGAAGGACCCCTCTGGATTAAATCTGTGTTTGACACAATGGGTTGGGTCTTGGGCTATGAGCAAATAATTTTTGTTCTTAAATACCTTTAATATCTTTCTCTCAGAGTGGTCAGGCACTGGAATGGCTTGCCCAGGGAGGTGGTGGAGTCACCATCCCTTGTGATGTTCAAGAAGCTCCTGGACAAGGTTCTACAAGATATTATTTAATAGCTTAGTGGGTAGTATTGGTGATAGGAGGATGGTTGGATTTGCTGATCTTGTAGGTCCTTTCCAACCTTGTGTTTCTATGAATTCTATTAATACCTTATACTATTTTCATGTGAACCATGTTTTCCAACTCCTTCGTCATTCTTCTGGTTCTTTTCCAAACTCATTCTGTCTCTTCAACATCTGTCTTGAACTGTGGCATCAAAGCTGGACACAGCATTTCAGGACCAAACACTAAGGTAAACACTTGTTAGCCCATTCAGTATTTTCACGTACACAGATCACATTCATTCATTTAGCAGAGCATCTTACTCAAATGCATGTTTAGCTGAAAGCCCTGCAGTATCCCCAAGCTCTTTTCATATTTGCTCTTCCTGAGGAGTGAGCCCTTTTGCTTACCAGTATGGTCTCTATCTGTCCTTGCCAGAGTTGGTGGGTTTTTTGTGCTAGTTCCTAAAGCAATATGACCTACTCTATACTGCTGGCTCTGTGTCTCCATTATTTAGCCACTCCTTCAATCTCCGTCCCATCTGCCAGCTTCAGTAGTAATGATTTTATGTTTTCTTGCATATTGGAGATAAAACGTAAAAAAGAGTAGGGCTAAGAACTAATGACTTTAGGTTCCCACTGGAAACACGTATTCAAGGACAATTCCCTAATGGTTGATCAATTACTCATACTTTAATCCTTTCAATTTGATGTCATGTTGATTTTTATATCATTCAAGTTAATCAAAACATCATGTAGTAAGCATCATCCAAAGTAGCTTTTAGAAGTCTATTATACCATCGTTGTTACTTTTAGCAACTTGAAACCCCATAAAAAATCAAATTAGTTTGACAAAATCTGCTTGCTGTAAGCCCATGTTGATTGGCGGTAATTATATTAGCCATCTTTATTTCCTTATTAATCAAGTCCCTCTCAGCCATTTCATTATTTTTTCTGGGATCACTGTCAGGCTGACAAGCCTTTAATTACCTGAGCTGTCTGAATACGACCTATTGAAAACACTGGCACAACGGGAGTTTTGTTGTAGTTGTCTGCAAGCTTACATCCTCACATACGAAGAAGAGTATTAATGGCACAAGCTTCTCTTTTGACATTCTTGGTTGCATGTGGAACATGTTATTGAAAATGATGAAAAAAATGAGAACATACAGCTTAGTTATTCATGGGATATCTTTAGAGGATAACCAAAATACATAGCAAACTTCACATTGGATGAGCAAGTAAAAATAATTAACAGATGTTAGCAGTCTAAAAGATAGCATGTGGCTTGAATGAAAAACATTTTTCTGTTTGCAGAGGATTTTAATATTACCTCTATCATATGGAAATATGAGAGACTTGATACGTGGGGACATAAAAGTAACATTTATAAATTATTACTTTCTGAATATTTCTCTACTTATGTTTGGGCCTGTCAGACAATATTTTTATCAGTCAGTCATCAAAAATATAAACAAAATGGAAAATTGCTGAAGTTCTGAGCCTGAGAAACTTTACTACAAGTCTTTGCTTACATATTCCACTTCTTAAATATCAAACTCTTGCTCCAAATTAGAGTTCTTTTGTGGTGTCTGATAGAAGTAAAAAATGCAGTTTTTATTACGTTTATTCCTAATTAATAGATAAAGAGTTCCAAGCCCAACATCCTCAAAGAGAGGTCCCACTTTCTTCCCTTCCCATTCTCCTGGCCGCAGCATCCTCATTAGTGGCATATTGTTAGCTCAGCTGCTTGACAAGGGCATCCAACAGCAGGCACCAGGGTTGTGAAGGGCTTCAAAGGTCGGCATCCCACAATTTTGCCTATGCTTACATTGTTTTTCTCTGACAGTGACAGTGGACAGTAAGCAGGTCTGAACCAGCACGTTGTGGCAGTTGCTTCATCTGAATGGATGTCAGTTTAAAGCAAGGAGCTTTCCTGCTTTGCTGGAAACTCTGAGACTAGAAGAAAAATCAGAAGAAGAAGAGCAGGACCTTGAGGGATGTGTGTTGCTCTTTTTTGCAGACCCATAGAAATCAGGCTAAAAAGGTGAAAAAACTCTACAGCTGTGTAGCCACTTTACTGGAGACTTCCATGGAAGTGTCTGGCATGGGGCAGGACTGCAGCAACCTTCACTGCTCAGACAGCATGGAGGTGAGGTCAGAACAGAGCCAAAATGTTGGGTTGTGTTTTTTTCAGTCTTTTGTGAATTCTTTCCATCCGTGAGCTGGGAGCTGAAGCCATACAATGGGAAGCAAACCCTGCTTTACTGAGGGGGAGGAAATGCAGAAGCAGAACTCTGTGAGGGCATCTTCTGTCCTTCTGCTATCTCTGCACACTTTGTTTTGCAGATAGAGGAGTTTATCTTGGTCTTGATGCATTTCCAAAGGAATGTGAATGCTGGTAGAATAATTACCGAGTTATGTTTTAAATTTCCCTGGGGACAGTACTGTTGCTGTCACATCTGGAAGCCCAACCTGTGCCAGAGGATGTCCATTCAGCAGCACCTCCATACCTGTCCACTTCTCTGGGGATGCAGAGCAATCAGAAAACAGACAGTGGAAAGGAAATTGGTTTTCTGAGACTGTTCCACCTTCTACAGTACCAATCGCTGCAATTAAAGCAGTGCTTCCGTAATACTAATTGTTTGGGGATGGGAAGGTTTTGAACTTTCCAGATTGCTGCCAGTGGGCTGATTCCTGGGCACGCTTCATGGCCATGGAGCCATCGTAGAGGGATGGGGAGGAATGTGTGCCCCCATCCAAGAGCAGACACCCAAAATCCTTGGGGAGAATCTTTTTGCCCTTGCTCTGGGTGACAAGACCGGTTCGTGCCACTCTCCTGTGCAGAGCCAAAGATTTGGGGGTAGCAGGAAAAAAAACAATATGACTCAGACAAAGCATTGGAGAAGAACAGTGTTAATTAATGGATCAATTTTATGATGAAAGTACCTCAATGCTCTGGCACTTACAAACATGAAAATATTCATTATTTGATCCATACCAGCAATGAAGCACTGAGCTTTAACAAACAAGGAGTGGCATTTTTTACTCTCAGGTTACTAAAACCTGATTTTTATCACATACTACCTAAAAAGCTGTAATTTTAGAACTTCAGTCCTTGGTGTTGACCTTACAGTTGATGTGAGCAGACTGCAATGTCACCCTGGCCTGTATTAGCTGCCGTGTGAAGGAACAGTTGGTCAAAGTCAGAGGGGAAGAAAAAACTCTCAAAAATCATATATTAAAAGTCCTATCTTTGCTTCCCGACATGCTGTTATCTTTGAGGTAGAGGTTCTTGTTGCTGCTTCCTGGCCTGTATCGCTACTTCTCCCTTGCAGCCACTATTACTTAACCATGACATTGAAGAATCCTTCTTGCTTAGGAAGAGGTTTTATCTTGGTGATGCTGATTTACAGTGCAAGATTGCTGTGCTTTTCCCTGTACTAAACATAGACAAATGTATATTTTTAGGCACCTTTATTTTAGAACGTTCATTTCTATATAAAACCAAGTTTTAATTCCTAATTAGTTCTGAGGTTTTCTCACACCTTTTACATCCTGCCCATTATTTTTATTTCATAAATGAAATGTGCTCCTGGACAGACATTTGCACAGATGGTATATCGTAATGGGCTTTGTACCAGCCTGGTATGCTGTTGCCCATAATAGTTCACTTTCAGTTTTGAAATTCAGAGGTAGCAACATTTTAGCGTGGCTGGTCACATATAGTGACATTGGAATACTGTAAAGTTTATTACTATACTCAGCACTCTTTAAATTAGATTTATTGGTTATGTCATTTGGGGATTTAGGCTACCCACTTAACATTTATTTGTATACACCACAAAATGCGCAAATTGCTTGTGTTTGTGAAGTAGCATATTCTCAGAATGGGACAGATTCTGTGTGGTTATAGCCAAACACAGCATTTTTGCTTGTGCATTTCGAGTAAAGTTTGTGCTCATGCAAAATACTATATTAAGATCCTAATTCAACAGCTTTGGAAATCTGCTTTTGGTTTGGATTTCTAGTGCCACTCCTTATATCCCATGTTCTCCATTTGCTTACAGACCTTCATTGTTGAAGGAGCCAGTCCTGCACATCCAGAATTTACCAGGGATAAAGGAAGAAGGGAGTGATGCTGCTTTTCACACCCTGATTCCCTGCTATGTTTTGAGCCAGTATTTCTTTCTCTCCATAAATATTCAAAAGCAGAGGGAAACTCCTTATCTCTGAAATTGTTTGTCAAGCCATCAAAATGTACAGGATGTATGAAGGAATCTTTTACAAAAGTTTTCTTCTGCATAATTCCCCTATCTAATTTCTGGTCTTATCAGATCTTTCTGCTGACTTATGCTGCGGTGATCGTGTAATCCTACAAAATGCTTACAAAAGCTGCCGTTTCAGTTTATTGCAGAGAAATGTTTAGAGTATATTATGTTTGATACCAGGACTGATCACAGTTCTAATGAAAGGAAATCAGAAGTTGAGTGATTTGTTTCAGTTGCCTGTGAAAATGGTTATCTGATTTAGAAACTGCTCTCTGGAACCAAATCCAGTCTGTTTTACTGAGCGCTTCCTGCAACGACTCCAGTGAGGTTACCTGCCGAAACAGTAGGACAGAAGGGTAGGACCTGGCCCTAAATACCAGGAAGAGCCGCCACAGTTTGATAACCAAGGGTAATTTCCATCTGCCCCTTCCCTCTGACATGTACTGCAGAGCAAGCAACGTGCTGGTTGGTGCCCAGGAGCTGCCTCCTTGCCGCATGGCGCAGCGGTGGCGGTACGGGGGCAGTCGGTGGCCCTACGCCGAGTGCTGCAGGGCTGTGGGGTCTGGCAGCAGATCTGCGGGGCCTGGTGGATGTGTCTTTGCCTTCATGCGTGTAAGTGCCTCTTCACACAGATGAAATCAGAGCAATGACTCCTCTGTCTTCACGCTCACTGGTCTGGAAACTGGGCTCATAGCTTTCTCCAAGCGATTCTTCTTAGAAAGCCCGTAGTTTTTTATGAAGATATCCAATAAAGTTAATGCACTGAGAGGTCAAATGATCAATAAATTAATTTTCACTTTCTTATCAACTTCTGTTGGTAGCAAGAAAACACTTCCGTGCAGGCCAGATCTTGAAAAGCTGTTTTTGATTTTACTAGGAAAGGATGTGAAGTTCAGAGCCCCCAGATAGGCATACTTCTGATGATATTACCTGGTTTTAGGGGCTAGGAGAAGGCTACGAAAGGAAGCAGGGTGGTGTCATGTCTACCAGGGCCATAATCCAATACTCCTCAAATGAGAAAGAATGTTATGGTTGGGAAAATATGTTTGATTTCTAAGTTGCCTTCAAAAAAATATAAAAAATAAAGTGAAAAAATGAACACCAGCCCATTATCATAATTCAGGGTAGCACCACACAAGGCTTGCATTCTTGCTTCTTAGTTATTTTGGGAAAACCAGCTTCTGCAGAGCAGGATGACCCCAGCATCCCTGCAGATCGGACAGATTCTCCTGCAGCCCTACTGGTGCTAACGTGCTCGGGGCTACAGCCCCAGCGCCACGCGGGATCAGACCTACCAGTGGAGGCAACTTCTAGGTGCTCTTTCCTGGTGTATTTGTCACTGCACAGGTGGGATGTGATACAGAATGGCTGATGGAGCAAATAAGGTGATGTATACTTTCAGTAGACTTCATAAATGTGAGAAAATGCAGTAAAATTCATCTCCTCTTATTGCTGTTACCATCCCTTCACCCACTGCAGGATGACACTTTTTGGGTACAGTCCAGACCATCACTGGAGTGCTGACCCCACCTGCTGCACGTCATGCATGTAAGTGGGTGGCTCAGAGGGATCCCAGCCAGGAAGGCTTTGTGGCACAATGCTGGGAACATGGTGCAGAGCTGCTCGGAGGTGCAGGGCTCTGCAGCAGAGAGGCACTCGTCTGTGCAGACATCCTTGTCCGGATGGTGAAGCAGACTGCTCATTCTGACCTCCAAGTCCTGACAGCAAATAGCCCTGCATCCAGTTTGCTCTCATTTGTTAAGAAAATCTCTTCATTCCTCTGGTTGCCATCGCAAGTATGAGTCTGTGTACGTTTTACACAGGCTGCCCTACGAGAGACTGAGTACTAGAAGAGAAAAGGATGGAGAGATATGGGTTTATGACCAGACGTAGATGTTGCAGTTCTGAAAAACACTGCAGAAGCAATCAGTGTATTTTTTTTACCTCTGTTTCACCTTCCTCCTTAGTGTTTAGTCTTGCTGCCAATAGATCTAATTGAATGGAAACCTGTGATGGACATTAAACATTCAAAACACATGCTGGTCACAGTAAAATAACCACTACCTTTAATGGGAATTTTGTATGCCTATCAAGTGAGGGATTCACCTCTTTGCTTTTAATTCCACATCATTTAGAATTACGGAATGAATAGGGGTGCAAGTATCTTTGCTTGTTTTTATCCCTCTAACGTACAAAAGATCAAATCATAATTAAGGAGAAATAATTATCAGTCCGTCCTCCTGCAGTTTTCCTTTCTGTGTTCCACTGAAATGGTTCTGCATACATAGATGGAGATACCAGTATTTTATGAGCAGATTCTGGTTTTTAATCTTGCAGCAGGTCTGTCTTGTTCAGTGGCAGGCTCATAAAATAATAAATATGATGGCTCCATAATCACCCTGTTTTGCAAACATGTACTACTATTTAGCTGATAATGCAAAACACTTTTCAGAAGCAGTCATCAAATAAGCATTTATTTAGGCACATATTTTGAAAAATGTGGGTTATTTATCTAATGGACTGACATTTCTTGTTGGACCACAGCACAGAGCAAGTTTGCTGTCATCCAGCCAGCTCGTAACTTCGAACCACTGATGGTAAGATGGGGTGCACAAGGGACAGCAGGCCTTCAGAGCATGCACATGTGAAGACCACCCTTGTTGTTACTTTAGCAGTGTGCCATCACTCTTGATAGGACAACCCATTCACTCTCTGCAATGGTCCTGCCTATCCCTGAGCTTACAAGCATGCCTGGCTATATTACAGTCCTTCCATACGACAGTCCTCCTGCTTCTTGTCAGCATATGCCAATCCCAGCTTTGAAACAAAAAGTGTTTGTGCCTTTCCCTCCTCCAGGAACTTACTTGCCAGTGACTGTGAAAACAATGCCTGCATCCTAATCTGCCCTCGTTCACATCATGGCATCCACAAGCAGACTGCGCCTCATCAAGTCCTACCTGCTGTCTGTCTGTGGCAAGTGCTTGAAGTAATGATGATTTACAGAAAGGGCTCCTCCTCGCAGCTCCAAGATCATTCCGTAATAGGAGCTATAACACATTAGGCTTCTATTGTCTTGTAGTCGCTGTACTGAAAGAGTACAAATTATTCTGAAAAATAGTTTTAAAAAATTGGATTGTCACTGGCAATCATGTATGCCAGTTTTAAGCTTGCAACGAATGTTTGTGATTGAGCTGGAAAGGATTTGAAAGGCTATGTGTACAACACAGGCACAGAAAGGCCTCCAAAGCAGCAGCAGGGGTGTGGGGGTCCCCTCATACAGCAAGGATTACCGAAGTGGCCTGCTCCGGCTTGGAGTACGGCAGTGACATTTCCTTTATGAAAGGCAAGCCATTTATTGTTTTAAAAGAAAGTATTGGGTCAGTTCTGTTTACTGGGAGGAAGAGGGATGTCGGACCCAGGGGGTGTTCGCAGAGGGTTTGACGTTGCAGATGTGCCTTCTCAGGCTTATTTAGTGCTCTCAGGCCAGCTGGGGCTGTGATGGAGATACTGAAGGAGTGCACAGTGACCTGGTGCCCGGCTAATCAAAGAGAGGCAAAGGGGGAAGAAGCTCGTCTTGTCCTTTAAAACCTTTTAGGTGACAGTTCATGAGAGAGGGTTCAGATCAATTCTCAAGCTGCAATTTCGGTTTGCAAAGGTACAGGATTATTAAAGGAGGTTTGCTTTTGTTCTTTGTGAAACAAGCATATTTAATATAGGAAGAAAAAGTTGAAATTCTCTGGACCATGAAATGAAAATTCCAAATGGTATTTCAGGACAGAATTGTGCTTTGGATAGTGTACAGCCAGGGGATCGTGCTGCAGTCCTCCTAGGTCCCACAGCTGGACACCTGCAGTGGCCACAAGCACTCCTCTGCTCCTCCAGCTGGCAAAGATATTGTTGCCTGTGCCACTGAAAAAGAAACCTCAGAGTGTTTCATCATGCTAGAAGGAGAGCATCACAATGCTTTCTTCTTTTGATTATCCAGGAAACGCTGGGAAGGCTGGTGGAAAGCCAGCAACAGTGGGCACAGAAGCAGGGTCAGGAGTCAGCAGGTTAACGTGGGGCTGCCTGGTGCATTGGCTCACACAGAGAGGCAAGTGCTGGGGGGTTCAGCAGGATTTCAGTCTTCATGCCTGCTTACAGTTGGCTCCAGCTGTGCATACGGTGTGGTTTTTTGTTCAGTTAGTGAGCTAAGGTGAAGAGAGCATCTAACACCGTTGTGCTCTAGCTGCCTTTAGCACATCTGCTGTTGGAATGAAACCAGATAAGATCTTCATAAAAAAAAAAAAAAAGATTTTTGAAAGTAGTTCTCTTCTTGTGGGATCCCCACAGCCTCAGTTATCTTGTACATCACAATTAAAAGAGCACTCTGGAAAAATTAGAAAGAGGTGGGAGCAAAATCTCTGCTGGAGCACATCTAAGGCAAGAGCATTTCCTTCCAGCAAGAGCCACACAAAGGCCAACCTGTAATGTCAAGGAGCAGAATATGCTTTTGCCACTCCATTAAAAATTATTGCTAAGTTTTTTATAGCCTAATTTCCATAATATCCATGTGCCTCACAATCTCTATTTGCTATGAAAACGGCAGAACAGATAGGGTTTGGTACAACCTTTGATTTCATAATTCTGTGATCACCGTATTTAGTACTTCTGGTCCATACTGCTAACGCAAGAATTATATTTCAGAGATGCAGAATAGCAAGTAAAGTTTCTTATTTTCCAGGCATGTTTTATTCTTAATCAAAGCAAGGACAAATAGTCTATCAAAATTCCTGCCCTGCATCACCTGAGCAGAGAAATCAGAATGAATGATGTGCTGATGATGAATAGGCCTATTACCTTGTAAATTGTACTGTATAGTACCTCTCATAACAACACAAGATGCTGATGCATTTTTTTGAATTGATGATTTAATACCGATTATGTTATTTTAGTTCTCATTTTGAAGGCAATATGGACAAGAAGACATGTACCTGATATATATATTGAAGTTAAGGTTGAAAAGCTTGTTTCATATAACCATGTGAAAATGATCCATACTTTATTTTAGTAACAGCAATAATAATAATGGTCTATAAGTTACACTTTTCTGGTATCAAGTTTGGAAAATTTCAAATAAAGCTACTTTTTTGTCACTGTGGAATAGTGCCTAGTTAATGGACAGTAGAGAATTTTCAGGGTTATGAAATCAAAGATAAAAGTTGAAGATCCATACTAAAGTTTTGCCATCTCCAGGATGTTGAATACCCCCCATTTTGGGATTCCATTGTTGCAAATCTTTATAGAATGAATGCTAATAATCCTTTCTATAGATTAATTAGAGACAATTTGTTCCACTTAGGTCACTTGGGTGTGAGGCAGAACCAGCTAACTTGCTGCACTTGGCATAGGGAAGAAATGACCAAACTGATTGAGATGATATTTGATGAAGGCAAGGGATTTTGCTCCTTCAGAAAATAAAACAACAATAAAAAACTCCTTCATATGGATTCATGGGATTTTTTTAGCTGCAAGTTCAATCTGCAAGAGGGTCAGATGGAAAAGTCCCACCATATATCAGGACTTTCTGCTCAAGTCCTCAGTGGAGTTCAGGTACCAAAGAGGTGCTCTGAAGTGACTTCACCCCCCAGGTCGCAGGCAGTTGTCACATGCAACTTCTTCCATGCCTGTATATCCTTCTGTCTTAAAAGTATTTGGCTTAGTGGCCTCACTACTATTTTTGGTATAAATAAGTTAGCAATCCACCTATACCTGTTTGTTTTCTTAGTGCCCTCTAGTTTAACCAGCTATTTTTCCTTCCTGATACTAAATATGCACATTCTTACTTCACTGGTGTATTTAAACTGAATTATCATATCTGATCTCTGCTCACTGTTTTTAACCCAAGAAACCATTTTTCTTTTTTGTCTCTTCATGTTGGTTAATCTTCCATATCATCATAAAAAGTTGGACTTGGTGCTTAGGGACATGGTTTAGTGGGTGACATTGGTATAGGGTGATGGTTGGACCAGATGATCTTGGAGGTCTTTTCCAACCCTAACAATCCTGTTTCTATTATCTCTGTTCTTGTTCCTCTTTGAAATCACCTTTCTTAAACATGGTGTATTTTCACACACAGTATTGTGGGGAGGTCTCACCATTTCTTTGTGTAAGGCTCTTAATGCTTCCCCTGTGGAAATATTTCGGGCACATTCTAGGATACCATTTACCATTCCTACCTCATAATGTTGGTTTGCACTGATTCTGTGATCAGCCAGTGCTTCTGGATACCTAGAAGTGTCTGTCTAGATATCAGATGAGCTCTACACATTTCCAAATGATGAGCTCTCTGCTTATACCAGAAATGCTCATTATGAGTCCCTAGATGTCGGCCCTTGCACTTTGCACAATTGATTTCCACCCATTACTATTAGTTCAGACCTCAAGGTCATCTGGTTATTGCTGTGTGTAATCCCAGTTCTCTTCTGATGAATTGACAGTTCCTCCTAAGTAGGTATCATCAGCAAATTATTACCGCAGTCCTTCTTTTGGTTACAGTCTTTAATGAGATTGATCCCCAGAATTAATCTTTGAGGAAATCCTCTGGTAACCCTTCTCCAATGCAGTAACTGTTTTAGCATCATGCTCCAAATTTGTCTTACTTACAGAATCTTAACTGAGAATGTGGTTACAAAAGCTGTTTTTACTTTTGTGTTACAAGCATGCTACCACCTAGGCCTCATGGCTGTTGAGGAATAGAAATGTCCTTCAAAGCCCTTGTCGCCTCTGGTCTGTCTGGGCCTGACTCCTCTTGGCCTGACCTCTAGGGCTAAAGAACACCCTTCCATGCCACAGGGACCTCAGGGATTCCTGCCGGAGCTGCCAATAGTCTGAACTCCCTGTTCAGTGCCCACACACACCGCTGCATGCGCTGCTTGTCCACGAGTGCTCACGGTGACCTTGGCCTGGGACAAGCTGTGGAACTTCCTAGCATGGAGGTGCCCAAGAATGTGGAGGGCCTTAGGGTTTTATTGATGCAGCTTCTATGTGCAGTACATCCCTGGCTGCTAGCAGGTCCTTTATCTGTTCCCAAACACAGCTTTGGGCTGTGTTTGGAGCTGCAGTTGGTCTAAAAAGTCAGTGTAGAAAGCACAAGAGCTGGGTACCTTGCATAGTGTGCTTAGGTTTGCTCTCCGGTCTCATTGCAAAGGCACAACCAGTGTCTGCCAGAACTTACCAGACCCTTTTCAGATATTGCCTGCCTGTTTGTGGCAGTGCCTGACGAAGACCAGCTGCCCCTCCTTGGCTCCTTCCCCACTGTGTTGGCAGTCTGCAAAGCAAGTCTGCATCGATGATTTTGGGGATTGCAATAGGATTCTGTACCCCAGCCCATCCTTCCCCAGCCAGGCACTGCTAACTGCTAGCACTTCTTTCCCGTTCCTGTTTGCTCCTCCAGAAGATTCATCCGTAGTGTAAACACTTACATTCTGTTGTAACTTCAATGCACTGTAAATATCAAGATTGACTTAAAGTCAACACATTTTGCCACAAATAGAGTGCATTTCATCACAAGTATATAATTAACTTTTTTTCTAATTAGTTATTGGCCGCTTGCCAAATTAATTCAGTCACAATATGTATTGTTATTTAAGATGGTACCAAGCAAATTACTGGTTTGTCAACTAATTGAAAATGTTCAAATGTCACAGCTTCAGCAGTTTGCAGGTTCCATTCGGAGGCAGGCTAGAACACTTCTGCAATAAGTTAAAGAAAAAAACAGTTTTTCCAGTAGTTTTCATGTGATCACCATCATTATTTGGTAAATAATGCTGCTCACACAAATTATAGGCACCATATCAGCACCATAGGATTGATACCATCCTCAGAAAGTAGGACCTAAGCCTGTAGTTGGGTAAAGCTTGATCCTGGAGTAACTGGCTTTGATGAAGTTAGCATAAGGGTGGTTTTCAGCCTTCTCCTTATATACTCAGAGTACTTTCAGCACAACACGACACGCCGTGTGCTTTTGCACAATAATGAATGCTATTGCCGGACGGAGAATGATTGACTTTTGGTTAATAAAAAATATGAATGAAATTGGTGCGTGTGAAACAATTTCATTATTTGGAAATAATAATTTGATTAGGCTTGGAACAAGCCCCATTAAGCGCTTTGCCAGGAAGCACAGGGCTTTCCCATTGCTGGTTTGCTGCCACGCTTGGAGCTCAGGACACTGGCTTCCCTGTCAGCCCCGGCTGGCGTGCCATCCTTGTGCGGTGGCACCTCAAACGCTGGTGTGAGCGCACAAAGGAGACACCTGGGAGCATCGCCTTGTGTTTGGATCCCAGTGCCACACTTCTGCCGGGAGCACCAAACCTGATGCTGTTCCCACAGAAGGGTTGCTAAAATTGTCATCTGGTTTTGGCAGGAGCCGAGCTGACGCCACCAGCTGACGTAAGGTTTCGGGCTGGTGGATGTGTGTGCGTGGTGGAGGCACCAGGAGGTGCAGATGCAGTTGGTGGTGTTGGCAATGAGGAGCTGCTGGCACAGCTGGGAACATGGATGGGGAAGGGAAGGAGAGCATTGGTGTAGCTTGGTGACAACCAACACCCAGCGTTAAATACAGCAGTGCCGAGCCCTGTTGCTGCCTGCAGCAGAGTGGTCACAGCCAAGCTGGGTGACAACTCCCCCCTGTGTCATTCCCATTTGCCCTTCCCCTTCTCAGGGATGTGCTCATCAGAAGATCAGGAGATTTTTGTCAGCTTCTTATCCCTTCCTGTCTTGCCTGCTCAAGTTTCATAATGCTCTTGAACATGGACTCTAAACTGGCCACCCTGGGGGAGCCTGAGGGAAAATGTTGAATTGTTTCTCTCCGGCTGCACTGAATGCAATGCGTGGCCCCACCAGAACCTGCACACCTATCGCTGTGGTGCAGGCAGAGGATTTCACCTGTAAGGAGAAGCTTTTACTGCTTAGACCCTTCAGTGGGACTTGCAGCAATCATCGGCCTTTAGTTTTCCCATCATCCTGGAACCTTCAAAAAGGTTTTCCTGAAAGAGGGTTGTCCTGGTTTCAGTTAGGACAGAGTTATTTTTTCCTCCTAGTAGCTGGTAGGGTGCTATGTTTTGGATTAGGATGAGAAGAGTGCTGATAACATGCTGATGTTTTAATTGCTGCAGAGCAGTGCTTACACTAAGCCAAGGACTTTTCAGCTCCTCGCTCTGTCCTGCCAGCGGGCAGGCTGGGGGGGCAGCAAGAGCTGGGAGGGGACAGCCCCAGGACAGCTGACCCAAAGTGGCCAAAGGGGTATTCCATACCATCTGGGGTCATGCTGAACAATATATAGGGGTGGCTAGCTGGGGTGGGGGGCTGGCTGCTCGGGGTTGGGCTGGGCATCGGTCAGCAGGTGGTGAGCAATTGCATTGTGCATCACTTGTTTGTACATATTATTATTATTATTATTATTTTCTATTTTAATAAACTGTCTTTATCCCAACCCACAGGCTTCACTTTCCCATTTCTCTCCCCCATCCCAGAGAGGGAGGGGGGAGGGTGAGCGAACGGCTGTGTGGTGTTTAGCTGATGGCCGGGTTAAACCACCACAAGGGTACAAAGAGGTTGTTGGTTGTGATGGGGCTGTTACAGAAATAACTTTTTTGACTTCTGCTCATGTTAAATTAGAGGGCAACAGAGAAAAAAGGTTACTCACTGGTTGTGAAGCTGTATTTTCTTACATATCCCTCCTTCCTACTTCCTCAGTTGGGATGTGTTGACGTGGCCACTTTAGCAGCCAGCACATGAGACACCCTTTCCTTCTCATTCAGTTTCCAAGTCGTAGTTCCCCATGCCTGGTCTGTCTTCACGTGGGCTCGCTCTGGGTCTATGGGTCAGAGTTCGGTCTATGGGTCGCAAACTCACAGCTTTCATTGCCACTTATTGTAAAAGGACAGAAAAATCTGAGCAAAGGCTGGCACCACAAGGTATCCAGGCAAATCAGAAACAGCAGCCTGAGCCTCTTGCTGACTCAGGGGCTGCACACTGCCGTGCGGGAGACGGCCCCAAAGGTATCAGCTGGCTTGGTAGGAGAGGACCTGGTGTGCACTGGGGCTGGAGTTCTTGCTTGACCAGGAGGTTAATTGCTGCTATTTTGATGTGGTATGTTGTGCCAGTTCTGTCTAATTTAGTTTTTTAACTGTAATAGAACATAGGCATTTTTTTTTGGTTGAGTTAGTCTAAATCTGAATAAACAGACTAAAACACTGAGAGCATCATTTGGCTGCAGTAATCGCTGTGTGCCGTAGCCACACGTCAGAGTTTCAGTGTTGAGCCTGGAGGCTTTGTGCTATGCTGTAAGCACATCTATTGCAAAACTGAACGTTTAAAATTGCACTGGTTTAAATGCAGAGCATCCCAAAGGGGTGGGTTCTGGTCTCTGCTGTCTCCATGTGGTTTCATGATAACCCACTGTTCAACAGCCCCAGTCTCTGGACTCTGGCTTCCATCCCAGAGTAAGCCCCCTGATTTCCTCTAGCACAGAGGAGAGGGGTGACACATCTGAGATGCTCCTGAGTGGAGCCTGTGTGGATGGAGGATGGCAAGCCCCTCATCTCATCTGGGAAGACAGGAGGTTGTGCAGGGGTTAGCAAAAGTAGCTGGCTCTGTGTTTTCTGGTAAAGAGGAGAGCTTTTTGCTAAAGCAGAGATCAGATAAACTGTATCCCCAAAATGTCTTTCTCTCTGTTGACTGTTTTAGGCCTAGTATGATTTACGCAGGCATGGAATATGTGGTAGATGACCCTGCTGGCAGGGGAGTAGGACCAGATGATCTCCAGAGCTCCCTTCCAACCCCAACCGTTCTGTGATTCTGTGAGTTAGGTGAGATGAAAACATCCCTGTTTTGTAATGGCATTGTGGATATGATAGAAATACTGCATCTGCCTTACATCTTGCTTTTCAAGTATAAACTGTAAGCCTTTCAGAACAGAGTCCATCTCTTAGACCCCTAGGTACAGCATCTTGCACAGTGAGTCCCTGAGTTTTTTGAAGTCTCAAAAGATGCCCCCCCCCTTTCTGTGTTACAGCTTCATCTATTTTGTCACTTCTCTGTGAAGGCTAATATTATCAATATATCACAAGTGATATATTGCACATTTGCATTCTGTTAATGAACATGACAGTCTTTAGCCATAAAGAAGTCAGGTTTAAAATGTTTAGCAAATGTTTTTTTAAGCTAATGTACTGCAGTGCTCCCTTTGAAGTTAGCCAACACAGCATACATTAAGTATCGAAGTGCTCTGGACCGAACAAAACAATATGTCAACGTTACGCAGCAGCTGAATGCTAGATGCATATTAGATGCCCAGTGAAGGAAAAGAGATGCTACATCGCTGGGAATTCTTCCTGATTTTCAATCAAATAGCTGATCTGAAATGCCAAACACAAACTGCATTTCATTTAAAAATGCTGCTAGGTAGTCCTTGATTGAACACTTTGAACCTGATCAGAATCTAATTTGTTTTTGCATTACAAGAGACACTTATATTAGCACCTCTAGGAGATCAATAACAGATTTTAATGCATACTAATAAAAAAGGTCCTAATTCCAAATACAGTTTTAAGTTTCACAAGAGCAACACAGTTCTCGCTAATCAAATATATTTGTTGAACAAGAAGCAGTGAAATGGAGTACTGTTTTCAGACAAATGGCTCCGAATTATACTAACAAATGCTGCAAAATGAAAGCACGCTAATCTGTTTTTCACAGTGGTGGGCACAATTAAATGGAGTGTTTTAGGGGAAAATCCTTCCTCATGGGGGCATCCTGACTTCTTCCCAACTGTTAGTGCTGCTGTTTGGTGTGTGAAGTTTCCCTTTATGACAATAAAAACTGTCATCTCTGTCATCAGCTTCAGAATTTGAGAAATATGTAAGAAATCATGTTCATAAATGATTTCTAATACTTACTTAGCAAGTCGAGTCTTGACTAGCAGAATGGTTTTGCTCGAAGGATTTAGCATGGTTGTCTAAACTCCATATTCAGCTAATTGAGAAGGAAGACAACCTTTTGTCTTTTCTGTCACTCCCCACCCAGCGCTGCTGGCACAGTCCTTGGCAGGCTGGAGCCCTAGGAGTGCTGCTGCAAAAAAACTTAGCAATAACAAATGTCCATTTAAAATTCTGTGTAGATAGTATACAATTCGATTTTTTTCAGATTTTATTCTTATTCCTATTGCTCTATTAATTACATTACCTGATGTGATGAGCAGAAACTCAGCCTGTCTCCCGGTTTTCAGCAGCCAATACTAAACGTGAGAAATTGATCTTGGTGGTTTTGTGTAGCACCGCAGGTAATTCACTGTGTGGGAGGTGGATGAAGATTTTATTGATCCTCTGATGTTGTTCCCCATACTTCTGTCCTTGCACTGAGCTGACCATTTCTTCTCAGGTGCAGTCACCCATGTGCTGCAGAGCCAGTGCCTCAACCTGCTGCTCTCTGATGCAGCACCAGACTCCCAAAGAAAGTCCCTCATGACCCCCTTCACTTTACTGCCCCATGTCTGTTCTTTGGGACTTTTATTCTGACTCCATGACATGGCTAGTTGAGGGGTTTTGTGTTGTAGTTTGTTTGTTTGTTAGTTTTCTTGCTGATTTTTGTGGATACAGATTACTCACTGAGAGTATCTGAGAGGATTTTTGCTGGGCCTGCAGGAAGAATTACACCTGTTTGATTTATCATTAAAAATATCAGAAATGTAAGTCTGTATCTGTTCACCAAAGCAAACAAAATATCCTGAATGCTGGGATTAGGTTCATAATATGACAAGGAATAGGTGGACTGTGTGAATATAAATCAGTATTTATACATTGGGGCCACAGCTTCTATAGTTCAGTTTTTTTTTTTACTTACACAACACATTAAAGGCAATAGTGATTTTCAATTAACAAGGCAAAAATATTTCTACAGTTATGTAATTAAACCTCACAGCACAGACATGTTTCTATAGACTGGAGCCACAGCGAGTGAAATGCTTGTGTCTGAGGTCTGTCAGGGAGCAGGCAAGGGCAGCCCGGAGCAACTCGGAGATGCCCCCCGGAGCCCCTGTCCCTCCACATGAAGACTGCTGCTGCCAGCAAGGAGATGAGATGTGGGCTAAGCCTCGTGTGCCTTCCTGCTGTGTGACAGTTTGGGATGCTTTCGGTTCAAAATGCCCATTTTTTTCCATTCAGAAGCAGCTAAAAGTGCTACCTAACATTGTATCTAGAAACCGTGACCAGTGTCGGTATAGCCATAACTGACAGTGTCCAATAACACCATTGCCATAACTGGACCCGTCTGTGAACTTCCAAAAGTGAACAATAGCCCTTCCCTCATCAGTTGGCAGTGGAGGAAGCTGTGCCAGGACCACCTGCAGACGAAAGCTCACTGCTCAACTCTGGGCTCATTCATATGTGGTGCCTCCATCAGCAGACCTGGACTCCACTGGGAGGGATGGTCCTGCTACCACCAGAAGGTGTCTTTGCAGCTGGTGACACCAAAATGAGCACAAGGTCCTCCAGACAGGGAAGCTGCTTCCTATTGGAAATATACATATATACATTTTATATATATATAGATGCATATATGTATATATCTTCCTGGATCATATCTTTCTTGGGTCTACATTGGTCTCTCACCACCCCCTCTCCATGCCCTATCTACCAGGCTGAAGTTGCAGTTCCTGAGGCTCTTGCTCCTGTGCCAGCTTGCCAACAGCTCGCTGGCAGGTCCCACCAAACCCAGCCCTATTCCCGGGACAGCTGCCCCGTGGAGGAGGTGGGCGGTGGGCTGGGACTACCACAGCACAGCACATCTGGCAGTAAAGTGCTTCAGGAAGTGTTTATGGTTTGGTTGGCTTGTAGATTTGCGAACATTTTATGTCATAAAACATTGCAGATTTCAGCCTAACTGAAATGTGGCCTGCTATTGTAATAATATGAGCAGACGTAGAACTAGATGGGTTTCCCTCACCTCAGGCTATTGGCAGTGCTCCACTGCAGCCTCTGGTAAAGCTGCAGAGAGTCTTTCCACTCAGCTCAAGTTTGCTTGCCAAACTGTGTATTGTGTTTGGTACTGTGGTTTTTGTTCTCCATACTTTTTGTCACTCTACCTTGAAAAATAAAACAAAACAAGGGCAATAAACATTAAACGTGAAAGTTGCTTATGCAATGTAATGCTTTTGCTTGAGATTAGATTTGCTACCAATTGTTACAAGTAGTTATAAATCTGAAGAGAAGGTGTAACTCATTGACAGATACATTACTTACAGCCAAATTTGCTTTGATTTCATAATTGTGGATTTCTTGACATATATACAATATTTAATATCATTTTTCTGCTGATATTTTTTTCTCAGAAATGAAGTCTTTCCTTTCCTTTCCTTTCCTTTCCTTTCCTTTCCTTTCCTTTCCT
>CM021731.1:13656732-13690946 GCA_011075105.1 Heteronetta atricapilla
TCCTTTCCTTTCCTTTCCTTTCCTTTCCTTTCCTTTCCTTTCCTTTCAAGGAACTAGCAGATGTAGTTGCTAAGGTACTGTCTATCATATCTGAGAAGCTGTGACAGTCCAGTAAAGTTCCTGCTGGCTGGAAGAGGGGAAACACAATCCCCATTTTTAAAAAGGGGAAAAAGGAACACCTGGGGAACTACAGCCCAGTCAGTCTCACCTCTATGCCCTGCAAGATCATGGAGCAGATCCTCCTGAAACTATGATAAGGCACACAGGAAATACAGAGGTGATTGGTGACAGTCAACATGGCTTCACTAAGGGCAGATCATGCTGACAAATCTGGTGGCCTTCTACAACAGGGTTACAGCACTGTTGGATAGGGGAAAAGCAACTGATGTCATTTACCTGGACTTGTGCAAAGCATTTGGCACTGTCCCACATTATATCCTTGTCTCTAAACTGGAGAAACATGGATTTCACAGATGGACCACTCAGTGGGTAAGGACTTGTCTGGATGGTTGCATTCAGAGTGTTGTGGGAAACAGCTCAAAGGTGGTAATCAGTAATGAGTGGTGTTCCTCAGGGGTCAGTACTGGGAGCAGCACTGTTTAATATCTTTGTCAGCAACACGGATAGTGGTGTCGAGTGCACCCTCAGCAAGTCTGCCAATGACACCAACCTGTGTGGTGCGGCCGACACGCAGGAGGGAAGGGATGCCATCCAGAGGGACCTGGACAGGCCTGAGAGGTGGGCCTGTGCTACCTCATGAGGGTCAGCAAGGCCAAGGGCAAGGCCCTGCAGCTGGGCTGGGGCAATCCCAGGCACAAACACAGGCTGCGTGGAGAATGGGTTGAGAGCAGCCCTTGGGAGAAGGACCTGGGAATGTTGGTGGGTGAGAAGCAAAACATGAGCCAGCAATGTGCGCTTGCAGCCCAGAAAGCCAACCGTGTCCTGGGCTGCATCACCAGAAGCGTGGCCAGCAGGGCGAGGGAGGTGATTGTGCCCCTCTGCTCTGCTCTTGTGAGACCCCAGCTGGAGCCTGCACTCTGCTCTGGGGCCTTCAGAGAGCCCCAGAAGAAGGATGTAGATGTATTAGAATGAGTCCAGAGGAGGGCCGCAAGGATCATCAGAGGGTTGCAGCCACTCTCCCATGAAGACAGGCCGAAAGGGTTGGGGTTGTTCAGCCTGGAGAAGGCTTCAGGGAGACCTTACAGCAACCTTCAGTGCCTAAAGAGGGCCTGCAGGAAAGCTGGGGAGGGCCTCTTTGTCAGGGGTTTAGTGATAGGACAAGGATTAATGGATTTAAAGTAAAAAAAAAAAAAAAAAAAGGTAGGGTCAGATTAGATATTAGGAAGAAAATCTTTAGTCTGAGGGTGGTGAGTCCCTGGGACAGGCTGCCCAGAGAAGCTGTGGCTGCCCCATCCCTGGAGGTGTTCAAGGCCAGGCTGGATGGGGTCTGGGCAACCTGGTCTGGTAGGAGGTGTCCCTGCCCATGGCAGGGAGGTGGAACTGTGGAGTCTTTAAGGTTCCTTCCAACCCAAACCGCTCTATGATTCTGTGATTCATTATTCATATGAATAATGATTTCTCACCATTTTTCCCTTACTGGTACTTGCTATCCTGGAAACCGTTCTTTGAGAAGATAGATTTTGGTTATTGTTTGTTCTGTAATAGCTAGCTTACTAATGCAAAAAAGTAATCTAGATAGAGTCCGGAAGTTTTTATTAACATTTTATTTGCTGATGACTTCAAGTCTAGGAAGGTTATATCAAGTTTAAACTGCATTAGCATTTGTATTGAGCACTAACTATTCCCTAATGACTTAAGAATTACAGTTTACTGCCCATGAATACTTTATCTTGCTTAATAGCTTTTAAATTAGTAGAATAAATGCTGCTAAAAAGGAAGAAAATCATTCAAGTTCCATACACGGCGGAGGTTTTACAAAGCTATACTTTATGATTAAGTCTGCCATAGTATTTGAAGTTGATTTAGTACTCAAAGGACATACTTATTTTTCATGAAGAAGTATATATGGAACATAAATAATTGTAAATGCAATTCACCCAAATATAAATCAGCAAGAGGGAGAAAAGGGGGACCCTAAATTATATCTCATTGCTTTTCCCTGCTTCTTATATATAAAAAGAAGCCCCATATTCTTAGCTGTTTTTATTTCGGGTGTTTGTTTTCTTAAGTACCCTGCTTCTACATTTGTCCATGTCCATCTGCAGCTTGGGAGCCTGAATTCATGAAAAGTAATGCCTGCCTTTCCCTGGGAGATCATAGCTCTGGAGTTCAAGCTGCATGTTTCACTGTGCCTCAGGATGACTGTCACCAATTTGCCACATGCAAGCTACAGAACACAGTGCCTGAAGTCCTGCTGGTTTGGTACGCTCAAAATCTTACTGGGTGCAAAAGGAAAGCACATTAGATATAAAACAAAACATTTAGTCTATTGCAGGTTAGAAGGCCTGATGAAAAAATTATGACTCTAGTTACAGTAACAGGTTCAAGCCATTAAAATGATATGCACACAAAACTTTCCAACACTCATCCACTTCTCTGGTGTTATGCACATCTTTCCATCTTTCTGCTGGGTCCTATGGTTGATGGCTTCAGTCCTGGAGCACAGTGCATTATCAGCATCCTGAATCCCACAGTGTTGATGAGTTCCTCCCTCTGGGATGCGCTTGAGATAATTTCTCTGTTTGCTAATGCATACTGCAACTTGTTTCTACGCTGGCTTGCAAGTTCATGTTACACCCAAATTTACCCTGTCTCTTATATGTGTTGGACACTTTTTGCTTCCTGTACCTCCTAAAAGTGGTTTTACCTCCCTCCCAGGGCTGCAGTTCTTTGATGACGAGCAACTGACCATTGGTGAGTTGTTTATAGCCCTGGGGCTGCTGGTATCATTGCTGTTATGAATTTGTAAGTATCTGGAAGGAATTTAGAAGAATGTTCTTACTTTTAAGTGAGTTTTAGTGTGGGTCTGCTGAGAAAACTAATGGGGCTGCATTGTTAGCTGGGAGGGAGAAGTCCTAGAATCTGAACCATTTTGAAACTTTTAATTGCAAGTAATTCTTGTTGCAATACTTATCAGGTGAATTGTACACATTATATAATGTGAAACACCTACCTAATCATAGCAGTGATTATTATGCAAAGTCTTTTTCCAAGGTAGGACTTGAAATGCCCTAAGGACATAGCAAAGGAAGCTCAGGGAAATACAGAATGCATTTCACATTTTTGTTCTATTTTATTCCCTCACATTTCATACCACTGTATGCCAATTATTTGCTAATGAAGAACAGGGACAATGAATCTGACACATCCAGAATTTTTCTTGTTGTTGTTTGTTCTTGAAATTGTACTTGGCTTCTGAGATATATACTGAAGGAAGAGCTCACCATTCAGATGTTGATATGCTTTCAATCAACCTTCATAGATCAGACACTAAAATAAGGTGACCCTGAAATGCAGTGACCTTCTTGTCTTTGCAGTTGCAAATAAACAAACATAGAAGAAAATAATTAGGTGTGTTTTTCAATATTGTAAGCCTGTAATGTTCAGTTTGCTTTTTTTTTTTTCCCAGTGATAACACTAAAATTATGAAACCATGATCTGACATAGGGAAGGCAAGAGTAACCATTACCTCAATATATTCCGTAGGATATATGACTGGTCAGAGTTCAACACATTTGACTTTTAATACTAGCGTTTTTTTAAAACTTAACTCTGCTTGTTTGTTTCTTTCTTTTCACATTTTTTTTTTAGTTGCTGAGTTTTTGAAACAGAAGTATTTGATTCTAGGTTCTTTCTTCAAATCCCAGCCACCAGGGCTTTCAGTTAGTGGTGTCCTTGCCTAGAAGTATTACATACACATCTGTCTAAGCATGGAAGGGTTTGTGTTTGTGGGTGTGAGTATTGTAGGTATCCAGTTGGCCTAGAGATCCAGCTGACCTGTGGGGCAATCGAACTCACATTTCTCACTTCCCAGGACAGCTTCCCACTTCCTCCACTGTAATTACAGTCATATAAAGCCTTAGCCCTGGTGGAGAGGTGAGAATTCAGGTCTCCTCCTAGCCAAGCATTTTAATCAGAGAGATGGGTTTCATTTTGCTCTCCCTCTCTGTTCCAATTACTCTCCAGTTATGTCCTGCCAACTATCAGAGTTTCCCACAGGGCAGAGCAGCCTCCTGCCTACTTGGGAGGGAAGAGCCAAGGATCTGATTGCCATCACCCATGCAGGTGGATCTTCCAAACCCTCTGCAGTCAGGACTAGTGTTGTCATGTGATGTTTCAGCATGCAGAAGAGGTCAGGGATGTCCCTGTTCCCACCAACTTCATTCATTGTGGAGGAGGTGTCCGGACACCTCTGTGCCATACAGGTACCCCTGGCAGGGTGCTCAGGTGCATCCAGAGAAGCTGCTTGCACCCATCCCCTCCCAGCGCTGGTATGGGAGCATCTGGCTGATGGTCCTGGTCCAAAAGATACACTAAGCTGTGCAAATCTGCCTGAAGAGTGCTTACTATGGGGGACAACTCCAGATTCAGTTTCCTCACAGAGTTTGGCCTGATGTTGAGTATTGCATCCATGGGCTGAGGCATGTAACTTCAACCAAAATTCATTATAGCCACCCAGTCCTTTAGTTCAGCGGACCTGATCCCTCACAGTGTTGGAGCTTCCAGGTCTCACTGTAACCCCTGACATTCCACCTTGTGAGGAAGGCAGGCTGCCCAGCTTGGCATTAGAAGCCTGAATACCGTTGTGGTGAGTTACTTGCCTACTGATGTGGCAACAGCAGTCCTCCCATTCCCAGGCCTCCTGTGATGGTAGGTAACTTCTGGAGCATGGGGATGGGCCATGTTTCATCCATCTTCCTAATTCAGATGGAGAAAAAACCCACTCCAGCAATTAAAGTCTAAGCAAGAAAGTTTATAAACAAGACCACAGGTAAGTTCCCCATCCTTTATCATTGTGGAAAATAAATCTCTGGTTATTTTTAGTAGGTCAGCATTCTTCTTTTGTTTTAACATGCACATTTCTTTTTGCACTGTTTCTTTTAGTGGTGCATGCAGGGATGCTGTAGCATGGTAACCATAGTAACTGCAGAACATGGAAGATGTAATTTCACCCCCAAAATGCGTATTACTGGGCTTGTGTTTGTTGGAAGTGGAGCATCTGGTTCCCTAAACAATAAGAAAAGTGAAACTTATTTCACAGTGATTAAAAGACAAAGTCACAGGCAGTTAGCATACAGTGGAAGAAATGTGTATTAGGTGCTGTTCTGGTATGTGTGCTAGAAGCCAGTGTAGAGAGAGATCAAACAAATCTAAGCATGATTTCCTTATGATATTTAATAATTATGAAATAATCCAGCATGCATCTTTTTTTACCCAAACTAGGCATTTCATCATCTTTGTGGATGTTGTGAGGTCATCCCAGGGGCCTGCTGTAGGGAAATTCGCTGATACGATGCCAACATGGTGGTTCTGTATTAAAATTAATGTGCAACTTGCACCAAATACAGCAGTAACACAGTGTGCAGCTCAGCACCTCATCCTCAGTGGCCAGCTTTGACTGTTCACCTGCAGAAGGAGAAGGGGGGCTTCCAGCAGCTATCCCAAGGTGATGGAGCTCAGCACCTCAGGAAACCAGCCTGAGCCTAGTGGCCCCATGGAAGAGAAGGTTGAAGTTAGAGCTGGAATTTGTTTCAGGTTATTTAAAGAAGCAAACAGCTTTGGAGGAAATACAAGTATGAAATAGTATTGAAAAATCCAGGAATTGGTTCTGCTATGATGACGTCTCCAGCCAAAGCAAGTTGGCCTCATCTATGGCAGATCGGATATGATGCTCTGTGCACAACCAAAACCTTTTTAGGTCCTTGAGAGGTCTGAATTCAACCCAAGATGTTGCATTACTTCAAAATGTTTTTTGAAAAAGAAAAAAAAGGGGGGGAGGGGGGAAAGCACCATTGCTGCTCCCACCCCCCAGCCCTCTCTTTCTCCTATACAATCCTATTTTCCTTGTGCACTCATGTCCCAGAAGAAACAGCACGGACCCTACTACTGCAGTGGCTTCTATTTCCAGCTACACAACACACTTGGGTGAATTTTAGGGACCAAACCAAAGGTATGACAGTAACATGATTTATCATCCATCTTTCCCTTGGTAGCACTTAGGTAGATAACTACATTTATTGTTGAGCAAAATCACTTACTATAAAAACACTCCAGTACTGAATGGTTCTAGGGATTTATTTTTATGAGCATTCAAAAAATTAATGCCTTGATGAATCATACACCAATAAATAATTTATTTTCCAATAAATTCCTTTATTCAGGGGACTGCTAAGCCCAACCCTGATGAAGTATGGGTGAATTTAAGAATTTAAGAATTATTACATTGTTTAGAGTAATGAGATTAGATTTATAATAGCAAACTTGTAAAAACTTTAAAAAGTAAATATATTACTCTTTCCTTTTGAACTGATATTTACTTTTCCTTCCTCTCACAGGGAAATAAATGGGAGAAGCTGAATTTTATGGAGTAATGAGACTCCATGAGTCCGATATTAATGAAAAATAATAATGGTGAGAAATGATAAGAAGAAGAAAATGAGGCAGCTTAGCACCCTGTAGCTGGTCCAGAAAGGAACTTTAATTTACTTATTTATCTATTTAGGAACCTCCTCCTAGTATGACATTCTGTAGACTTCCCTTTAGTGTTAGGGTTTTTTTAATCATGTGGAAAGACTGTTTCTCTCATTATTCCAAAAATGTTTCTTAGGTACAGACATAAACACTTTTACAACAAATGAAAACAACAAGCAAAGCACCAGGCACGTAGCAGCAGAGCAGAAACACGCATGGCCACACTCCGTAGCACTTTCACATGATTAAGCAAGAGCACTGACAGTTCCCCAGTGAACATTTCAGGGTTTTGCATGCTGTGCTTCTTCCCTGCTTGGATCGCTGCTACAAATTTCCTGGGAAAATGTTGGTATTTCCCCAGGTTTTGCTCGTGGGCCTGAAAACAATGAAATAATTCTCTGCTATCCAACAGAGAAGTGGGAGGATATTGCAACAGCTGCTGCAAATTCCATAATAGTAATAATCCTGATAACAACACCATGAATGTTTATTCACATCATAAAACAATTACCACGAAAGTGCTAAAATGAACTATTTTTAAGAGAAAAAAATAAACATCCTTTATAGAACTTCTAATGTAAAGGGTGAACAATGCAACTAAAATATTTAAGATAGTGATAAATGATGAATAAATTGATTACTAGGAAAAAAATACCCTTTAAAGACTTATGAATAAATGCAGCTGAATCATTCACCATCACAATTAGCAAAACATGTCTGGGTGAAAAATGTATTGTCAATTTACTGATTTCTCTTACAAAACATTTAAAGAGGCTGGCTCTTGTACAAAAAAGGAAAGAGGATTAATTGGTGTTTTTAACTGAATTGAAGAATGTACTTTGTTCTCTAGAAGAATTTGATTTCCCACCCCAAGCTTTACAGCTGTTCCCTTTCAAAAGGTTGTGAAACTATTTTTTCCAGCATTAAACGAATGTCTTTCCCCTTGTTCCTTTCTCCCAGCAAAAAACAGCTAAAACATCTAAAGTTCAGATGTTTAGGAAAAAAATACTGCCCTGAGGCCTGAAACCAAATACATGAAATTTCCTGCTGAAAACATTTATTCTCTCTGCAAGATAGAAACAGGGACAGGTGTATTTGTTTTAAAGGGAAGGTAGCCTACACTGCAGCACAGCTCTGGTAGCTTTGGGGAGGGAGTTACAGCAGTCCTTGTGCAAAGAGTTGCACCATAGGCACACCTGGTAAGAGGTTGAACAGGGCTCTTGTAGGTTGGGTATTAGGTCTGCTGCTGGGATATTTGCTCCTCTTTCCCAGAGCCTAACAAGAAATGAGCAGGACCATCACTAGCTTTAAAATCTCTGAGGAAGCTAGTCAATAATGTGCTAATCCAGCTGATGGAGGCATTAGTTTCAGTGGTGTTCGTCTCTTCCTAGATGGCATTGACCCAATGTGACCAATGCAGAGCTGGCAGTTGTTCAGCTTGCATTGATTACATTGATTGCCTGCCATGCACACCTGCTGAGAATGAGCTGAAGCATGGATGAACAAATGTGTTCTTAAAGTGTAATTTCTTATAATAATTAGAAATATCACAAAAGCTCCTTGATTTTATGTGTTCTCTAAGCTCACCCTTCCTGCTGCTTTAAGACCTCATGATCAAATTATTTTGGTTTGCAGTGTATCGTTTATGCTGACATGGTTTGACTTGGTTTTGACATTGTATTATTGTCTTCTCAGCCTTGCAATGCTAGCTGTATAAGTGTCTGATGATACTCAGTGGCATACAAATAAATAGACAATTACAGTTGGTATGAACACCCATTGTATTTCACAATGTGCAGGCTCTGTAGCTGATTTCCAAACCTAAACATGTGTAAGTTGTTTTAATAGGCTGTTTTCTGAAAATAGCCATTACTGTCAATCCAGCCCACCCCATGGAAAATTTCCTTTTTACGTGTCTTTATTCTCTAGATAGTGCTTGATAAGCCCAAAGATCTGTGAAGGGTTTTGCTGACCTAGTGGGATGCTGCATTCAGCATCAGTGGGATGCTCCTTCAGCATCACCCGCTAATTTGGGTACTTGTCCACAGCCCTCACTTCCATCTCAGTGGATGGAAAGCTCAAACATGTCCATGTTATGTTTCGTTTAGGTTTTAAAAGCTTACAATACTTCGTTAGGCTTCAGCCCATCTGTACTGGGAAAGTGATCCCAGGTGTCCTTTTTCTGTTGTCACAAATGGAGGTTAGATGTCAAAAGAAGATATGGAGTTTCTTCAGAATTAAAATATCCAGCCCAACACCCCAACAGGCTCTTGTGTTTGATTTCTGCTCTGAAGACGTGATTCATGACATGGTATTTTCCATGCTGAATGGATTCTCCATGGATCACTTCTACAGGATCTGTTTCTTTGGCTCTGTGCAAAGTGTTACCTACTGGGTTTATGGAGGCTCTCCAAAAGAGCTAACTTAGTCCAAACTTTAGTCTTTCTCTGGATGAACTTTCTACATGTTGGCTTTAATTCCTTCAGGAATCCTTGGTTCATTTGGGGGTTTCTTATACAGTGTTTAAAAATAGAAAAAGAAAACAGTGATGATGCAGCTAGCAGAACTGGGGAGTCAAGCCTGAGTGGCCACTAACACCAGCAGGCTTTCTCTACACACTGCAAATAGTTTTTACTCCTACAGCTACTCTTCATGCGAACAGAACACCACATGTATTTGAAGTCACTTTATTCTACGGTTGGTTTGGGGTCCTTTTCAGATTGTCTCCCCTTTATGAAGTTCCAGGCATGCAGAAGTAGGAGGCTTCCGTCAGCGCTTCCCTGACCATCTCAGCATGAGCAGGTGCTTGGTTACAGCTACAGCTGGGAAACTGGTCCCCAGCACCAGCAGCTAGATCAGTCTGAAGGGCACCTCCATCCAAAGCACCTTCACAGTCTCCCTACAAACTGGAATTAAGTGAAGGAACTGTGGAGCCCCAGGCACTTGAGCTTCTTTTCTGTTGACCCAAGCTGCAAACATAAGAGGTAGCAGTCACCTCCACTAGCTGTGTGGTTTTTACAGCAGGTCACCAGAGGATCATGTGTAGAGCAGTCCCCTTCTGGGACAAGAAACAGCATGATATAGAGGAGTTGTTTTCCAGTAGATCCCAGAACTTTTTACCTGACAACGTAGAGGAAAATCTGACTCTTCTCCGTGGTGGGTCAAGTTGCTTTAGAAAGCACTACTTGAAAACTGTAGTGTTTGAGTTATGATTTAGGAAGCAAACTTTATGAAATTTCCGTGCTCTCTCTCAGATCTGTATGCCAATCTTTAAGCTAGGTTTATTCCTGAGCTTAGTGGCATTCAGCCAAATCTACTAATAAAACTTAATGGATCGAATTATCTATTCCACCATAAAAAGTTGTACATGCTCAGAGAGCTAGAAATAGAGCAGTCTAAAAAGGCAGTTGACTGAAATGTGGAGTCAAATAGTTTAAGAGCTTTACAGACTTAAAGTTTCATTTTTCTAGAGCACGTTATGAGAAAGCTCATCATACAGGTCCTGTGGCAAGCAAATCCTGCCACACACGCCATTCTCTCTCTCTTCTTGTGTATTGCAAGTATCTTTTTCTTCTGCCATAAGTGGCATGAAGCTACTTGGCTGAGCTTGGCCCACAAAGCTCCACTTATTGACCATTTTCCTCCTTACCTATCCATCCAGAGCTATCTGCCCAAGTACAGGAGCAGATCTGCTGATCTGGAGGTCAATTGGAAGCAAATGAGACAGCTGAGATAAGTGGCACTGATTAACTATCAATTGCCTATCACTCAGTAAGCCAAGGTAGAGAATGTATGGAGGTGGGACAAAGAGATTTAACATGAAGGCAAAATTCACCTTCAGAAAGCAACGAAAGAAAACTGCAGAAGATTAACGTCAGCCAGTTAGAGGGAAAGTGTTTGGCTCAGAGAAAAGCACAGGGGAAAATAAAAACTGGCAAGGGTAACAGAACGAATGATGAAAAATGGAATTGAAGTTTTTAATCCAAAAATGACAGTGGAAAAGGAAAAAAAAAAAAGAACCACTGAAAGATATTCAAAATCACAAAGTAAAAATGGAGAAGAGAAACAGAAGAGCAATTCTAGTTGCACAGAAGAAAACCGTAGCCTGGTTGAAAGCCTAAGCTTCACCTAATTACTGTTCTAAATTGCTTCACATGTAACAAAGCAACTGTTGCAAACCAGGGTAATATTCTTACATGAGGATTTGCATCAATTTTAGTAACCTGATTTAAACATGATTTAAATCCAGCAACAAATGATCTTGTCCTTAAACCCTCCTCATGGTTCTGGCTATGATACTGAATCCATTTGTGCTGTCCAGAAGTGCAGTGGGACTGACAGTTTGTAGTGTGAAAGCAATCTTTCAACAAACATGTTAATTTGAACATTTTCATTTTGAAGCAATATGTTAAAACCGCCCCTGTGCTTCATCTTAAGTTCCTGTCTGTGTGGTAGAGTAACAGAAAACTGGAAAATTTTCAAGGGAAGACTCCAAGAATTGAATTGAGATACAGTAAGTCCATGCTCCCACTCCCCATTCCTTTCCCTTCCAAGTTTTCCAGCCCCTAACAGAAAATTTTGAAAGTTATAACTTTCCCTTGTCAGCCATTAAATACATCAGAGAAATACAGTTTAATACTAAGTAGATATTGGTTATAGAGAGGTTACCTTGAATAATAACATCCCACACACAGAGGCAGTAATGCTAATCTGTGTTTTGCAAATATTCCCCAAGGCCCTTTTCAGTAAAGAAGTTAAATGCTCTTCTGCAAACATCAGGTCTTCTTTAATTTCTGCCTTCATTTTCCCACTATTCTTATAACCACCATCTATTTTTTCTCTCCTAAATATGTGCTTAACCTAGCAGTGTTGTTTTGAACTCTTTTTATCATGGGCTTTCAGGTTTAATTTTAACAATTACAGACCCTGCAGCCCCAGTAATGTCAGTTTGGCTACGTGAATATACATTTCTGTTTGTTTATGTGGAAAAGATTAGTTTTGAGGAAGGAAAATTACTGACTGCCCAGCAGTTCATCAATTCACTGAGAAAAAAAGAAAGGTTATTTGGTTTGGCCTTATGTGGTTGCACGTCTGCCTCTTCTTCTTGGGGAAGTGTTCAACAGGGATCTTGGAAGAGAGAGGATCATATCCCCACTACTTTCCCCAGAAGTGTAAAGAGCAATGTTGGCTTTATGGTGGTGCATTTTTATGTATTTATGTAATTTTTTATTACAATGGAGTATGGCTGTACAATATTGTTGTGTGTGCTAGAAAACCCATAATGGCATCCAGGATTGAGTGGATATGTATTGCCTAAAACTTGGGATGCTATCCAAATTTTAAAATACTTTTGAACATATTATTAGTCAGAAGCAATATCAAAAGTGTAATATGAGTTTCCAGTCTCTGCTGGTAGCTCAGTTTTAAATATTGTAATCTAGAAAAGTAACCATAATGGTTTGGGTATTGCAATTAGTATTCGTACTGGATAGACTTCCTTACTTGATCATAAAGTCACAAATCAAAGCTTATGCATCGTTGCCTTTTGGGATATTGATCCGTGTCCATGCAGACAGCCTGGCAAAGCCTCTGTTAAATTAGTGCTGCTGTTGAGAGTGACTGAGCAAAGGATTAATGTAGAAAACTGTTAATCAAATTAAATGTTTCTTAAAATTCTGTAATACATTTTATGCACAAAGGAAACTTTGGTAAGAACTCGTTATTACAACAGAAATTATTTGTTCTATTGTATTTCGTAGTACCAAATGGAAATTTGTTCTCTTCTTCAATGAAATCTGGTATTCAAATATTATACCATGAAACCTGGAAAAAAGCCTGTATGCATAATGATTCTGAGCATTCAAGAAAAAGAGGAAGTGCAGTGTGGAGAAAAAGGTGAAATGAATGTTCAGACTTGCTTATGGTAGTTACTCATAACTCCTGTGGGGGGAAAAATATATGGGCATCTGTCTTTTTTGGGCTTCTAAAGCTGCTTTTGACGTGAGTATCTCAGCAGTATGAACAAGTTCAGTGATTGCTTTGCACAAGGCAGGCAGGTTCTTTGCTCATTGGAGTGGACTCTGGCCCATGTGAATAGGGACAGCAGAGGTGAGTCAGTAGCATTCTCCAGCATTCAAAGCCCTTGCTGCTGCTCCATGTTAACATCTGTTGCTGTTGAGATGAGTGGAGATGGTTGAAGCCAGGTCAGCACAGCCATTCTGTATCACTGCTCTGTAAAGGCTTGAGATGGGACCATGTGGTAGCCTCCAGGTTCCCAAATTGTATAGGTCATATCAGGTGATAACAGCTCGACTGGTGGACCATATTAGTAACATTTGGGATAGTTAGTTGCATGCTGCCTTGCGGGCAATAACTGTTGGGGAGCCACTGATAAACATTAAAAAGAGCAAAATAGTTTCCACATAGGTTAAATTTCAGTGTTACTACCTGTCACTCACTTAAAAACCTTTTCTGTAATACAGGCAATGTACAGTAACACTGTCAGGTTGGCAGAGGAGTGATCCATGCAGAGATTACCACGTTTCATGCAGGAGCACACACCTGGCTCCCATCCTCATTCCCACCTCATGCCTAGATCGATGCTGGTCAGATGGGTAGTGCCAAGGGCTTTGGTACCACCACCAGTATCTGTCATTGACAGCAGACAGCCACAGTCACCCCAGAGATCTGAGTCTCCAGAGTTGCCCTGTGGCAGTCTGACACCCTCACATGTTTTTAAGAGCACTCTGGATCCCAGGGAGACCTGCCAGTTCTGCCTCTTGCCTCTTCTGTAGTATCAATGGGTTATCACTGATAACTACCTGTCAGATTAAGAGTTTATAATACTCATTTGATCTAGTGAGTGAGTTAATTAAGTAGGTTTACAGGTTAATTATTTAATTAACCTGTAAAGAAATGCAAACATGAAAATACTAATCAAGTTCTAAACAGAACATAATATGGTAACATAAATATTATTTATGTTACCAAGACCCCAGGAGGTGTATAATGTTGCAACGTGCCTGTGCGTGCAGCGACTATATGCACTGGCCAAAGTGATGACTCAGATACACAACCACTTCTGACTTCATTGGAAGTTCTGGACATTCACCTCATACATGTGCAAGCTTTTAATGTGTGATCTGACACAGCACGACAGGTTGATCCATTTTTTTTCTTTCCTCTTGCCCAGTTTACAAATTGACTCCAAACCCTGTTTTGGTCACTCACATTCCCAAACTGCAAAACTACACAGGACTAAAAAAAACGTACATCAGATACATTACATAAATTCAGATACATTACACTCCAAACCACTTATTAATTTTAAAGGCAGACATTTGATATATTAAGAGTTCATAACATACATGAAGTTTACGTAATTTAACAATTACATATATCTGAGTCTGTGGTTGACAAGCCTAACTTATTTGGGCTGATGAATTGCAGGCTGCATTAAGTAATTGGAGTCATTTAAGACTATTCTGCAGAAGTGCAGCTGAGAGACATTACACTGGATCTTTTTATTTTTAAAGGGTATATTTTAAGAGCTTAAATTGCTACTATAAACACTGTTTTAAACTTCAGCTATACAAGTAGGTCCGTTTTCAAAGACAGTTGTTTATTTGTCTAGCAATAAACAATAATTTATGATACTCGGTACTGGTTTTCATTGACTGTCCAGCTCTTTGGCAGTGGCATAATGCTGTTCAGTTGCTTTTGCTAAAAAGACTACGTAATTATCATCTGTGTTATTATGTGAGACAAAAATACTTCCTGTGTTTAAGAAAATAAGGCTTTGAAAGTTGGAGGGAGGCCTGGAGTTTATTTTGGTTTGAAAGTCTGTGTCAGAGGCAGAACAAAAGTCTGCTCCTACGAAAACATTTCAGGATGGGGCATTGGTGGCTTTCAAACCTGGGAGGCTGTGACAGACAAGCTCTTCTGGAGGCCGGTGGTTACGTAGGGCTGCAGAACAGATCCTCGCCTTCATGCAGCAAATGAGGTCTTTGGGGAAATGTGGTTACAGTTCCTCAGACCTTAGGGCAGGTCGGTGGAAAATTCCCCTTTGTGTTTTGCTTCCTCCCTATGGGGTGGGAAGCACGGGCCCCTCACCGCAACCCAGGGTTTGTGCCAGGTGACTGTCCCTGCAACAGTGCATTTTTAAGAACTGGAAAGAGGGCAAAGAATTGTTTTGCAACGAGATCATTCCAGAAAAGGAGGGTGATTTTGGCCTTTCTACACAGTATGTGCTCTTACGTGCTTCTCCAGAGCAGTACCTCCATACCCTTCTTGGGTCTGGGCCTCCTCTCTCTGTTCCCATTTCCATACAACCAACATCCGAGGGGGACAGTGTTTATCAGCTGTGGTTTGTGTGCAGTATTTTAATATCTAAATGCAGGCAAGAGATATTTTTTTCCTTTGATACATAAACCACCTAATAAATTGCTTCTTGAATGTATGCAGTATTTCTTAAGGTCAAGTTACGCCACTCTAATAAAATACAATCAATAACCATTGCGAGAAACCCATAGGGTAGTGTATCATTTGTCTTGAAACCTTCTGCTCTGAATGAGAATTCTGACTTCAGTTTTCAGAATGAATTGTAATCTCTCATAGGTTCTGCTAGGGATACCATAAAATATGTTGTTATATTAATCAAAGTCCCAGCACCCTGGCATCCAAACTATGAATTATTGCTGTATTATAAATGCTCAAGAAAGAATACCACATCTTATCCCAGCCTTGCTGAAAACCGTAACATTTACGATGTGATGGTAGAGAGGGCAGGAGATTTTTGTAGAAATGCTAATTAAACCCTTTCTTTTGAGATTAGGTTGATTTATTTGATAAATCTACATTAACACTTACTTACCTCTTTATTACATACCCATAAACTATCTATGACTCTTTTAAATGCTTTATGAATAGGTTAATTGTTTAAAATAATAATTTAATATTTCCTATGTACTTATCAAATCGGCTCATGAAACTCCTGAAGTCCACCAAAAAGATGTGATGTGTAATATACTACTTGATGTTATTATTTAAAATGTTTTTCAACTCTGGAATAAATGTTCAAATGAGTTGTAGGGCAATGTCAGAGTTGTAATTTTTGGAGCCAAAACTTTCTCAGTCATTGGAAAAGGCTGTTCCAGGATTTTCTGTGAGTGACTGGCCTCACAAATTAAGGCTTAGCTTTTTACTTCATTTACAGGGAATTAACTTATTTGTGCAGGAAGCAGCTACATTAAGCGGTTACATGGAAAGGACTGGAAAAACACAAAGTTAATAATGTGTCTCTGTATAAATACTTTTATGAACTGAGTAGATTGCATTAAAGATTAGGTAGGAAATATTTAGTTAATTCATTTACGTATTTATAAAGTGCTTTCATGTATTTGGAATGGATTACAGAGGAATAGTACAATGACAAGAGACAGTATCAATTTGTCAAGAACAAATCATATCTGAACAAAACAACTCCCTCCTGGAACTTGGGCAAGAGATGTGGACAGAGGGAAAGCAAGAGGCATCATACACCTTTTGCAAGACTTTCAGTGCTGTCTCATGTGGTGTTTTCTGAAGCAAGCTGGGAAGGAAGATGTCATCTAGATGAAATTGTGCCAGTGTAGGTGGACATTGGCTGCATACCGTGCTCACAGAATGAAATCAATTGTTTAATTTCCAACAAACGACTCCACAAGGTGCTGTCCTGAACCTAAAGCTGTTTAGTCTTTACAGCAGTGATATGAGTTGGGTACTTATTAAATTTACTTGTGACAAAGACTAAAAGAAGCTGGAGGATGGGTTTCAAACTCAGACTGGGGAAAAATGAGGTGCTCACCCTCCAGGCACTGTTGTCTGCTCCAGATCCTGTTTGTAATTCCAGTTCTTACAGGTAGCAGACCTGTCTACTCACAACTTGCAATTTAACTGGACTCATCACTTAGCTTTCTTTATCCAGACGGTGTGGCAAGTGGTGAGCTTGACTCTCTACAGGAGTCTGAACAGAACATGCTGAGTCCAAATGTTCAGCAGTCTGAAGCAAAACCTGTCCAAGCCACAGCTTCCCTTCCTGCACATTGAATGAGTTCCATAGACGGCATCTCATGCATTCCTCCCATGCACATTACAAGTGGGTAGCTCAATTGTCTTGTACCAGTATCCACACTATCTGTCTGTGTAAGCCCCTATCTGTCTTTTTGCAAGCTACACAAATCTGGCTTGTCAGTACACCATCTAGCTGCTCATCATCTGCATTTGCAAGTTCCCTTCTACTCCAATTACATCACTACAGGAACTGGCCTGCATATTTTCCACACTCCATAGCATTGCTGTACACAGCAGCAGCAGCTCTTGCGAAGCACTGAGCATAGATAGGATTCTGCTTTAATTGTGACTTCATTACACAAATAGTCCATAATGCGGCAGTGGAGTCCTCTGGGCAGCAGACCCAGAGAAAATGATGTAAGAGATGCAGTGGATCTCAAGAGAAACATGAATCAGCAGTGTCATTGTTCTCAAAAATAAATAAATAAATAAATAGATCACAAAAACCTAACCACCACTGTGGGATGCAGAGCCATGATAAGCCATCAAATAAATAATGAACAAAATGTTACACTGAGAACTAGTGAAACCTTCACTGGAGTAATCAGTGCAGATTTGGGCACTGCACTGCCAGAAATAAGTGAACTTTACTGGAATACAAACAATAGGGCTAATCAATGATTGAGCAAGAGTGGCCTAATAGGGAAAGCTTGAGAGTAAACTGTTTAGTCCAGAGAAGAGAAGGCTGATGGATACCATGTGTCAACACCAAAATTCTCCTATCCCTTTTTCTGCTGCCTCTCCCAGGACTGAGATTCTCTGTATCCCCTGTAAGTTGGATAAGAAGCAGCATGCTTAAATGGAAAGACACGGAGAATTAGTGTTTTTATTTTAAAATACTAAAGCTCTGGAATATATTTCTGAGAAAGATTATAGTATATCCATCGCTGAACAATCTTAAAACAAAGTCAAAGATATCTGCTTGTTAGGGATATTCTTAAATATACCTGAGGCTGATTATCAATGGAAAAATAGCATGTGAAAAGAATCTTCCAAATCTCATAGTTTTCAAGTTGACATTATTATTTTTCATGGGACTTACTCATGTTTTTTAATTTTTTCAGTTGGCAGGCTGTTAATCTGATACTCCGTGTACACACACACAGAAATCCTTGGTCCCATTGAAAATTAGAGAAGATATCACTGAGTAAGAACTGCTTGTATGACTTGGGTCTTGCAGAGCTAAACCCTTCTTTGCAAATTCATAAGAACTGTCATCCATGGATCCCAAAGCAATTTAGAAACATTATTTAATGTTAAAAATCAACTTGGCTCGGGCTATAACTGAGTTCAGGCAGCTTTGTGGAGCTGGCTGCTTTTCAATGGAGAAAAATAATTCCCTTGGAAAGAAATTGGGCTATGTGTTTGTAGTATTTGTAGTGCTAAAAAAATTTAGGGCAGATATTCTTAGATCTACACTGGCAACCATCTAAGCCAATTCACTGATTCAGTGAACCCGGGGTAACCTTGTCAGAGCTTATTCCTACAATGCATATAGGGAAGGCTGGGGACAAACAAACTGTAGCTGGTGTAAACTTTTGACTCACTTCCCTGGCTGTAGTTCAGGTGCTAAGTGTCCAGTGTTTCCATGCCTAAGAGTCACCCAGCAGTCCTGGCAAAGTTGGTCTTAACACACTTGCTGTTGTTGACACATTCCTGCTCCATACAAACCACACATTTCAGTCTTTCCAATCACGTATTAATGGTTCATACAGAGATACAGAGATACTAAGTTCAGTAGCAGTTCATCTCAGAGGATGAATCCTAGGTTCATTCAGGCTGAAAGGGATCTCAAGAAGTCTTGTCCAATCTCCTGCTCAAAGTGAGATCGTCGGGCCAAACCAGGTTGCTCAGAGCTTTATTCAGTCAGGTCTTGAAAAGGTTTGAGGGCACAGCCTGCCTGATCTCCCTGAGCAGCCTGTTCCACTGCTTGACATCCTCATGGGGAGATACTTCTCTTTATACCCAGCCTGAACCTCTAACGTTTCAGCTTTTGCCCTTTATGTCTTGTCCATGCTCCACTGTGTGAAGTCTGACTCTGTCTTCATGATGACATACTCACAGACACTGGGGGGCAGTTGTCACATCCCCTGATGCTATGTTTTCTCCAGGCTGAACAAGCCCAGGTCCTTAGCCTCTCCTCACAGAGCCCATACTCCAGGCCCAACCATCTTGTTGTCCTGAACTCCAGTTTTTCTATGCCATTCTTGCTTTGGAGGCTCCCAAACTGGACATCATGTTGCAGATGTGGTCTGATAAGTGCTGAGCAGAGGGGTGTGATCACTTGTTCTTCTAGTTGTGCCCCTGTTGATTCAGTCCAAGGTGCAGTTGGCTTTCTCTGCTGCCAGTGGCTCATACGCAGCTTGCTGTCTGCCAGGACTCCAGGGCCTTTTCCAGAAAGCTGCTCCCCAGCCAGTCAGTCCTCAACTTGTGTCATTGCAAGGTTTTCTTCCTTCCCAGGTACAGGATTTTTATTTGTCCATACTGAATTTGATAAGATTCATCTTAGTACCTTCCTCCAGCCTGTCTGGGTCTCTCTGTATGGCAAACCTGACCGAAGGACACTGTTGCCTCCTTCAGATCGTTGGTAAAGATGTTAAACAGGTTGTGTCCCAGGACAGAACCCTGTGGTACCCCACTTGTCACTGGCATTCAGGCAGAGTGCAGCCCATTACCCTCTTAGCCCCACCACTTAACCAGTTATTTACCTATACAGTTGTCCATCAATCCAGACTGCAATGTCCTAGCTTGAATACAGAAGTACTGTGGAAAATGGTATTGAAGGCCTTTCTGAAGTCAAGGTAAATGGCATGCACAGCTCTCCCTTTCTCCACAAGCCCAGTTATTTTATCATAGAAGGTTGCTTAGGCATGATTTGCACTGGCTAATACATTCTACCTGTTCCCAGTCACCATCTTCTCCTTTATGTCCACAAAAATGTGTTCACAGAGTACTTTTTTCATGATTTTCTGTTGAGGCTGACCAGCCTGTAGTTCCCCACAGCCTTTTTTTTTAGCCTTTTGTCCTTTCTGAAAACGTGCACAATTTTCTTTTCCCCTGTTCTTGGGATGATCAGATTCTTGGGAATCTCTGCTGATTTGTGCAGCATTTCAAGTATTGTAGGTAGCAGCCTTGCAGGGGCATCAGCCCGGTTTGAGCTTCCTCGGGTGCAATCCAGCAGGTCTGATGGAATTGTATGGGTAAAGTTTTATGAAGCCATCTTGGTCTTGACCCTCATCTGCTGCTGGTAGTACTCTCTTCCTTGAACACTTACACTACACCATGACCTGGAAGATCTTATTGGTGGAAACTGAGGGGAAAAAAGGCACCTCAGCCTGACCTTTGTTCATTGTCAATATACCACCAGAATTTGTAGAAATACTTTTCCTCCATCGATTTCCTGGTTTAGGAACCAAAGATGCTTCTGAGTATGGGTAGGTTTCTGAAATGAATTATTTTTTTCTCATTATATTGTGGCTATTAGAGGGGTTAGGAGGAAGCCTGACCCAGGCAAGAAATAGTAAGAGAAGTTCACAGACAATAAGGCATCATCACATCGGTACTGTCTGGACTTGCATTTTAGTATAAAAACAAAACCAAACCAAACCAAAACAAAAAAATCCACAGTTGTTTACTGAAACCCTGCTTCCACTGATGAATCCCTGATTTTACCCTCTAGCCTTCCCAAATTGAGTGATTGTATGCTACGCTATGAAAATTTCACCCAAAACATCCATCCTGGGCTGCCTTTCTTAATATCTCTTTACCTATTTTGAGCATTCTTTGCCTTTCCTGACATTTCTTCCGGCATTGAGCTTGTGGGGACTGTGATTTTGAGCATGCAGAAATTGGAGAGATTATTCTGACCACCTCAAAGACACATTCCTGCTTCAAGATCTGAAAAAAATTCTCTGTGAAGCAGATTTGACAGAGTTAAACATGTTCTGGTACTCCTGCTAGACTCTTAGGGGTCTAGGATTAAGCTCACCATGAACCTGATTTACCTTTACCCTTGTTCTTCAAAAAGCTACCTCCTCACTGGGCTTAATCTTTAGGTATTTTTGTCAAACATTCCCTATTAAAGTAAGAGAACATTTCACGCCATATGGAAATAGCAAATTTTATTTTGTTTCTCATTTAGCAGCAAGGAAACACTGCAGAAAGTAAGCCTAGCAAGGATTACTGAGTATTTTGATAAGCAGTCAGATTCAGCTAAAACCTGCTCCTTCCCAGGCTCCTCAGTAATCCTGGTTTAGACCAGGAGAGTAATTAAGATGTTGTAGGAAAGAGTACACTAAAGGAAAGACACAATGAAATTTGTAAAGGTCAAGAGCAACTGGACCTCAAGAGGTACCAGAAAATGTATAGAACAATGCAAGTCTTGAAGAAATATAATTTGAGGGAGAAAGTTCAAATGATTTGTTCTGAAAGAATTCAGAAATCCTCAGCTTTTTGTTAGAGCAAGTAATTCACATTCATCCCAGCAGTGAAATTCCAGGTGTTACAAATGATAGCTGATATAGAAGAAACTGCAGTTTGTTCTGTGCAAATGCATATTAGATAAAGCTTAGTTGAAGAAACAGGTACCAGCAAAGTCATTCTGATAAAGTTAGAGTTTATGTAGAAATGTGTCAGAGGAAAACATATATTTGAAGCTCTTTATCCCCAAGTTCTGGTTATGCTATTCAACCATTCTTGACACGTTTTGTAGCAGTTATTGCCAAGTAAAAAGATTTGATGCTAGATTCAGCAGTAGATTGTTTAGAGTGTAATTACCAGTCTTACAAAAATTTAAACAGGGTTATTGCTTGTGATGCTGAAATTATATCTGGCATCTGGATGCGTTGTCCTCATTCTTCTTTTCCATACCCTTCTGTATTCTTCAAAGAATCAGTGTAGCATGACATTAATGCTGTTGGAAATAAAAATGATGAAAATTGGTAAAAGTACTTCCAGAAATGTCTTTCTCTCATTTATTTATTTATTAAAAAAAAAAAAAAAAAAAAAAAACAAAAACAAAAAAAAAACTGAAAACAACAGGTAACACTTAAGAGCTACCAATAGCTTCCACTGGCTTTTATATGAGGAAAGATTTTTTCATACTTTTTGCATTGCTGACCAGGGACATCATTTGGTAACACACTACCAGTCATAGCTGACTGCCTTGTACTGGGGTTTGCTTTTGCACAAAGAATCACTCTGAAGTTACATTATTGCTCCAGGGAGCATGTGAAGTGGCAAGCTAGTGCTCTCATTATTTCATGCCCAAACTGTGGATCTGCCTCCATTCCTAGTGAATACAAGTATACTGCATGTTCAGCAGATGATTTGTGGGTCTGGGGAATTTGTGGGTCTGAAAGAGATGATGGTCCACCTTGCCAGACCTTTGGGTGTTCACTGCATGTCCCAGTGACTCCAGTAGTTGTCCTTAACAACCTTTCAGACTTCTGTTTGACAAAAACAATTGGCTCATATGAAGGAATTAAAATTATATGGGTTATTACTTTGAGAACGAGAGTCAAAATAAAAAGACATAAAATAGGAATGTTATCATAGAATCATAGAATATCCTGAGTTGGAAGGGACCCATAAGGATCATCAAGTCCAGCTCCTGGTACTGCACAGGTCTACCCAACAGTTTAGACCATGTGACTAAGTGCACAGTCCAATCTCTTCTTGAATTCAGACAAGCTTGGTGCAGTGACTACTTCACTGGGGAGCCTGTTCCAGTGCGCAACCACCCTCTTGGTGAAGAACCTCCTCCTGACGTCGAGCCCAAACTTGCCTTGCCTCAGCTTAACCCCATTCCCATGGGTCCTATCACTGGTGTTTATGGAGAAAAGGTCTCCTGCCTCTCCACTCCCCCTCGCGAGGAAGCTGTAGACAGCAGTGAGGTCCCCCCTTAGCTTCCTCTTCTCTAGGCTGAACAGGCCCAGTGACCTCAGCCGCTCCTCATAAGTCTTCCCCTATATCAAGGAACTGAAACAAGTAAGAGGGTCAATAAACCTGACAGTAGGAGATTCAAAAGTGAAACACTTAATTGCATTATAAGTAGTGAGAATTGTCATTCTCATGCCCCTGAATATCACTGAAGCCAAGATGATCCCTGGCAGCCAGGAAGGCCAACTGTGCCCTGGGGTGCTTCAAGCACATCATTGCTAGTCAGTCAAGGGAAGGGATTGTCCTGTTCTGCTGTGCCCTGGTGCAGCCTCACCTCCAGTACTGTGTTCAGCTTTGGGTGCCACAGTATAAGAATGACATAAAACCAAAGGAGGGCAATGAAGATGGTGACGGGCCTAGAGAGGAGCCCTATGAGGAGCAGAAGAGGTCCCTTGGTTTGTTCAGCCCGGAGCAGAGCAGGCCGAGGGGAGGCCTCATGGCGGCCTGCAGCTCCCTCATGAGGAGAGCCAAGGGGCAGGCGTTGAGCTCTGCTCTCTGGGGACAGCGACAGGACCCGAGGGGATGGCATGGAGCTGGGACAGGGGAGGGTCAGGCTGGGGGTTAGGGAAAGGTTCTGCACCCAGAGGGTGCTCAGGCACTGGGACAGGCTCCCCAGGGCAGTAGGCACGGCACCGAGCTGCCAGAGTTCAAGCATTTGGACAGTGCTCTCAGACACAAGGTCTGATTTTTGGATGGTCCTCTGTGGAGCCAGCATTTGGACTCCATGATCCTTGAGAGTCCCGTCCAACTCATGATATCCTATGAGATTCTAAGATACTTTAGTAGGATCCAAAAGTAGACTGTATATTTATAAAGGTAAGAATTGAACTAGTAGGCCTGTACAAGTTAAGGCTAAACAACAAATTTATTGGGAAACTGTAAAGCCTCATGTTTCAGCACTTGTTTTCAGTACAAGAAGAAAGGTTTCCCTGGAGAAAGATCACCTCATAACTGTTTTAACATCAGGCTTTCTTGTATATCATCCCTAAACATCTGGTATTTAACATTATTGGCAACAAAATTAAGATGAAGTAAGCAATAGTGTGATATAATATGGCAACTTGTATGAGGAGAATGAGGTCCAATAAGTATTTGGTCTTACGCACACGATTTCAGTTTCAGTTTCAAATTCCCCATGCAACTCAGTTTGGCTGGCCAAAGTTATAGGCAACAACAATAACAACAACAACAAATAAATAGCTACCAACAAATTCTCAGTAAAGATAAGCCAGAGACTTTAATCAGCCTAGTTTTCTTTTAAAATGTTTTGTACCGGTATAGCCATACCAACTTCTCAATCTGCACTGTGCTCAGAAATAGCTGAAGAGAGCCATAACAGATACGATGTTTGCAGACAACTTCAGAACCATGGCAGAGACAGAAAAAGCATTTCTGGGAGAGGTATTCTGATCTTTGTAGTATATTTTGCATCTTTAGCAAATGTGGAAGAGGGGGATATTTCTGAGGATGAATAAAGCCAATTTTACCTGACCTACTGTCATAGTTTTGGCTGGGGTAGAGTTAATTTTCTTTGTAGAGATTTGTATGATGCTGTGTTTTGGATTTTTGATGAAAATAATGGTGATAACATGCTAATGTTTTTAGTTGTTGCAGAGCAGGGCTTACACAGAGCCAAGGACTTTGCTGCTGCTGGTCCTGCTCTGTAGATACACAAGGAGCTGGGAGGGGACAGAACCAGGACAGGTGACCCAGGCTGACCAAAGGGAGGTCCCATGCCATGTGGTGTCATGCTCAGCAATAAAAGCTGGGGTAAAGAAGGAGGAAGGAAGGAACATGGGGAATGATGGCATTTGTCTCTCCAAGAAACCATTACATGTGATGAGCCCTGCTTCCCTGGAAATGGCTGAACATCAGCCTGTTGATGGGAAATACCAAATGAATTCCTTGTTTTGCTTTGCTTGTGCATGAGGCTTTTGCTTTACCTAGTGAACTGTATCTCAATCCATGAGTTCTTGCACCTTTACCTTTCTGATTCTCTCCCTTATCCCATCTGGGGAGAGTGAGTGAGTGGCTGTGTGGTGCCAAGATGCCTACTGGGGTTGAACAACAACACCTCCCTCTACCTTTGTCTTTACCTGAGCTAACGTGAGAGATCTGGACATAATACAGTTTATGAATATCTGCGCCCACCATTTCCTTAATGCATCATTAGTGCTGATCTTGCATACAAAATTGGAGATACACAAACCTATGTGAAACTAGACACTAAAAAGACTGCACGATTGTACTGCATCTTCATGCATATATTTGCTTCTACAGTTTCCCACAGGTCACATTTGTCATGGACAGTTTTCATCTGCACAAGGATGCTGCCATACTTGAATCCAAACACCCAAATACACAGGAATTTACCAGAATTTCCAGTGTGGGTGACTCAGTCACAGACTTCTTGTCTTCAGAAGGGTGGATGTGAGCCACCCACCGTGGTCTCCATTGAACCATGTGGCACTGCAGCAGAGAAATGAGAATTGGTTTGACCAAAGAGCCCCACCCCAGCCCTGAGGTATTCTTGAAGTAGGCACTGGATGCAAGTCAGATCTCTGCAGCCCTGATGCGTTTTATGAACCAGATCGTAGACAGCTGAGAGCTGCTCATGGTTTTCACTTTCAAAGGGACTTTAAACCCACATTTCCCTGCTCCTCAGCACAGGGAACATGAGAATGCTCTGAGCAAACACCACAAAGCCTTCCTGTAACCAACCTGAAGTCCTCAGGCTGTGCATGCAGAAAGGCATCCTAAACTCCAGGAGATGTTTAAGGCAAATCTTCTACTCCTTTGAAATAGTATCACTAATGACCCGTGGGCAGACCAAATACTTATTTTAAAATCTATTTTTAAGTTTTTAATTGGGTATTTTTGACACAGTGAAAGCATATTCCTTACAGGACTGATAACATAAAATTCAGTCTCTCACCTTTTGCACATGTGCATAATTAATCTTTGAAATTTTCGAGATTGTTTGCCAAGACTCTGAGGCCTGCCACTCATGAATTACTCTTGCAACACACACACACACACACACACACAAAAAAAAAAAAAAAGCATCAGCTTTAGAGTAATACACATCATCAGTCTATAAAGGCTGAACTTTTGCAAGTGATAAATTTTAATCGTAACAGAAACTTTTCCAATAATGAAAGAAGCTAGTGTAATGAAGGATTTGGACCAGCTCCAAAAAAGGAGACACCTGCAAGTGCTGCAGTGCTAGCATTTAGGGTGCCTGATGCTGAGAATAGGGTCCAAAACCCTGAGTTATCTGCCTCCAGTTCCTCTGCAATGCCTTGCAAAGACAGGAGACACAAGGAGATACAGACATGGTCAACACAGTACAGACTCTAAGCGTATTTCGGCAGTCCCAAAGGGTCACTTCTCTCTGTGAAAATCATGGAAGATTTATTTGGGTTAAACTAGGACTGTCTTTGCTCTAAAGAGAAGAGGATGAGAGGACATAGTATGCAATAGAGAACAATTTCTCTGTAACAGGTTGAAAGCAGGAAAGAGAACATTACTTTCCCTCGAGTTCAGCACCATATTTATGGAGAAACCAATTTTTCATCCATAGTATCGGGTACTGCCATCAAATTTCCATGTAATGTCCTTGTCCTTTGCCAACTTCTTTGCAGAGACTTTACTCTATTAAGTCTCTACACAAAGAATCGCCCTACATTCAGATCCAATTTAACAAGTGAAGGCAAATTTGTACAAAAGGATGAGGGAATTCTCCTGGCAGATATAATCAGTGCTCACAGGGCAGAGGATCATAATTCGTACCTACTCCCTCTATTTCTTAAGAAACATTTTTACTTTTATGCAGGTTACCAAGAGTCTCAATGAGTTCAGAATGTATCCCATCAAAATCAGTCTGAAATGTGTTTTTCTTCAAAGTGAATAGAAACCCAAGTTCCTGTAGGTCTGTGAGGAGAGGCACATAGAAGTCAGGAAGAAAATAAAAGGGTAAGAAAAGGACACAGCAACAAAGGAAAATGTTAAGAAAATAAGGGGAACTGGGTAAATTGAAGAAGGACCTTGCAAAGGCAAAGGTACAAAGTCGCTTTTGTTGGCACACTTAAGTTTCACATCACTGAATTATGATGAGACTTAGATGAAACTTTCCTTTGATTTCCATCTTGCTGAGTGCCCATAATGTAATGTTCTTCAGACTTCAGGGATCATTTGATCCTTGCAGAGAGTTTCTGGATGTTTCCTATAGCCACTCCATCAGCCATAGCATTTCTGCCTGGAAGTGGCCTGGGCTGGCATTTCCAGGAGGAGAAATATGAAAACCCTGGAATTTGGTGGCTAACATTTCTAGGTGGGCAGAGCATCCCGACAACTGAAGTACAATTTCTGCAATACGTTACAGAAACTTATCTTTTTATGCTTAACAATGACTATTGCACTTTACTGCAGAAATATGTAACCCACCTGGCTGGGTCTCATCCCATTGCACAAACCTGATGGGCACTGGTTGCCATGGGGAGGAAAATAGTGAGGTCCAACAAAATAAGCAAGATGATGATCTTAAAATGGTGGTGGAATTTATGGTAGAGTATACAATTAATGCTAAGTTCAAGGTGAGGAAGTCCATGGCTTTCCACTAGTTTCAAGTCTTGTTTTTTTTTTAAAGTTTGTCTTGTATTTCTGAAACATGAAGAACCTATTTGAATTCATGTGTATGTTCCTGCGGGACTGGGAAAAAAAGACCATTGTAATGGCAGCCCAGCCAGGTCAGAAATGTTCCAGGCCAAATTTAACCCTTGAACAAGTCTGCTCTATGTAAATTGATTTGTGCAGGGTAGAAATGGAAAGAAAACATTGTCATTTTCAAGGCTTCTAGTATGCTTTTTTTTCCATCTGTTCACTCATTCCTGGGACTTATGCTCATAGCTTGATATTTTCCCTTCCCAGAACCCTGTTTTTCACTTTTTCTTAGGTTTCATTTTACTCTAGCCTGTGACTATGCCTCTGACCACAGACTTAAATATTGAAGTGTTTTTCCAAGAAGAAAGCATTTTACAGGGCTATTCCAAGTCTTAAGTGATGTTCAGCTTTCCAGTATCACCCACCTTGCCAACTGATGTTGAGTTAGTACAGAAAAAAATAATGGCATGTTCTTGAAGTAAAAAATGAGGCTTATCTCTCTAGAAAAATGAATAGTACAGATGTGGCCAACTGATAAATTCTGCTCTAACAAAAAGTGGGCTTGAAAGCATACATCATTTCTCTTTAATACACATGAATGTTGCATACTTCCAAAGATTTTAGCTCCCGATTGACTTCTGAAATGTAAAGATCAGTTGCATAACTTCAGAAACGCATTAAAGCTAGCAGGATAACAAGTATATTACAGCATCTTAAATCACAAGAAAAGCTTTAGACTAGCCTGGGACTCCTCAATGCTGACAAAAATTCAAGCTGTAAAGAGAAACCTCAAAATCCTGCTGTGTTCTTCAGCCCCACAGATATGCTGAGGGTGCCAGGGGGGTCATGGCAGTGGGAGCAGCCGAGCAGAGCCCCCATGGATGTGCTCTGACAGTGAAATCTGTTCCATTTGTATGTATTGCAAGAGTGAGTTGAAGGTTCAGGACTCAGGTGAGGTGCAGGCTGTGCATTCCAGCTACACAGCTTGCGTGTTGCAGAGAACCGTATGTCTGCTTTTGGGTTATTTTAACATTGCAAGGCTCTTGGCCTGGCACCATTAATCCATGCCTCCTGGGAGCCCATCAGAGAGCCCAGGGAAATGGGGCTGATAATGATTAAGCTGCTTTCATCTCCTTGGAAAACCCCTTAATTCTTGGGGTCGGCGTTACTTCCTATGGAGATTTTCTAGCAAAGTAATAGCCCAGGTGAGCAAGGCTCATTCTGTCCTGCTTGAAATGTTTCCCTTGGAGCTTTTCAAAGGTGGTTTTAAGGTCTTTGAGCTGTCTGCAGAGAATAATCAGGCCATGCTTCTTGGAAGGGTACAAGTCAGCTACAGGGAGCTTGATACTTAATATAGGTTCACCCATAGCCTGCAGGGAGCTGAGTTCTGTAACACAACCAAAGAAATGCTTCCAGTGACCAGTAATTTGTACCTTGGTAAAACACCGTGTTTCTGCCACACCTTGTTATTATGTATGGGCTTTGCTGTTGAAAGGAGCCTGACACAGCAGGGCTGGGCGCTGTGCAGACACAGAGCATGAAGGCTGTCGGGTGTAGTGCAGGTGTAAGAGAACACAGGGGATGAATATACCCAGAGGAGTACAAAAAGCATGGGGATGATGGGATGGTATCGTTCATCAAATGCCTTACTGCTGTTGAGTTGTGTTTTTTTTATATAACATCTTGGTAAAGGGAAAGAATTGCCTTCCCTGGCTTGGGCTGAACTGGCTATAGCTGTGTAAGTCACACCAGTCACCAGACCCCTGTAATCCATGGAGAGACATGAGCCAAAGGCTGATCACTCCCTTTCTCTGAACTGCTCGGGATGGGTCATGCACTGGAGAAGCCTTTCTTCTTCCAGAAGGCTCTGTCTTGGGACCTGAGACAGTTCACCAGGTTTAATTCCTGGCTGAAGTTAAAAGCTAATGTCCTGACTGATGGAAAAAATGCAGAGCAGCAGTGTAGCCCCAAGCCCCAGCTGGTATCAGCACCCCCAGCACGTGTTGGCTGTCATGCCAGGAAGTCCTGTTGGTCTGTGATACTCCCCTGAAGATGTCCAGAGAAGATTTTGCATCCATCCTGCCTTCTCTATGAGCTCTGCTGTATGCTAACAGATACAGTATGAATATTTTTTTCTCAGATGAGTAATGGTTTGTTTTCAAAGAAGCTGGAAACCAACTGTGAAGGAGAGCGAGCGGGGTGAGGCTGCCTGCCGTGCTGGTGGGTACGGGGGAGAACAGGGGAGCTTCCCAACTGCTCCCATTTGTGGATTTCTTGTAAGGGTCAGAGACAGCCATGCCAGAAGGAAATCATGAGCAAGGATGTGCAAAGGAGGGGCTTCGTGCTTTCTCCCTGAAGAAAATCTCTCTGAAGGAGCTCATGCACTTCTGTGCTCTGGATAACAGGTAGGAGCAACTCCCTGCCGGCGTTCACTGACTCACGGTGCTCTGACCTGTCACCCTTCCCATCTGCTGGGCAGGAGGGTCATTTTGTTGTCGGTCACAGTGTAGAAGTCACGGGACGATTTCAGTTCCCCTGAAGTTCCTCTTTCTGTGGAATTCCCAGAGATACGGCCATAAACTCCCCACCGACACAGCAGGAATGACTCCTGAGTGCATTCAGTGGATGGATGTCTCCATTTTAACAAGCTCCTAATGAAATACACAGCAAAAGAACCCTTGTAAAGAGGAGAAGAGGGGGGATAATTAGCTCAGAGCTGAAAGCAAAGAAAGATTGCTGCATTATTCTCCTGAACACAGACATTGTAAGCAGCAAAAAATGATGGTTCTTGGCTTTTATCCCTCAAAGACCATTGAAAAGCCACAAGCTTCTTACCTTACACAATGTTTGCTCTCTGCAGCTGTCCAACCCCCAGACGCAGTGCTTGCCATAGGGGTCCAGCCAGCTTTTTGTGTTCTCAGCTGAATGCAGACACCAATTCCATTGCCATCAGGAGACAGTGTGTGGGACAATCCCCTGACCTCTCCTGGGGCTTTCCCCAGCCAGGCACCACTCCCTGGTGGTGCTTTCCCCAGGTATCAGGGTAAGCTGTCTTCAAAAGCCTTCTGGAGTCCCACCTGGGCTGCTTCAGCAGACTAGTGGAAGCTGTTTGGGGGATCGGTCAGGAAGACAATTCAGATTACAGTCATTCTTTCTGAATAGCTAATATTGAGAGTATAAAGCATTATTTAAATCTCATCAAAATGTCATTCCCAGTGAAGGTCCCATGTATGATAAACAGTGTTGACAGCATTCTCCCCTTAGTGGATATGTGCTGCTGATACTAGCTTTGCATTAAAAGCTAGAAGTCTACCCAGCCTGCAGATAGAGCTGTTCTTCATCATGCTGAGGAGGCAGCCAAAGCCGTGGAGGCCAACAGGAGTAGGACAGGCATTGCTTGTCAAGGGTGCCATTGATTTCTTCTTCCAGGAGGTTTTCCACCATTTTCTGAGGACAGCTTGCACAGAGGAAGAGGAGAAGATTCAATAAGCAATGGGGAAACCCATGAGTGACCTAGCCAGGCACTGCCACCAACCTGTGCCTGCTGGAGGCGGACTGGGGCACCCACCTGCAGCTAAGGTTGAGGCAGAGCTGTCCTTTTTCCTGGAAGGAGCCCATCCTTGTGAGCATGTGATTTTTTTCTGCTCAGTAGCATTTTGCTTTGGCATCTCAGGTTTATAAATGCAAACATAAGAAATGCTGTGCTAGGCCAGAAAGTGGTCCGTGTCAACCCATACTGCACATTGTGCCATGGCAAAAGGATCTGGGGAGAGCACATGAGTCTGGCCATCTTCTCCAGCCACTGCCTTGTACCCCTCCAGCACCCCTGTTTACTCCCCTTCCCTATCTGACTTTCACCATTTCCAGAATGTCTTGTGATAAATTCCTTTAGCTAACTTTTGTTTAAATATCTGAGATACCTGATTACATGACTTTTAACACAGGTGGCTCTATCTGATCCAAGGTATCCTCCATTCAATCTTTTGCATTGCCAAACTTTGCCAACCAAGAAAACATTTGTGAGCAGTCTGAAATAACCTACTGACTAGAGGAAAGAGCTGTTCTCTGCCTTGTTTCCTTCCTTATAAATTCATGCATGGAGCAGCTCACCTGTGCAAGAACGTTTAAAGAAAAAATGAAAGGACATAAATCCTATAAATTAATCAGGAGCCTTTTTTAATTATTAAAATATGTGATGTTTTCAATTAACTTTAAAAGATTATTTAAAAAGGACAGAACATTGAAATTAGGAATGCATTTAAAATAAGCCATAATTTTTAATTTATATATTAATTTACAAGCTCTGTGATATTGAAGCTTCACATATTTTCTACATTTTTCAATGATTTTTCTGCGCTGAAAGTATTTTATTGTATTAGTAATAAATGCTTATTTATATTGGGCTCTCACTTGTGTATTTAAATTTTGTAGGAAAGATACAAGAAATAAAAATATTACTTCTGCCAGGAGATTCAGCAAGCTGCTGTTGTTATGCTTTTCTTAGCACTGAATACTGATTTACATACTGGCAAAAACTTCACTAAAGAAAATAAGCTTAGTGAAAGGGCATTGAAAAAGCTAGCAAAATATTGGCAAAGGTGATTTCATTTATCTTTGAAAAGTTACAGATTTTTCAGTGATGCCATCATCCTCTGAGATTGAAAGATCTGAAATCAGGGCTTTGCACATTTGCTATCCAGCTTCTAATTAAGCATGAAGAGACAACAGTTACTACACTTAGTTATTGGATTAAGAAATAACATCCTACCTGTAACTACAGGACTAGCTGGCAAGATGCAGAACACAAATGGTATGCCTTTTCTTGAGTTTCTGGAAAAGAATCTCAGTCTTGAGATGAAGTGCCCTATTTGGTGAAGCACCGTGTCATTCAAAGCAAAAAATAAAAAACAAATAGATAAATGTAACAGTGTGACACCCACAGGTCTACCCATTCCACGCTGCAGGTCTTCTTCATCACCCTCGTTTTTCAACTAGCTGGGTTATGTTTGGAACATGCTTTCCCAAGGTCATCCTCTTTTCTTCATTGCCTTCATTTATGTTTGTGTTTACATCATGCTCAGAAAAGACAGGCTAAGCTTAATAGTATTCTTTACTATGGTGTAGATTAAGATCTTTCAGGGATTGTTAGAGCAGTTTTGTCTCTCAAAATCTACCTCTAGTTAAAATAAAACAGCTTATGAGTATTGGACTGGAACTGAGAAAATCAGCCATCCAGGCACAGGTAAATGGGGCCAGTTATGTTTCACATAAGATGATGTCTAAATCCGGACATCCCTTAATATGAACAAACTCTTAGCTGAGGCAACGTGCTGCATTTATTTCCAATGGGTTTGTGTATGAATTAAGTCAGTAATGGAAATATCTGTGGGTACACTCAGTGCCAGTGACTCCCTGTCTCTCTTACATAGATGACTTGAATCTCTTGTTTTCTGAATGCCTAAAGCTTGATGTATTTGTATCCATAGCGCCTTACTTTACTCTTACAGTGAAGTGCAACAAATATCTCCTTGCCTCTTAGAGCAGAAGAGCTTTCAAAACCAACAATATGAAACACAGATCGAGGTAACAGCATAGTCTGAATATTTTACTTATTTGTAAATACTTTTGCAGATTTCAAAGTGTTGGTCATGTATGAAGAGTACTGCATTAATTAAGACCTGTGCTGGTTTCGCAGGACAATGCAGTTGCTGCACAAACCCATCATTACTAACATTTTACTCTGGTAAAATGCCTGGTTCTGGCACTTCAGCAGTTACATGCATTATATGCGTCTCCCTCATATTCAAAGCCACTGAAAAACACTCAGATACTTAGATGAGATTGCTTCCACTCTGAGGCAGATTAAGAGAGCATCGCATCTCAGGAACCCAGTTTATTTTCCTCTCCCATCTGGTCACAAATTTCTGAAAGGCTTTTTATTGTCTGTTTTGCATCCCCTAAGTATCTGTTAGCTTGGATTTTGTTGTTTTCTGCAAAGTAATCACAAAACTCATTACAAAACATTATGGGTTGTGTGATATTACCATTGCCCAGTCCTTCCCCTACGTATATTTGACAAGTAATATTAAAATCAGGCCTTGTTCTTTTATCTTCCATTACAAAAAGCCATCTGTTATGAATTTCATATTCAAATGTTTCAAAGTTGTATAAAAACAGTACTGCAATGCCAATAACTCACAATGCAACACTAATATATATAACGTGTGTAATATATGTATACATTAATATATGTGTATTATATATATTGTACATATACATATGTATTCAAAGAGATTCTAAGGGAAGGATTCATTGACAGTTGGGTGATGCCAAGACTGTGGAGAGAATTATAAAGTGCCTTTTCTAACCAGCGCCATATGGCAGCGGAAGGGAAGCTGATGTATGGTTAATTTAGTAATGTGCAGGGAGGTAACCCAGTGGTGGAAGTAGTGGAAGTAGTGGAAGTAGTAAGGACTTCAAAAAATGCAGAAAGTTATAGCAGGTGAGTTGAAATGGCCCTCTTCTGATTTACTGAAAAGGAAATATAACAAAGGGGAGAGAGAAGAGCTACAGGGTGGGCTCTGCAGTCTTGCTGTGGGTCCCACCACCCCACGACAATGCATCTGCTGCACGTGGCTGCTGTGCTCTGTCCTCCAGCCGTCACGCTCCAGCCCAGTCATAATATCAACTGTTATGCAATGTATATTGGAACCAGCATTTTGCTGTTTAATTTTGAACTTCATACATTTTCTTTCACTCCAGGTTCAGGGGAAATCATCATTTTACTGTAATTGAGTGTCATTGCAGCTGAAGCATACAAAGAAAAAAAAAGTATATATATATATATATAT